>JARWIR010000004.1:35065857-35431811 GCA_029959085.1 Nemophila menziesii
AAGGAGACCATCTAACTACTCTTAAAACAATCCTAAAGTGATCAGTTCTAGGAAAGACAATAAATCAAAACACATAAGCAAATATAAAGTAAGAAGCTAATATCAGATTAAAACATATAATTCCCAAAGAAACTTAGATAGAAGAATTATAATTCATAGATTATACATATGCAAAACCCAAGCTATGGGAGTTTAGTTCATACCTGAAGGAAATAAACTAAAGGAAATAATAAAAGACATCATCTTGCTCTCTACAATAAACTGGAAGAATAAAACCTTAAGAACTAATTACTATGAGGCAAGGATGATTTACAAGTTATATAAGGGTGTATTTATAGGTGTTTAGAAGACCTAATTCGTTTTCTTGAGGAAGAGTTAAGGTAATGAACTCCTAGCCCAACTCAAATTCGTATGGAAATAAAGATAAACACTGCTGCGCTGTTTTGAGTGTATCTTCTTCGTTATTGGTCTGATTTTGCTCCACAAGATACCAAAAGAATCGCAACAGAATTATCTAGACACTTTAGAAGTAATTCACCAAAATCGGCCTCTTTCTTAGGCAAAAACGCCTATCTTTGGACGTGTATGCAGAATCCCAGATTTAGGCAGCTTTTCCTTTTCCATCTTTTTAGCAATTGTTTCCTTATCTCCAATTACCATGCAAATCTCTTTCCATAAGTTGTTGTCTTTGACTTGGACTCTAATTAAGCTCCATAATTATCTTTAAAGGTACACACTAAATAAACAATTAAACCCAATATGCTCTAAAAATATTAATTCTACAAATCAAGACTCAAAATAGGAAAGTGCACTAAAACTCAAGAAAATCGACATTATTGACTTCTAAATCACTTAAAATGATGTCTCATCCTAACATTAATCTATCACAAATGAGGAGACATCAAATAATGATTTCATATTAATCCTTTTTTGTTTTACATGTCTTTCTTGCAATGAATATAAGCTCGATTTTTTGTGACATTTTGTGTTTCTTTATTATTCCACATCGGTGGAATGGATAAAAAAATTCTTCATACTAAAACCTTTAACTTACCTTCAAAAGTGTAACCCATGAAAGTTAGGAGTTTATGGGTTTAATCCCACATGCACGCCACCACCACAACCACCACCACCACCACCACCACCCTTACCCTAGAATCAAGTAAGGTAGAGTCCTTGCCTAGGCGGGGTTGTGGGTCGTGGGAGAGAGTGGGAGTCTGGGGAAATAATTAAAAAATTAAACAACTTTTGGCTACAGGGTGGGTACGAAGTTATTTATACTATTAGATAAGGGGTGGATTCAAAATCCTAAACGCTTCATGGTGTTAATACAACACATTTCTAATAATTTCTGTCTATTCCCCTTCCCTTGATCCTTGTTACGAATGTTACACGAGTTATTGTTTTGTCACCACGTTCTTTGGGTCTACTGATGGAAGAGTAACTCTATAACGTCTGTGTATACACTACAAGAATCTGCTCTTAAGCAACACTTTCATATAAATTGTTGCTAGAGTAATAGTTTTTAGAATATTTTTTGGTATATGTTACATAAAGTTAATACTACCTGTAAAATGTTAATAAATTGTTGCATTATGTAGTAATTGTATGTTATTTTGTAAAAAAAATCTTATTATGTTTTTTGCAAAGGTTTTTAAAAATGTATTATTCGCAACATGTTTTATACGATTACTTACGATTTCTTATAATGATTTTTTATTTCAGATTTTGTTTGCAATCCTGTTATAAACCATTACTTAACTTTCTTGCAATGGGTTTTAATAATAGTATTTGGTATAAGTATGCATTCACAAGATAACATCATGATAATAAATTGAGTCTGATTGTCATATCTAATACATAGTCTTAAACAAATCCAGTTAAAAATCACGCAAGTGTAATGTGAATTTTTATTTTATTTAAGTTACAATAATAATATTTTCTAATGTAATAGAACTATTGTTATAGATAATTAAATATGTTACAATAATTCAAAAACCAACACCAAAAGTACAACAAACCATTGCACGTAGAGAATCTCATATCAAGTAACTTAAACATAACTCATTGCAAAAAAAATCAAGCGTAATTGAATTTTAACAGTTGCGATAATTTTATGACAAGCCATTGCTTTAGAATCAAGCAACGGGTAACAAATTTAATGGTCATAAAACGATTACACAAAATCATTCGCAACGGTTTTTTGCTATTTTGCAATGGTTTTAAAATGCTACAAGATAATCAAAATGTTGTAGTGATAATGACAATATTCATATGTTTGTCTGATCAGAGCTATATATACCTCTCCACACATTTCCTTTCTATCCCACATAAATTCCGAGTAGTTATCTCTTATTTCTAAAACCTGATCTGGTTTAAAAAAAATTCAAAGAATTTTTCGGACATTATAAGCAGGTTTCTAACCCTCGTTTGGAGAGTGTGCTCTAGGCAAGAGAGTCGTAGGCATACCTTGAGAAACGATCGGGTAACACAGTATAACACCTCAACTATACTATAAATCGTTTTTCAAACATTGATTGGGCATGCTATTACAAACAGGTTCCTTTATAATTTTAATTTGAAAAATAAATATTGTTTTGTTGTTCTAGTTTTCCCATTATTCATTCACACTGGTTAATCTTAATATTAACCTCTTTTAAATGATCAATCGCCTTATTTTTACACACTTTAAAATGTAAAATAGATGTAGGATTACATCAAATGCATTTTAAATCCAAACATTATAATGACATGAAACCCATGTAACATGACAAGTTTTCCCATAGTCACTAATAATTAAATATTTTAAGAGGCTTACAAAAAGAAAGGTAATTAAAAAAAAAATTCATCTAAAAACATAACTAATCCATCCTGTATATTTATATGCCTTATTCTTTGTTGGAAATTTTAATATGAACACCACCTCTAAAATTCAGAAAAGGGTTCCTGGATATGTCACTGCCATGAACAAGTTCCCACCTTCATAAACGAATTATAAAGAGGAATTAAATACTCTTTCAAACTTAACTAATCTCGTAGTAATATTATAGTCAATTATCTATTTACCTAAATTGTGTTACCAAAACATGGAAAAAGGTGGACATGAATGATTTGCCATAATCATAACCAGGACAAAACCTTATGCCTCCACCAAAAGGCATAAAAACCTTAGATATTGCATATGAATCAAGGTCCTATACAGTTAAATACATAAATAAGGAGCTAAAATATTTAAACAATAAAAATAATTCAAGAAATTATTTACATACCGTCCAACGCCATGGATTAAACTCAAGAGGATTAGCAAATATAGTAGGGTCCAAATGTTGTGTTGAAGAAGCAATCATTATTGTCCATCCTTTTGGAATTGTATAACCTGTAGACAAAATTTGTAACAGATTAATTGTACGAAATGCGCTATGATATCACCTAATATACACAAGAGTAGATGCGTTGAAGGTATACCATCAACTTTAATGTCTTGTAATACTCTTCTCAATATTCCTGGACTTCCATTTGCTAATCTTAATGATTCATTTATCACCTGTACATTAGATTTAATATTCGATTTCACTAAACAAAATATCTGATAAATAAGTATACTATGTATAAATTATACACTCACTTGATGCGTGAAGGTCATCAACTTATACTCATCCCATGAAAGACTTAAATTTGGGGTTGTCCTTTTCATTAGAATATCTTCATGTTCAGCCTGAAATATTAAAGTAAAAATATATATGTGAAACAAAAAGTAATAAAAATGGCAAGAATTTCATTAATAAGTATACCTCTAGTTGTTCTCTTGCAGAAGAATTTTGACCAAGTAACTGAATTGCTAAAGTTAGAATGGAAGAAATTGACTCGAAAGTAGTGAATAAGATCGAAAAGATATATTGAATAATAAAATCCTCATCCATGATGAACTTCTCAGTTCTCATGTCTTCAATCGTTTGATCAAGTACATCACCATTAACTACAGGTTTAGATGAAACAACTCGCTCCTTCAACTTATCTTTAATTATCTCCATTATTTTTTTCCGAAGCTAAATATAATAATAGATTGATTTATAAGAATAATTAAATTAGATACACTGTAAAAAATATAATACAAACCTAAACATAATCACGGGAAATAATTATATTCTTTTCCTTAAAAAAAAAGAATTATATAGTTGTTCGTACCTTCATAAACATATGGAATTTGGTACCAGGTACATTTATTGGTAAAGATAGCATGATTTCTAAATAATTGGTGACCTTATTGCTTAAAATTTTTGGTAACTTTTCTCCAAGCATTTGCTCTGCAATGATGTCAAATATTATCTGCATACAAACACCATGTGAAAAATATACACTCATTGAGAATTGCAGCATCAAATAATGCAAATGAACAAAAAATATTATCCAAAAAATTCATGTTTGACAATTCGAAATAGTGTTATGATTATATCATATGAAAAAACAACTTTAAATGGAAGAAGATGAAGGTAATATGTTTACATGTTGAAGTGAGTGTTGAACTTCGAAGGAATTTTTATTCGACAATGTGGTTAATTTTTTGTAAATGGCTTGTTCAAATTGGGAAATCAGACTTTTCTTAATTGAATCAACACCAAAGTAATTTAATGTCAAACTACGAAGATACCGATGAACTCTACCCATTGCATTTGCTCTGGTCTCCCCCTCATGATTGAAGAGCTTTGAAAATGAATGTGAATACCAGAACTCCACTAAATTCCCTTCTTCTTTAAGTAGGAAATGGTTTAACTTTACATCAGCTGATATTACAACTGGTATTGTTGCTATTCGAGTTTTGAAAATTGGTCCATATCTGTAATCATTTTTACAGAATAAGTATTAATTAATATTATAATAAAAATGAAAATAAAAAAATCAAAAACAATAATGACTAATTTAATCATTTTTTTCACTCTTCAATCACATAATTTACTAACAGCGGAACCAAATTAGATATTTTAAAAGGGTGGCAAAAGTGATCAATCTAGTTAATTGCATAGATTCATATAATATGCATATCAATTTTTTTAAATAACTTACTCTTTATGTCCTATCTTATACAATACAACTTATATTTTATTATAGAAAAAAATAATTACGTAAAATAAAATAAATTAATGAAGATAAAATTTAGAAACTAAGGGGTCAATTAAAAGATTCTAAAAGATTAGGGGATCAAAAGATAAAGACATAATTATATATTTTTGTATAAGAGTTAAAAAAAGGTTAATGCTCAATAAACAGTCTTGTCCATTATCTCGTAAAAGACATGTTTTTTACTCTCTTAAGATATTTTGAGTTCACTCCCAAAACTTAAAATCTGAAATCTGGAAAACTTTTCATAACTTAAACTATTTTTTTATGATAAAAAAAAAAAAAAGAATAAACGTGTATGGTGCCTTTTATAGGCAAAAATATGATAAATATGATAAAAAAAGAATTAATTTTAATTTGAGGGATTTTGTTAGCCATTAATCTTAAAAGAAGTTGCAAAACTGAAGTCCATGGCCTCCTGATCCTACGTGACTCTGCCTCTGTGTAATTTATTACTATATCTTTATAGCATAAAATAAAATGGTTAAAGAAGAAAAAAGGTTGACATATGTGGAGTATCTATTAGTTAGCAAATAACTAAAGTGTGTTTACCTTTGAAATCTCTTCTTAAAAAATGGATGCAAATCTATAGAATGATTCCGAATGAGAACTGAAAGAGTTTCTCCAATAAAGGGAAGACCCATCGAACCAGGAGGCAAAACCATATCATTTCTTTTCCTCAAAATCATGGATTTGAGTAGTTTGTGTATTATATATGTGCAAATTGATGATATTACTATAAACAATTCTATAGGCCACATCTTCTCTTTGTTTTTTGAGATACACTAACAATGTCAATTACTTACTCTAAAAATTGTCTACCATTTTATATTATTATATCACATTATCATTTATGTTTCATACGTAGGTTACAGTTAACATATAATTCCAAGTTTTGATTGCATTTATGTATATAAACGTATGGTTGATGTGTATGACATAAAAAAATGACAAAAATAAGTATGGTTGTTGTGTCGACAAAAAATATTAATTAGAGAAAATTTTATTTTAAAGCTATTATTTATAGCCTAAACATATTATTATGCCATATTTTTTAAGAGTATTATTTTAAACTAAATGTATTTAAAAGTATTATTTTTAGGACATTTCATTAAATTTGTAGATATTTTATAGATTTTGAGGACAATTTAGACATTTTATATATAAAATTTGATTTGTGATATGGCCAAATAAAGATATAGTTTATTTAAAATGTCAGAGTTGCCCTTAAATTCTATAAAATATCTCACCTTTTTTTTACAGTGAAGATCTCTCCATTTATCACAGAAACCTAGTTTCCGTAAAATTTCCATAAGAAATTTTCAGCTAACGTGATCGTAAATTTTTGCCATATCGATCTTAGTCGCTCTGTAATGTTTATTTGATCTCATTTTATTTTTGAGAAAGAAAGCCACCTCTTGTGTGATCAATACATTATCCTGAATACTTCTGCCTTTAATAAAAACAGACTAAGTGGGCGGTATAATATCATTCGTGAGCGGTTGCAGGGGCGGAGGCAGGATTTTTTGTAAGGCGGGGCCAAGGGGGTCCGGGGGCAACGCCCCCGAAAAAAAAATTTGCCTTAAATTTCTTTATAAGTCAATATATTATGTAAAATTGTAAAATAGGTCCTTATATTATGCAAAATTGCACTATAGGTCCCTATATTTTGTAATATTAAAATATAAGTTTCATTATTATTATTTTTATAATTAATTGCTCTATAGATTTTTTTAATAAAAAATAACATATATTATATATAAAAAAATTAAAAATCATATAATTAAAGTAATTTATAACCTAATAAAATAAATTTTAAAAATTAGGGGGGACCAAATGAAGATTTTACAAAAATTTGGGGATTATTTACTTATAATTTTTTTTAATGTTTAGTTATATATATTTTTTTTAGAAAATTCAGGGGGGGCCATGGACCCCCCTACACCCCCTTGCCTCCGCCCCTGATCGGTTGTAATCGTGTGGCTAAGATCTTTGCTATAATTTTTAACTGAAATCAATACACGAGATCGATCAATAATCCGACATTGTTTCCTATGTCGTTCCTTTCGGTATGAGCGTCATTAAAGAATAGTTAATTTTATCCAAAGGCGTATTGAATTTTAAAAAAATCAGTGACCATCTTGAAGTTGATAGAAATCCGCTGTAAGACCATTTGGACCAGGGGTTTTTGATCGGACATTTAGAACAAGGCTGCCTTAATTTCCTCCAAATCGTGAATTTTAATAAGAGATGCATTCGTATTATCATCAATTTTATGAGGTGTATGAATGGCCACTTCCTCCAAACCACTCGTATTATTTCTTTGAAATAGATTGACAAAATATTCTTCAACAATTTTTTTGATAACCTTCGGATTATCACACCATTCACCATTAGAATCTTTCAAATCCGTAGTACGATTGCTATTCCTTCTCAAAGAGGTATGCATAAAAAAGTATTTCGCATTGTATCTCCTTTTTTAATCCATAAATCGCATGCTTTATCGCCCCAGAAAGCCTCTTTATGTTTCTATAATTTCTCTACTTCATCTCATATTTGAACTTCCAATTCATGATTAGCCCCGTTCGGCTCTCCGTTCTGAATATTTTTTAGCATCTTTTGATATTTATCAATGAGCTTTTGGATATTCCAAAAAGTCTCTCGGCTTCATCTTGTTAGTGCGAGACATGTAGCGTCTTTTTTATTCATTTTTTAAGATATTATCCATATTTCTACTTTCATTCCATGCTTTTTTAACCACATCTTTACATTGCAAACTTTCAAGCCATCGAGATTCAAAAATGAAACTTTGTATTTGGTTTCAAATTATAGTATATTTGAAGAATGAGCGGAGAGTGATCCGAACCAATTGCCGGAGGGATCTTTACAGTAGCTTCTGGAAAAAGGGTATACCATGAATCAGAAGCTAATCTTCTGTCCAATCATTCCTTAATATTTTCATCTCCCTTACGTTTATTAGTCCATGTGAAATGACAACCTTTAGAAAGAATATCGATAAAATTATTATTGTTGATGAAATCATTAAAGCGTAACATCCTATCAAGGTTCAGGAGATTTTGCCTTGATTTTCTGACGATTTAGAAATATCATTAAAATCTCTGATAACTAGAACGGGTCCCACATTTTTTTCTCCATTTGGTAATATTATTAAAGACGTTCTCTCTATCATTTGATTATTGGAGCGTAAATAACAATGAGGTACCAACAAGATGATTTTGATTCTGATATATAACAAATAATATAATTGGAACATGATACGATAATATTAACTTTAAACTGGTCTTTCCAAGCCACCGTGATGCCCCCAGACCTAAGATCTCTTCCTCTGGGGTTCACCAAGTATTTATTATTGAAGGGACTAAAAAAAAACTACAAGATTGAAAGTCGTCACTTCTAATCCTATTTCCAAAAGACATAGAAATGATATTTTAAATTTTGTATTTAGAGATTTAATCATCTTTCTTGTCACGGGTTCCCTTGCTCCTTGACAATTCCAAACCATAAAATTATCCAATGGTTCCGGCCGCTTTCACACCAGGCTAGCCGTTACCCTATGTTTGATTTGGTCTGAAGTTTTCCTTCACGGTTACAACCCAGGTACTATCATCGTCCTCCGTTTCGTAATCTGAAGCATTATCCCCTCTAAGGTGACCCTCGCAATAAGGCCCGCTACAGTAATAGTACAGCCTCCTCTCCATCTCACTATCGACAAACTCATTGGGCACATAAACATTTTAATACTCATATTCAACAAAATGATCCTTGATCTCACCATAACTTAATAGTAATTCATCCAAGAAAGTTTTTGCCTCAAATATTCTCTTACCAAGATCGTTTACATCATTCAAGCAAACTTTCTTTGTTGCCGAAGGACCCACACCATCATCACTTGGCGCCGTCTTTCTCTTCAAGTTGTCCGACAATGTAAATTTCTTGATTTCACCAGCAATTCTCATTCTAGGAGTCAAATAGGTTTTTTAATTGAAATCCTTATCTTGTCAAATGTGACTACTAATATGGATTGACTGTCTATTCTTCTGCTCCTCAAAAATCAACACCCAAAATCCTCTTCCATTTATCTTTATTTCTATGGTTAAACAAAGTATTCGTGTTCCTCATGACAGGAGCATCCAAAGGCCACGTTAATTGATTATCCCCCAACACAGGAAAATCACCTTTTGTAGAAACTGTTCACGAATAGTAATACCTTTTGTCAAATCCCTGCCATTCCACACATTGCTATTCCTCCTCATTGGATTCTTTGAGTGTTCTCCTTCGTCTTCATTGATTAAACTTTGATATAGCAAGTTAATTTCAGCATCTCTCGCATTGAGAATTTCACTTATAGTCTGATTGTTCATAATGATATTGTCACCGAAATGTCCCATTTCATCTTGGAGAATTTTGAACAAAGCTGGAAACCTCACCTTTGTAACTTTAGTAGCATCATTAGGATTAAAGTTTTACCACCGAAAACTCCTCGATGACAAGAGTGTTTTCTCTCTTCCTTTTTCGAGGACTAACTACCCTCCTTGTTGTTCGTATTATCTCCTTCATTTTTCGCCTGAATGTGTCTTCTTCCTCTAATTATACTGAACCATGTATTTGGAAACTAGTTTGGAGTATCAAGTGTATCCCTATAATTAGACATTTCATTTGGAAAGTCCATAAAAACCTCTTACCTGTAGAGGAAAATATATTTAAGAGAGAATGCTCAAATTCTAAAGTTTGAAAATTTACAATATTGTCAATGTGCATTGAAGGCTTATTTTTTTTTATCGTTCTTGGGACAAAGTTGTGTAGTTTCCTACCCCCTATAACTTGCTTACTTAGAATCATAATACTTTATTTTATATTTGGTTTATGAATATTATAAAAGAGCTCAATGTTGGTCAGAATAAAAAACCATTTGCTGCTGAGCTTATGAGTACTTTGGTTTGGTATATTCGTTAGAGTAGGAACAACTTTATCTTTCAAAAACTAGTTGGTTTGGTTAATGCTTTTGAATCCCAGAAGAAACAATTAAAGTCCCTTAGTACTAATGACTGCAATGAAATTATGCTCAATTTATAATACAAACTCTATGTTTAGTCCTGCCCCTACAAAAACTAGTTGTATGAGTGTGAAGAATACCAAGGCTAAAACCTGGTGCCCACCCACCATTAATTGTTATAAAATCAACATAGATATAACTCATTCCCCCTTAGGGGCTACAGTTGCCTTTTTTATGAGGGCTTCAAAGGGTTTAACTGTTAAGGGATAAGAAAAGAAGATAGAGTCTACTCCGGACTTGGAAGCAGAGGCTATTGATATTTTGTATGGATGTGAAGTTGCTAAAGAATATGACGCTGGATCAGTTACTTTGGAGAACAATTGTGCAGCAATTATGAAGCCACTGGAAAATAATTTTAGTACTAATTCTTTTGGCATTTGTAATATTATAGCTTCCATTTATGGTGTAGCTAAAACATGTAACCCTTTATTCTCTCATATTTCTAGAAGGAGAAACTCTATGGTGGTCAAGGTTTCCAAACAAAAGTTTTAGGAATTTTTTTTGACAAATGGTATTTGTTTATACCTCCCAAGTTACATCTACTTTTACAGGTTGACAAAGCTCTTAGAGGTATTGAATAAGTCCTATTTTTGTGTAACTATCTTATATCTATATATTATGCATCTTGGAAAAAATGGTTGTGCCTATAATAGTACCAACTACCATTTATAAATTTTTAATAAAATAATAGTAGCACTATATAAAGATGATATCAAACTAGTCATTATACTTAACTTATCTTCACTGATTAGTGAATACCAGTTTAATAGCAATAATCAACGAATTCTTAACTGACCATTATACTTAACGCTATACACTCAATAAATAAAAAAGCGGTGGCACTTTGTTATAATATTATGAGTAAATAGCATTTTTGTCTCTTGCGTTTTGACCCGATTGACAAGTTGCCTCCTAAATTTTAAAATGCGCCTTCTTGGCCCTTAAATTTTACTCTTGTGCCCTGTTACCCCCTGATCATGTTTTCCGTTCATTTTTGCCGTTAACTATGACGTGGCATTTCCATGTTGGTTTTTTTAAAAAAAAATCCTAATCTTAATTAAGTATTTAATTAAAGGGCAAAACAGGTTTTTTAATAATTGTTTTAATATTATTATTAAAAATAATAAAATAAAACACCCCCCCCCCCCATACCCCACCCACCCCTCTTGGAACCCCCCTTCCCCTCCTTCGTCTTCCCCGTTTCTGTTTCTTCCAAAAAAAAAAATTAGATCTCACAGATGCGAGCCATTGTTGTTAAAAATAAGTGAAGGGGGTAGATTTATAAAATGATTGTGAGGATACAATATGGATCGTGAATGAAGAAGGATTCCCAAAAAAAATTAGATCTCATGTACAGGTGATTAGTTTTATATACCTGTCATGGTTCAATGGTGTTGTTAAGTATAACACTAACATCACTGAAGCCTTTACTGCAGCTAAGATCATTTCATGAGGGAAATTCTTTGTATCGATTAATCTAATAAATGAATTGTACAACTCATTGACTCGTGGAGTAAAAAGTTGAGGGCATATAGGGATTATCTTAGCGAAAAGAAGCAATGAACGTAGTTTCAGACGAGATAATTCTGATGATAATCCGTTAAACATGAAGAAATATAATTCATTCCAACGATTCTTGGGTAAAAGATCTTGTGCAATTAGCGCAATAACTGTACCAATAATCTCCAAAATTTCTTGGGCTTGCTCCGTTTGAAGGAGATACAGTAAGTTTGTCAAGAAACCAGGCAATGTTATACAAGAGATGGAATTGAGAATTGAATGAGGGGCAGAGAAAAGGCGTTGAAGAAGAACTGCACAATTCTTTCGAGTTGTGTAAATATAGCTTTTACCAATAATCTCTGTAAATCGTAATGCATATGCGTTTGGATAACGTTTCTTGGTGTAGTCGTGAATAGCTAGTGCATTGGACGAAGGTTGGTGTCTTTTTCAAAGAGGTGGTTGAGGAAGGTAAAAACGGTGTCGGGTCATGAATGAAGAAGAGTTTCGAAGCTTCAGCTTGTAGGAATTTTTTACGTTCAGTTTCAGGTGACCAAGTTTCATCCATATTTGATGCAAGCTTTTTCAAGTTTCAAGACTTTTGTGATAATGAGCGATGTATATACGTATAATGCTATGTATCTAAAGGATTGTGATTGAATTGTTTAGTTTTATACTTCTTGAACTGGGAATTCGACGGAATGATGAAAGTTTAGTTTTATACTTCTGTGAGATTTGATTTTTTTTTTGGAAGAAACAGAAACGGGGAAGAAGAAGATGGGGAAGACGAAGGAGGGGAAGGGGGTGGGGTGGGGTGGGGTGGGAGGGGGGGTTGAGGTGGGGGTGTTTTATTTTATTATTTTTAATAATAATATTAAAACAATTATTAAAAAACCTGTTTTGCCCTTTAATTAAATACTTAATTAAGATTAGGATTTTAAAAAAAAAAAAACTTACATGAAAATTCCACGTCAGAGTTAACGGAAAAAATGGACAGAAAACATGACCAAGGGGTAACAGGGCACAAGAGTAAAATTTAAGGGGCAAGAAGACGCATTTTAAAACTTAGGGGGCAACCTGTCAATCGGGTCAAAATGCAGGGGGCAAAAGTGCTATTTACTCTAATATTATACATTATAAAGCATCAAACGAAAAACTTATATCATCTAGATCTCACTCCACAAAGTCTCTAAAACCTATTACAATCTCTCTCTCTCTCTCTCTCTCTCTCTCTCTCTCTCTCTCTCTCTCTCTCTCTCTCTCTCTCTCTCTCTCTCTCTCTCTCTCTCTCACATAGATCAAAAGGCTCTTAATTTTTGCTTGCAAATCCACCTACGTTAAGTTTCGATCAACTATGCAGTTTAATATATCCACTCAGGTACATCAAATAAAGGTATCTTATTCCATTTGTCGATACGATTTTGGATATCTCATACCGTATTCGTGCTACGCGATACGGTTTTTGCTTCTTCTTCTCGGCAATATACCGTAGCTAAAACCGTCTCCACGGTTTTTTGACCTGCGGTATACCGCACGAATGGTCTGATTTTTGCTGATTTTTCGTCTTTTTTTCCTAACTCGATTTCTTAAGTACCTGAACATCAAAAACACTCATACCTTTCTCAATAATGCAATATCAACTAAAAAAACTAACTTAAACAAAAATTAAAGACATACAAACTTAAAAATTGCGGGTTGTCTCCCGTACAACACTTCTATTTAACGTCTTTCAAAGTTAGACGCGTTACCTCTATCAAGATTTGCGAATATAGCCTCCCCAACAGCGAGCAAGGCTATGAAAGTCTATTAACCTTCATTTGATGCCCCTCTTGGGCCTGATCTCGGTCACCTTAGCTGAAACCACCTCAGTGATTACAAATGGTCCAAAATCCACGAGTCTTTGTGACTTCGTGGCCTATTTTCTGGTTTGCGGGCTTTCCATACAACTTCATGGTCGACCCCAAACTCGATATTTGGCTCAGTATCCACAGGTTTTGCGTGAATCTCTTATGGGACACGATGATGTGAAAGACTGTGGATGATAGGAACGGTGGGATCTAACTTCCTTGGTTTCTTTCCCCATACATGGAATGTCTCGGATATATTTTTAGCATGAAGGGTAACTGTCCCTTCCTAGAAGTTGATGATGCTCTGACTTGTGGCCATGAAGGGCATTCCAAGGTTAATTGGAACCTGCTTATCTGCATCGAAATCAAGTATAACAAAGTCAGCAGGGATGGTGATATTACTGGTGGTCCCTTGTGTGTTCTAAAAATAATGCAATAAGGAAAAGAGAACCACAACTGCAAGTGTACAGTTGTCCCAAGTAATATATATGATAAACAAATTCGTTCTCAAGGACAGATTGGTTGACTCTAATGCTTATCAAATAGTGATTAATTGCACGGGAAAGCAAGTAAATGATTTTAAGAATGTTTGATTGTTTTTCTAATTCTAAGACAATTAATTAAAGGACTAAAGTAATGTAAATATTGAGCTAGACGCGAGAAAATAAAGTAGCTAAACGCAAATATGAAAGGTATTACTTGAGTAACGCTAGGATATCACCTAAATCTATTCATTCCATGTATTTTTTAAGGGACGAATTGGTAAATAATAGTGGTCAGGATTCGATATTCTCCTTACCCCCTGTCAGGGTGGACTAAGGAGTTATTCTTAGGTGCTACAAACCCCGGCATGGTGATTATAGTCCACCTTTGAATGACTAAGTTCTGATTTACCCAATTGGCCATAGGATTAATTAAGTCTGTCAAGGTCAATAATTTCTATCCTACATTCATTAATTAATGTCTGTATCGGACCCCCCGTCAAGGTGATCCATATTGACACAATATGGAATAGCCTAAATACTAAATCCTATTGTTGATTCATGACTTCAATAATAGTTGATAAATGAAAATATAAGAAAAATACTAATTACTCAATTCGATTTCAATTAAAATAATCCCAAAACCAAAAACATAGAATGAAATAGATTGGGGTTTAGCCCATTAATGCGTTCTCAAGTACTGTATGAATTTAGCTCATAATTGTAGAAACTAAGAAATTAAAATTAAAGGAATTCATAATTATTTTACAAAATAAAAGATAAGAAACCTAATTGAGGAGTTGATTCGGTTATGAATTGTAGAAGTTGAATTTCTCCAGCTCTTGGTTTCTTCTCTTCCTTGCTTCTGCTTCTTCTCTGATGCTCTGACTTTGTATAAAGTGAATTGTGTATGAAAATAGAAGTCTAAAATCCCTTTTTAATTGAAAATTCGGACTAGGGCTTTCTTAATGGATTAAATGAAAATCCCAAGTCCATAACTTTAAGTCCAAATCCCGTAACTGTTGTACACCCTTCACGAAAACGGCTGTAACTTTCTCAATATAACTCCGAATTGATCCGTTCAACTTGATAAATCTCCATAACTCAATAAGGAATTTAATATCTTCACAAGTCAACTGCTGAATCCTCGTCTAAGTGGCTCAAAATCAAAAATCTTCGGCAGCTTTCCAGATTTGCAGTTTCCTAAATCAACTCTACGGAATATTTCTTCACGCCTTGGACTATTTTACACGGTCTATGACTTTAATCCAAGATTCCCCTCCTTGCTAGCATTCCAAACCTATCAACTTTTCACTAAAAATAAACCATATTACGCGCAAAAGCTTAATAAATCCAGAAATACTACTTTCTAAGGAGTGAAATTGAAATATAGCAAATAATCATTAAAATTCTATCATATTAGTTCATAATTCACCTAATTTGATGTCTCCTAAGCATATAGATATAGAACAAAAAGGGAGACATCAATTACATGTTTGGACGTGAACCTCTTCCACTGTTCCCCATGTCTTGGTTACTGAGTTGTCAGCAAACTACAACTTCACTTGAGCTTTTGCTGCTTTCTGAAGTCTAAGTCCATCGAACACGGACTTTGGCATAAGATTCACACCTTAACCCACATCACACATAGTTATCATCTTGAGCATACCATTTATTTGAATAGAAATATTAAAACTTCCTGGATTTTTGAGCTTCAATGGTAACTCTTTTTCTACTCTTCTCGAGACTCTCTCAGTATGAGCCATAATCTCTTTCTTGGATTCTACACTCGCTTCTTTTTCCAGGAATAACTTGCGTGAATACTTTTTGCGGTGTAAACCCTTCCGTCGCAATCTCAAGCATTAGGGCGTTGATATTTTTGGAGTATACGCCTCTACAAATGTCTTGAGTTCAATGTCTACCTTCAGATTTGTATCAGCAATAGTTGGTGACATTGTTTGAACAATAGGTGGCGATTCCACCTTCTCTTCTTCTTTCTTTCTTGCACAGCCGGTGCAACTTTATCTTACAGCTCTTTTGAGGCTTCTTCCTCTTTCTCTTTAGCTCTAGCAGATTTTAACTCCATAATCGATCTAATCTCTTCTTTCATATTTATCAAAAGTTTTATAAATAAGGATTTCTCCGATAAATCTTCATCCTCAGAATAGTCAGAGTCTTCGGGGCTAGACTTGGTTGGTTCTTCTTCAGTTTCCGGAACTTCCACGATAATTTCTACAGCATGTGGTAATTCCTTATTCTCTTCAATCTCAAGGCAAATAGCCTTCCAAGCTTCGAACCCAACATTGGCATCACCTCCTTCGACAACTTTCAATTCCTTCGCTTCAACAATATTTGTTAAAACTTTACTCAATTGCTCGACTTGCGTACCTAAGATTTGAATTGAAGATTCTTGTTCTCTCAACTTCTCGTTCTGTGTATTCTTGTTGGTTGTCATCAGATACATGATTTTATTAAATTGTTTATCACTCACAACTCCCTCTTGAGGATATTGTTGCAGAGTCTTCTGAGCAAAAGTATCGGTATATGCATCATTGGCAGGTTGTTGTGGAGGAGCGGGTCGATTATAATTATGATTCCCTTGATACGGAGCTTGACCTCTTGGTTGGTAAGAGTTATTCTGAGGGCGAGGTTGATAGTAACCTGGATTAGTGGTCCCCTGTGGATTTGAATACTGCATACCTGGTTTCGTGTTACCAAATTGATAATTTCCTCGGTTGGATATGAAATAAACAGATGCTGAATTTCCTTCGCACTCTCCCCATGTATGATTCGGTACCTCACACTTTGTACAACCTTGTGCCTCTTGCACTGCATTTGTTGCGACTAAATTATTCTTCATCTCAAGCTTAATCTCTTTGATTTGATTCTCTAGTGCTGTGAATTGATCTGAGTTTGCAGTTTCTGCATCTAATCGAAGCGTACCTCTGGTGTTTGTAACAGGAACTCGCGAAAGTGGCCAACTCCTTTTTGTTTCTATTATACGTTTCATACCTTCAGCGGCTTCTGTAGGATCCATGGACACAAAACCTCCCTTTCCAAGATTATCTACTACAAGTCTACTTTCAGCATTGATACCTTGATAAAATATAGCTAATTGTAAAAACGGGGTGTAACCATGAAGTGGACATCTAGCTAACTTCTGTTGAAACCTTGTCCATGCGTCTCCTACTTCTTCTCCATTCTCTTGGAAAAACTTAGCAAGCTCGCTCTGATCTTTGAGTCTCATACTCTTTGGATAAAAACGGTTAAAGAATGTAGCTTGAAGTTCTGTCCAAGTTGTAATTGTACGTGGTGGATGTCTATCTAGCCAATCACCAACTTTGTCGGTCAGAAAGAACGAAAACACGTGACAATACAGTTGCTCGCGTGTAATGCCTGGAGTACTGTAGGCATCTCTAATCTGCATAAACTTCTGAATCGCTCTTACCGGATCTTGTATTGCTGCACCACTATAGAGTCCGAAATTCTGGAATTGACTGAGCATATACCCGGATCGGGCCTGAATTTGATATTCTTGATCTCTGAAGGACGATAACCTAATGGTTGAACTCGAAAAGGTGCTCCCAAGCCCGTGAGATCTTGTTCAACTATGTTGTTGTTTCTGTTATCATGTTGTTGTGGTATATTTCTAAAGGACCAAGCGGAGGATCTACTCCATTTTTTTCTTCCGCCATCGCTCTTCGTCGCTTTCTCTATTCTCTCAAGCGTCTATTATAAGTTGTGAAACACCTATCGGGTTCTGCAAGCATGCACTGTAAACCTGGAAGAGATTAAAACAAACCAAAAGCGTAAAACTGGAAAAATAAAAATTAAAAAAACTAGAAAATACTACTACTAAAAAAACCCACACCCTAACGATACACAAGTGCCCGACAGTGGCGCCAAAAACTTGGTGTCTCCTAGGGTGTGATAAAAATAAGATATATATATATACATATATATAAAGCAGGTAATCACCCAGACTAAACACGGTATTGCAAGTATTACAGTACGTATGCAAGTTTTAATGATAATAAGATTTGTTCCTCATGGACTTAAATGTGTTAAACTTATGGGTAAATAGATCAAAGTAGCAATTAATAATTAAAATACCGAACGCAAATAAATATAATTGATGAAGGGATTAATGGCTAAACTAAATAAATTAAAGGACAATAAAATAAATATGAAAAGATAAGATAAGAGAATATAGCTCAGGTTTTGCTCGTATGCACTACTCCTTCTATTTCTTCTGCTAGTTAATAAGGGTGATAATAATTCTTAGATAAGTAGTCAGGATGCTAAATTCCTCCTTACCCCCGTCAGGGTGGACTAGGGTGGCGACCTCACAATCACGAGGGACTTAAATAGGGTGCTCCTATGCCACTAGGTTCCTAAATGAGGCTGGTCTTCTAATGATGATCGGTGATTAAATCAAACCCTAATGACTATCTAGCTAGGCAAGCCCGTCAAGATCACTACCGCACACTAGACGCTTATGTGGTGTTTCAATAATTAGACACCCCTTCCCCTTTCGGGTGACCGTCTAACTACTATTAGCACAACCCTAAATTGATCAGGTTTAAGACAGACAATAAATCAAAGCACATAAAACAAATATATGGTTAAGCAGCTAGAATCAATTTAAAATAATTATGTCAAAGAAACATAGATAGAAGGAAATGGAATTAATAGATTATATATATGCAAAACCCAAGCTATGGGAAAATTGGTTCATACTAAAAAGAAATAAACTAAAAGAAAGATACATATTGTCAATTTGCTCTGTTGAATAATCTATAATGATAAATAAAACTTAAGGACTGATTGTAGGAGGCAAGGACATGTTTACAATAGTTTAAGCGTGTATTTATAGGGGTCTTAGGATGCCCTAACACGTTTTCTTGGAGTGGAAGACAAGTAATTGGACTTCTAGCCCAACTCAAATTCGTAACTCTAAAATATAGAAAAGGTAATGAATTGGGTTTTTCAAATTTTCCCAATTCGTAGAAATAATATTATGGATGATGTTTTATTGTTTTTTTTAAATTTGTGTATATATAATTTAGGTAATTAAAACTACCAAATATATCCTTGTCAATTAATGGTTTATGCTTATTAAATCAGAAAATCAATTTATTAATTAAAAAAGAATATCGCACACATGACAAGCACATGACCAACTAACGACGATTTTTTACGGTTTCCGTTAATAGGGTGTAACGAGTCACGAAAACTAATACTGTGGAGGTAACCAGTCCCATTTGAACAGTAGGGATAAATTGTCAAATTACCTATAGTACAAGGGATTTTGAATATATTTACTCTAATGAATATGCAATTAGAAGAAAGAAAAGAAAAAAAGATTAATGAAATTATTTATCCTCGTAATTTAAAGGGTAATTAGTTTTAAAAGCCAATAGACAATTGGCTTTATATTATAGAGTCAAATGTATCCAGCGGGTTACAAAAGAAGAGAAATTCAAAAATACCTTCCCTTCCCCCTATACTCACAGATAACAAAGAAAACCAAAACACCAAACCCATTAGGGTCTGAAAAATCATAATACCCTCCCCTCCCACATCTCTCTTCTTTCTCCCCTCTTTCCCCTATGTTTCTTACGAACCAAGAACATCACCATCATCACCCACCCATCACACCAAAAACTCCTGTCGTGGACAATTAACCACCATCATTACCATCATATCCACCCCACCCACCCCTTCTGCCTCCTGTCGTGGACCATTAACCACCATCATCAACAACTTCTCCTTCTCCCCCTCACTGCCTACAGCATTCCCACCATCATACCCTCCCACACTCTCTCCCTCTCACCGCCATTAACCAACACCTCTGCGCTCCCCTTCATATTGTCCTCTGCACACGACACCGACGAGCTCTGCACAAGACACAGAAGAAGTTCTGCACACGAAACGCACCTAAACCAGATCTCCACCACCACGCACCGTCTAAACCATATATGCACTACCGCACTCCGCCTGAACATGATATCCACCACCACAAACCACCAGTGAAGCTCACAACCCAATCCTCTGTCCACCATCATCATCTTCCCCACCCAAAAACCAAACCGCCCCAACAACAACAAACCGCCACCAATGAAGGCCCTACCCCACCACCATCACCAACATGGGTGCAGACCCGTGAAGCCATCGACACCATGGGTACAGGCCAAGAAAATTACCACTAGGGGTCCAGCCAAAGCAATTCACCATCGGGTGTCCATCCCCATGAAGCCCATCCACACCGTGGGTCCAGCCCCGTGAAGACAATTTTTTGAATTTGTTTCGTATTTGATTTTTTTCCATTTCTTGATAATTTTGTTGTTCCAATTAGTATTTGTTATGTTGATTCATCCAATAAGGAGTGTGAATGGATTCATTACTGTTGTTTTTTATCGAAATCTTTCTGATTGTGTTGTTTTGATCCAATAATAACCGTGAAGAATATTGTTGTTGATTTGATTGCTCCAAATCCAATTGTTGGTCTGGTTGTGAAAAGATAAGTTTTTGGTTTTTGTTCATGTTGGGCACAACCCCATTAAGATTTTAACTACAATAATTATGTTAATGGTCTGTACCCACCGTGAAAAATGGACTGTGGACTTTTCCAGATGGAATGTAATGGGCCATGGGTACAGCCCATCTGTTCTTCGAGGGTCTGTACCCTCATACCTCTAGACTAAATTGGGGTATAATGTTAAAAGACCTTGTATCAGATAGTAATTATAGGCTTTAAAAAGAAGATTTTTTTAGTTTGGTGTTAAAATATAAAGTTAGCCAATACTTGGCCTTACTTTGTATTTTCCTCGTAATTTAAAGACCAACCAAAAGTAGATGTAACTTGTTTTAATTTTAATATATATTTTTATTGACTTAAATAACTTGTATAAGTATTTTTTTTCAACATGTCCAGGACAATTTCAGTATATCTTTTCAGAAATGAAATTTTTTCAATAATTTTAAATTTAAGGATTTGAAAGATGAATATTTATATTCAAGAATGACAAGAATTAATTGGAAACCCTCTCCCAAAAACCTCCCAGGAACGAATGTCGAGACGACTCCACCCAGCCCCTCCGACACCGATTCCCTCTTATAAACCACCGCTCCAACCTTCTCTCCGGCTCTCTGTCATCAGCCATACTATTATAAACTCCGATCTATGAAGTTTAATTTCTTTTTCATCACATTTGCAAACATAAGATACATTAAGATCTCGATTTCTTGCTTTATCGATTTCTTCTTTACGTTTATTTTCTAGTAGTCTTTCATTCTCTCACTTGGGCATTTATGGATCGTATTAACGATGATGGGAAAGATGGATCAGATGAGGAACTCACTCTCTCCTGATAGAGAAGCTATTTATGTTGCCTTTGAAGCACCAAAACTGTTTCTTAGAGTTATTGCATCAGGTAACATCAATTTGAACTATCTTAAAAAGACAATTATTCAACATTGGGGAATTTCTGGTAGAATCTATGTTGATAAAAGAGGTACAAATATAAGTGTTATTCATTTTGAAAAACAATAAAATCTTGATTTGGTCTGGATCAAAAGACCCTATCATATTTTTGGATTTCATGTTCTTGCTCAGAAATACGATGAATGTGTTAAGAAACCTGAAATTCTTGAGGAAACTTCATTTTGTGTTCGAATCTATGGAATTCCACCACTGTTTCTTAAAGAAGGAAATGTTTCAAAAATTACAGTTAAGCTTGGTAGAGTCTCTAAAAATTGAACTTTCTAACCATGATAAGTATAAGGAAAATTCAACTGTAAGAGTTCGTATTAACTGCTTAATCTCAAAACCTCTTATCTAGATTCATGTTTAAGATCTCGAATGGTCAATCGGTTTGGATCTCTTTCAACTACGAAAAGCTATTTGATTTTTGCATGTCAGTGGGATACTCTCTCATGAGGAGAAGAAGTATGATAATTTGACTAAATTGCTCACTAAATTGGGTGACTGGATAAGGTTTACAGAAATTGAAAAAGGAACTAATGAATTTGTATTCAAAGCTATACATCAGGCACAAAAAGAAAAGGTCAAGAGACCTTTGAAAAGTAAGAATAAAATTTGTGGTATGAAGGAAGGTATTAAGGAAGGTGTTGGAAATGAGAAGATACAGATGGTAGGCGTGGTGGGCCAATCCAATATGGTCCAATCTCTGATTACACTTCCTAAGGTTAACTTGGGCCCAAAATGTATTGGTGGAGTGGAATTTAATCTTCTATCAGGCCTCTTAGCCCATGGCCCTAAAAAGTGTAAAAGACCAAAGGTTCTTATTGATCTATCTATTACTATTAAATAAGACAAAAATATTTGCTTTGGGTCTCTTAAAACGGAATAAAAGTCGCACTCAGCAAGTCAAGGTAGATCAAGGATTACCTCTTGAAGATGGGGATGTCTCTCAAGTTCCTGCAACTCTCAACAACTCCATGTATGATGGAGAAGATGATGAGATGGCAGAAGCTATGTACCTTGAGAAAGATGGTAATGAAGAGGGAACTGAAAAATGGGAAGAAGATGGCTCCTTTGATGGTATTGACTCAGAAGTGGTTTGTGGGGTTGACCCTCTTCAACCCCAAAACCCTCAATGATACAAGCTTGGAACTGCCAAGGTTTGGGAACGGCCTTGACAGAACTAAGCCTAGTTGACATGGTTAAGGCTCACCATATTGAAGTACTTTTTCTTTTTGAAACTAAAAGTAAACTTGATTTTGTCTCTAATCTTTGCTATAAGATTAACATGATTTTAGTAACTCATGTAGACCTAGTTGGATTATCAAGTGAATTAGCTGTTTTTACTAAAATCACTGATAACTTTAAACTTATAAGTTCAGATAAGAATTTAATTCATTGCTCTTATGAGTTCTCTCAGATGGGATTTTGTGAAGTGGTTTTTGTTTATGGCCCTCTAGTGGATGTAGATAAGGCCCTTTTTCTCAATAATATATCTGACATTCCTCCTACTTCCAACTGTAGATGTTTATTGGGAGACTTTAACCTCATAAGATTCCATTCTAGGAAAATTGGAGGGGAAATTGGTAATTTACATAAAAATAACATAAAGTTATTTAATGATGTTATATGTGTGATCTTGTTGAACTGACAGCTAAGGGATGTAATTTCTCTTGATCTAACAAGAGGAATGACAACCAGCTTATCAAACAGAAATTAGATAGAATTCTTGTTAATAATAAATGGATAAACAAATTACCTAACTCATGGTGCTCAGTGCTACCTCCTACAGGATCAGATCACTCCCCTATCATTCTCAATCATGGTGTCTCTAATTTACTAAAATATTCTAGATTTATGATTGAAAAAGGCTGGATTTATGAAAATTCTTTTGGTTATTTGATTATGGATAAATGGAGAACTAAACCTTTTGATTCTTTTACAGGTATTGAAAATTTTGGGCTTAAACTCAAAGATATTAATAAATATGTTTCTCTCTGGGCTAGAAAGAGAGTTCTTAATAATAGACTCCTTATTAAAACTTCTCAAGCCCAGATGGAGAAGCTATTTGATGACCCTTTTTTTGAAATGAACAAAACTAAATTTGAAAGTCTGAGTAAAGAGCTTGAAATTCTTTGAAAAAAAAAGAAGAGATGTAATGGGTTATAAGGTCTATAAATACATAGCTTAAGTTGTATGATAAGAATACCAAGTACTATCATGCAATAACAAAAGTTAAAAGAACTATCAACCGTATTTCTCAAATTAAAAAAGAGAATGGAGATTGGGTTCATGATAAATGTGATATTATCCAATAAATAAAGACATACTACAATAATGTCTTTATATCTAATGGGGAAAGATATTATAATCCAATTTTGAGTAAGATAAAAAAAGTAGTTACAAACCACATCAATGAAAATTTAACTGCTTCAGTTACACTTGATGAAATTAAAAATGCTATCTGGTCTTTGGGAAGTGACAAATCCCTAGGACCTGATGGATTTGGAGGTTTTTTCTTCAAGAAATTTTGTAAGAAATTAAACTAGACCTCCTTGAGTTTGTGTCTGATTTTATCTTGAATAACTCTTCATTAAAAGTGATCAATAGTACAATTATTTCTCTTATTCCTAAGTGTACTAATCCTGAGTTGGTTTCTTCTTTCGGACCTATCAGTTGTGCAAATTTAATATATAAAATCATCTCTAAGATTTTATCTAACAGATTACAACCTTGGCTGGGAGATATTATCTCAGAAACTCAAATTGCTTTCATCCCAGGTAGATCAATATTTAAAAATATCCTTATTGCTCAGAAGGCAAGTCATTTCCTCAAGTATAAAAGAACATCAACCAATTATTGCTTAGCTATTAAAGCAAATATGAGCAAGGCTTATGAGAACATTGAATGGGATTTTCTACTTGATTTACTTAAACACGTGGGTTTCCATGAGAAACGAATAAAATGGATAGGAAACTATGTTTCATCAGTTACGTACAAAATTAAAATGAATGGTGAGTTAATTGATATTCAAAATCCTCATAAATGTATTAGACAGGGAGATCCCTTGTCTCCCTATCTGTTTTGTTTGGTTACTCAGGCTCTTACTTCTCTTATTGAATATTATGTTTAGATTGGTTTACATAAAGGTATTAAAATTGATAGGAATGCCCCTGTGATTACTCATTTGTTGTTTTTTGATGATAGCCTCTTCTTTCTTGAGGTTGATGGATACAATATTGAGATTTTTATTACTGCTCTGAATTGGTATTATTTTGCTTCAGGTCAGAAAATCAATCTAAACAAAAATGGAGTTCTGTTTAGTAATAATACTCCACCTAAGACTAAAATCAAATTATGCTCTACTCTCAGAATAAATAACTTCAGGATTTAGGTAAGTATCTAGGGACACCTTCTTCTTGGGGAATGTCAAAGGTTCAATCTCTGGAATGGTTGACTGAGATGATTTTTAAAAAAAATGGATAGTTTGGACACAAAAATGCTATCTAAAAGTGGGAAAGAGATACTTATCAAAGCTATTATTAGAGCAATTTCAAAATTTATCATGTTAGTTTTCTGGATTCCAAAAAAACTGACTTCACACTTAACTTCTTTAATCTCCAATGGAACAATCAAGGGGAAAGTAGATGTCATTGGGTTAAATGACCTTGATGAGCTCTAAAGATGATAGAGGGTTGGGTTATAAGGATTTCCATACTCAAAATTTGACTCTTTTGGCTTCAAATGCATGGAAAATTTTAAATAATGAAGAGTCTCTTTTACATAAAGTTTTCAAACGGAAATATTTTCCTAACTCTGATTTTTTAAATGCCTCTTTAAACTCTAACTGCTCTTGGGGTTGGAAAAGTTTGATCAAGAGAGAAATTTCTTTAAAAATGAAACTTTTTGGTCAGTTGGAAATGGACAAAATATTAGAATCTGGGAAGATATGTGGATCCCAAACTCAAGACAAACTGTTAAACCTCATGGTTGTTTGGTTGAATATGTTTCTATTTAATTCTACCTCTTAATAAGGGTTGGAATGAGAACCTATTACATGTGATATTTGATGAAGATGTTGTAGCAACCATTTGCAAGTTAAATATTCCTCCTTATTACTGCTCTGACACCCCATTATGGACTTGTTCCGAAAGTGGTGATGTAATAGTAAAAGAATGTTATAACAAGATTTGGAGGGATCAACAAATCCAGGACACTAATAAAAATACAAGGAAGGGCAGTAGCTCTTTCATGTTGGAAATTAAGGATTGGAAATTTATTTGGCAATTGAAAGTTATGCCAAAAATTAAGAATTTTGTTTAAAAATGTTGTGAAAATGGACTTGCTACAAATGCAAACGGGTATAAAAGGAGATCACCTTTGTGTGAAATTTGTGGTGTATATGATGAAACTGTAGAACACTTGTTATTTCAATGCTCTTGGGCAAGGGCTGTTTGGTTGGCTAGTCTCTTGAGCTTTAACTATATTATTAAACCATCTTGTAATTTCCAAAAATGGATTTCTTTTGTTAGGTTATGCTCAATTGAAAGAGCAGATGTGATCTCAGATTTGGGAGAAATTTCATTCTTTATTGTTTGGTTTATCTGGAAAGGAAGAAACGAATTTCAAAGGCACTACCCCAGATCCTCTAAATACATTGCAAAAATCAATATAGCCTATGATGAGTATTCTAAGGCTAATGACAATACTACCGAGGCTAACTATGAGAGAAATTTTGGCTCAAAGATTAACCTCAACTATGATAGAGTTGGTAGTTTGATCAGTGGTAATCTTAACCACTTAAATGAAATTGGGAAAGCTACTTTGATTAACACTTGTGACGATGATTTTCTTAGAATGTCTAAGTGGACCCCACCATTCTGTGGCAAGTATAAAATAAAATTTGATGCCTTGGTTATTTTAAAATTCAATAAGGCTGTTTTTTATTGTGTCTTAAGGGACTCAACTAGACAACTAGTGGAAGGTTTTGCTAGAGAAATATACACAAACTCAGTTGAAGATGCAGAAGGAAGAGGAATCTTTGCTGCTTGTGAGATGGCGTCAAAGTATCCTCCTGGAAGTGTTGATATTGAGAGTGATAATTGTAGTATTATTAATCAAATTAATGACAAAAGTAAAATTGCTAGTATTACTAAGGTTTGGATTAAAAACATCAGGTTTTGTAAATAGTTGTATAAGCTGAAAATCTTGTATGTAAAGAGATCTAACAACAGGATAGATGATTGGGTGGCTAAACAAAAACTGCGTGGAGGTTTGTTTGGTCTTTGGAGTGTCTTTGCTCCCTCCCAATTAGCTAAGCTACTAGAGCTCGACTTCGAACAAACTAGAATTAAATAATTTCTAATATTTGATAGATTTTTTTGAAGTTTATTTTCAACTAAAAAAACAAAAAATAATTGGTACTATAATTTTTTGGTAAAACACTGTAAGGACTAGTCACCCTAACCCCATACCGCCTTGACTAGGTCCATAATTATCGACATAAACATTTAAACCGGGGAAAAAACTCATAAATAATAAATGAGGAAATTACAAAAAGAATCCCCAACAACTAAAACATTATTTATTAATCCCCCCCCTCTTTACTTGTTCTTATAAAGTCCTTAGTTGCATATATAGTTAAACAACTTTACCTTTATACCCTTACCATTAAATTAATTACTTTTAATGAACTCATAGCCTAAATGGGTGGTCCTAGTGAGACGTTCTTGATGACTTCACTTACTAATGATCGAAAGGTTGAGTATTTATTCTTAATGAATTATTAGCCTAAGTGGGTGGTCCTAGTCAGATGGACTTGATTAATTTCCTAACTTATAATATAAGTTTGAGTATTACTTGTACTGAGGATGATTTGGTGAACTCACTGAAATATGGTAATTTTGATCTGCATAGCTCTTAATGATTTCAAAAACCCAAGAGTGTTTGTATACTATGGGTAGATAGATACCTTTTAAAAATCACATATGTGAGTGTTTGGGGTCGTCTACTAAAGAAACATGGGCTAGTTTCTTTAGATCACTCACTTAAATCAAGGTATATGCATGACCTTCCGAATGGAAAAACAATATCAGGAAGTATCTACTTGTAACTCAGGTTAAGTATGTCGTGTGGTGGTCTCAGCTAGGGAAAGTCTTTGGTAGCCAGATCTAGTTGTTGGATCACTTCACTACGAATCAGTCCCAGTTATTGTTGGTGCATAAGTACAATTTTACCTATTTCTGGCCCAGGGATTCTGTTTCTAAAACTTTACTTTGCCTCAATTAGCTCTGTACAATGGATTTTTATATTAATAATGATTTCATATT
Source organism: Nemophila menziesii (assembly GCA_029959085.1). NCBI lineage: Eukaryota > Viridiplantae > Streptophyta > Magnoliopsida > Boraginales > Hydrophyllaceae > Nemophila > Nemophila menziesii. The sequence goes on from JARWIR010000004.1 coordinate 35,093,688, forward strand.
AATCCTTTTTTGGTTTTAAATTGCTTTCTTGGCATGAAAATAAGTTTGAGTTTTTATGACATTTTGTATTTCTTTATAATACCACATCGGTGGAACGGATAAAAAAAATTATATACTAAAAACCTTTCACTTAACTTTAAAAGTGTAACCCATGGAAGTTAGGAGTTTTTAGGTGTATCCCCACATGCACACCACCACCACCATCACCCCGCCCTGGCATCTAGGAAGGTAGAGGCGTGGCGTGGGCGTGGTTGTGGGTCATGAGAGAGTTAGGGAGTCTGGGAAAATAAAAAAGTTAAACAACTTTTGGCTACCAGGTGGGTACGAAGTTATTTATACTATCAGCTAAGGGGTGGATTCATAATCCAAAATGTTTCATGGTGTTAATACAACACGTTTCTGATAATCTTTGTTTATGGCCCTAACCTTGATCCTTGCTAGAAACTGTTACGTAAGTTATTGCTTTGTCACCACGTTTTTTGGATGAACTGATGGAAGAGTAACTCTATAACTTCTTTGTATACACTACAAGAATCTGACTCTTAAGCAACACTTTCATATAAACAGTTGCTAGAGTAATAGTTTTTAGAATAGTTTTGGTATGTGTTACTTAAAGTTAATAGTAACAAATTAGGTCTAATTTCCATATCTAATACATAGTCTTAAACGAATCCAAGTTAAAAAAACGAATCCAAGTTAAAATCACACAAGTGTACTTTTAATTTTTATTTTATTTTAACTAGCATAAAAATGTTGTCTAATGTAATAGAAATATTGTTATAGATAAACAAATATATTACAATAATTAAAAAACCATGAATCTCATATCAAGTAACTTAATAATAACTCATTGCAAAAATATCAAGCGTAATGGAATTTTAAGCATTGCAATAATTTTATGATACCATTTCTTTAAAATTAAGCAATGGGTGACAAATACGATGGTCATAAAACCATTTCATAATATCATGTGCAACTAGTTTTTTCTATTTTGCAATAGTTTTAAAATGTTGCAAGATAATCAAAATGTTGTAGTGGTAACTACAATATTCATATTCTTGTCTGATCGTAGCTATAGATACCTCTCCACACATTTCGTTTCCATCCCACGTAAATTCGGAGTTGCTCTCTCTTCCTTCTAAAACCCACTTTGGTTTAAAACATTTTTCAAAGGATTCAGACATTTTAAGCAGGTTCCCAATACTCGCTTAGAGAGTGCACTCTAGGAAGGTGAATCGTAATCATACCTTGATAAATGATCGGGGAAGACAGTTTAACACCCCAACTGTACTACAAATCGTTTTTAAGACATTGATTTTCCACGCTATTACAAGCAGGTTTCTTTACAATTTTAATTTTCAATTTTTTTTTGTTGTTCCAGTTTTCCCATTATGCATTCACAATCTTTACACTAGTAAATCTTAATCTTGATATTAATCTTAACCTCTTTTAAATGATCAGTCGCCTCATTTTTACACCCTTTAAAATGTAAAATAGATTTAGGATTACATCAAATTCATTTTAAATTCAAACATTATTATGACATGAAACCTAGGGAATATGACAAGTTCTCCCATAGTCATTAATAACTAAATTGTTTAAGAGGCTTACAAAAACAAAGGCAAATAAACAAAGTAATTCATCTTAAAACATAACTAATATATCCTCCATATTTATATGCCTTACTCTTTGTTGGAAACTTTAATATGAACACCACCTCTGAAATTCAGAAAAGGGTTCCTGGAGATGTCACTGCCACGAACAAGTTCCCACCTTCATAAACGAATTATAAGGAGAAAGTAAATACTCTTGCAAACTGCACAAATATCGTAGTAATATTATTGGTGGATTATTTGCTTACCTAAATTTTGTTACCAAAACATGGAAAAAGGTGGACATGAACGATTTTCCATAATCAGAACCAGGGCAAAACCTTATGCCTCCACCAAAAGGCATAAAAACCTTAGATATCGCATATGAATCAAGGTCCTGTATAGTTAAATAAATAGATAAGGAACTAAATATTAAGGCAATAAAAAATAATTCAACAAATTATTTACATACCGTCCAACGCCATGGATTAAACTCAAGAGGATTAGCATATATTGTAGGGTCCAAATGTTGTGCTGAAGAAGCAATCATAATTGTCCATCCTTTTGGAATCGTATAACCTGTAGAAAAAAATTGTAATAGATTGATTGTATGGAATGCCCCATGAAATCACCTAATATACACGAGAATAGATGTGTTGAACGTATACCATCAACTTTAATGTCTTGTAATACTCTCCTCAATATTCCTGGACTTCCATTTGCTAATCTTAATGATTCATTTATCACCTGTACGTTAGATTTAAAATTCAATTTTACTAACAAAATATTTCTAATAAATAGCGTATACAATGTAAAATTTATACACTCACTTGATGTGTGAAGGTCATCGACTTATACTCATCCCATGAAAGACATGAATTTGGGGTTGTCCTTTTCATTATAATATCCTCATGTTCAGCCTGTAAAATAAAGTATATATGTGAAACAAAAAGTAAGAAAAATAATAAGAATTTTACTAGTAAGTATACCTTTAGTTGTTCTCTTGCAGAAGAATTTTGACCAAGTAATTGGATTGCTAAAGTTAGATTGGAAGAAATTGACTCGAAAGTAGTGAATAAGATAGAAAAGAAATATTGAATAATAAAATCCTCATCCATGATGAACTTCTCAGTTTTCATGTCTTCTATCGTCTGATCCAGTATATCTCCATCAACTACAGGTTTCGATGAAACAACTCGCTCCCTCAACTTGTCTCTAACTATGTCCATTATTTTTGTTCGAAGCTGAAAATAATAGTAGATTGGTTTAAAAGAAAAAATAAACTATATATATCGTAAACAAATATAATTTCTAACCTAAAAATAATCATTGAAACAATAATATTTTTTTGAAAAAAAAGATAATATTATATAGTAGTTCTTACCTTCATGACCATATGGAATTTGGTACCAGGTATATTTATTGGTAAAGATAGCATAATTTCTAAATAATTTGTGACCTTATCGCTTAAAATTTTTGGTAACTTTTCCCCCAACATTTGCTCTGCAATGATGTCAAATATCATCTGCATACAAACGTACACCGTGTGAGATATATATAATTACTAGGTAAAACCCGTGTCTGAAGACACTGAATAAAAAATTTGTTGCGTTAACGGAAATCAAATACGGGTTCTAAGGGTGAAGGTCAAGGTTAAAGTTAGGGATAAGGGTTTTCTTTTTTTGTTTATCAAGAAGAAGGTTAGGTTATAGTTAAGGTTAAGGTTAAGGTTAAGGTTAAGGTTAAGGTTTAGGTCAACGTTAAGGATATGGTTAATTTTAAGGTTAAAGTTAAGGGTTAAGGTTAAAGTTTAAGTCAAGGTTAAGGTTAAATTTAATTTTAAGATTAAGATTAAGTTAGAGTTAAGGTTTAAGATTGAACATTTAAGGTTTAACCAAATTCCGGGGTTAAGGTCGAATATTAGCGTGATGATTCTTCATCTGTTTAAGGTTAAGGTTAAGGTTACAGTTAAGATGAAAGTTAAGGTTAAGGTTTAAAGTTAAAGGTTTAAAGGTTAAGGTAAATTTAAAGGATAAATGTTAAGGTTCGGGTTAGAATTAAAGTTAAGGTTAAGGTTAATATTAAGGTTAAGATTCAACGTCAAGGTTTAAGGTTAAGGTTAATGTTAAGGATAAGGTAAGGTAAGGTTAAGGTTAAGGTTAAGGTTAAGGTTAAGGTTAAGGTTAAGGTTAAGGTTAAGGTTAAGGTTAAGGTTAAGGTTAAGGTTAAGGTTAAGGTTAAGGTTAAGGTTAAGGTTGAGGTTGAGGTTGAGGTTAAGGTTAAGGTTAAGGTTTGGGTTTGGTTTTGGGATGGGTTAATGCTAAGGTTGAGGTTAAGATTTGGGTTTGGGTTAAGGTTAAGGTTAAGGTTTGGGTTTGGGTTAAGGTTAAGGTTAACGTTAAGTTTAAGGTTAAGTTTAAGGTTAAGTTTAAGGTTAAGGTTAAGGTTAAGGTTAAGGTTAAGGTTAAAATTAAGTGTAAAGTTAAGGTTAAGGTTAAGGTTGATAGTTAAGGGTCTAAGATTATGGATATGAGAGAAATTAGAGATTTTTTAGTAGTAATATGAAAAGTTAGGTACATTCTGATTTATTATATAAATATTATAAATTTATATTAAATGTAAAGAGTAATCTAAGGTTTTTTTTTAAAAAAAATTTATTAAGTAACTAAGAATTAATTTATGGTATTATAAAATTCCAAATCGAATTTGCCCAATTGTTTTTAAGTGTTTCAAGATATTATTATTATTATTATCATTATTGTTATTTTTAACTCCACCATATATTTCAATATTATTTTCTTTCATTGGCTTTTCGAAAAATCGTGTAGGTTAATACATTGCTCCTATATTTCCAATTTGAAAATTTTTCTTTTAAAAGATCAATGTGGTTTTTATATAGATATAATAATTGAGAAAATAAAAAATAAATTTTTTTAAGGTATTTATGAGAAGAATAAAAAATTATGAGAGAAATTAGAGATTTTTTATTAGTAATATGAGAAGATAGATACATTATGCTTTATTATATAAATATTATAAATTAAATGTAAAGAGTGATTTAAGGTTTTTTGTTTTATATTTTTTTATAAATTATTAAGAATTAGTTAATGGTATTAATGATAGGTGGGGCCAGAAACGATCTTGACCACCACTTATATTTGGCCAGAATCAATCCTGGCCACCACTTATTAAAAACCTTATAATATAATATAGATTGTTAGGATCACAAGATCTTAATTATCCAAAATGAACCAAACAAAATCCATAAAAATGTATGTTTGTCTATTCGCAATAGTGTTATTATTATATCAAATAGAAAAACAACTCTAAATGGAAGAAGATGAAGGTAAGATTTTTACCTGTTGAAGTGAATGTTGAACTTCAAATGTATCTTTATTCGACCAAGTGGTTAGAGTTTTAGAAATGGCTTGTTCAAATTGGGAAATCAATGTTTCCTTAATTGACTCAACACCAAAGTAATTTAATGTTAAACTACGAAGATATCGATGAACTCTACCCACTGCATTTGCTCTGGTCTCCCCTTCATGATTGAAGAGCTTAGAAAATGAATCTAAATACCAAAACTCCACTAAATTTCCTTCTTCTTTAAGTAGGAAATGGTTTAATTTTGGATCAGCTGATACTACAACTGGTCTTGTTGCTATTCGAGTTTTGAAAAGTAGTCCATATCTATAATCATTTTTACGGAAGGAGTATTAATTAATATAAATAATAGAATGAAAAAAAATTAAAACAATAGTGACTAATTTTATCCTTTTATTCACTTTTCAATCACATGATTTACTAGCGGCGTGGTCAGATTAGATTTTTTTAACGGGTGGCAAAAGAGATAATTGCATTATAGATTCATATATTATGCAAATTTATGAATATTAGTTTATATTTTGTTACTGTAATTTTTCACAAAATAAATAAATAAATTAAATAAGAAGATAAAATTTAGAAACTAAGAGGTCAAATAAAAGATTATAAAAAGTTAGATAATCAAAAGATAAGAGCATAATTGTGTGTTTTTGTATAGGGGTTAAAAAAAATTACAAAATTGAAGCCAATGGCCTAATCCTATGTGACTCTGCCACTGTAATTTACTACTACATCTTTACATCATATAATAAAATGGTGATAGAAGAAAAAAGGCTAACATATGTGGAGTATTTATTACCTAACAATTAATTAAAATGGTTTTACCTTTGGAATCTTTTCTTAAAAAATGGATGCAAATCTATAGAAGGATTTTGAACGAGAACTGAAAGAGTTTCTCCAATAAAGGGAAGACCCATCGAACCAGGAGGTAAAACTATATCATTTCTTTTCTTCGAAATCATGGCTTTGAATAGTTTGTGTATCACATATGTGCAAACTGATGATATTACTACAAACAATACTACAGACCACATCTTCTCTTTGAGATACTCTAACAATGTCAATTACTTACTCTAAAAATCGTCTATTTTATATTGTTATGTCATATTATCATTTATGTTTCAGAGGTAAGTTATAATTAATGTATCTCCTCCGTCCATCAATATTTATTACAATTTTAAAGAATAGATATTCACAAAAGGTTGTCGATTTAAAATAACAAAGAATTTTTTTACATTTTTTACCAATTATATCCTTATTTAATATTTAAAATCTTATCATCATTAAATTTATTTACTTAGTTGGTTGAGGGTAGTTTAGTAAAAATAAAAGAAATTAATTACTTTTTTTAATCTGTGTAAAAAAAATATGACAAACATTGATGGACGGAGAAAATAGTAAATTATAATTAATATAATTCAAAGTTTTGGTCTTCTTTATGTATGTAGATAGATATGGTCAAGTGTATTTGGACAGTAGTCGTATAAAGAAAAAAGGAAAAAAGAAATTCTAAAAATAAACCCTTCATGAAATACAAAAATGAAAAATATGGCATTTAAAATATATAACATTATTTTTTTACTCATATATTATCTTTTATTTGAAAGTTTTAAATACAAATCATATCTTTTCTTTTTCCTAAACTAATGTTTTTTCTTTTTTTAATTTTTTAATTTATTGACACATTTCTCTTCACATAAAAAATGATAACATTAAAAAATGATAACATTGATGAACGGAGAAAATAGTAAATTATAATTAATATACTTCAAAGTTAAAATGGTAGGTTTGATCAAAAAAAAAAAAAAAAACTTCAAAGTTTTGGTCTCGTATGTAGATAGACATGATCAGGTGTATTTGGACAGTAGTCGTATAAAGAAAAAAAGAAAAAAATTCTAAAAATAAACCCTTCATGAAATAAAAAAATAAAAAATATGGCATTTAAAATATTTATATATAACATTATTTTTTCACTTATATATTATCTTTTATTTGAAAGTTTTAAATACAAATCATATCTTTTCTTTTTCCTAAACTAATATTTTTTTCTTTTTTTTTAATTTATTGACACATTTATCTTCATATAAAAAGTGATATAATAGTATAATACTTAGAGTTGATATTTAGAAACACTCTTTAGTTTCACTAGTATCAAAATTGGTCATTTACCTTTTATAGGTTGGAAAAACCCTGTGGTTGAGAAGTTTTCAATAAATATATCAATTGAAAGATGAAAAAAAGGAAACATATATACGTACGGTTGATGTGGGGATAAAAAATATTAATTAGAGAGAATTCTATTTTAAGCTATTATTTATAGTCTAAAAATATTATTAAGATAACTTTTTCTTTACTTTTCTACCCTTAGTTTTAATACTCTACATGCTAAAATTGCTCTTCTCATGAATCCAATGTTGGAGGCCCCACCGGACATGGTGGTTGCTTCCTTACTACCGCCGCAAACAACAATAGACCTAGTGATTATGACAACGAAATGGGAGGTCTAAACACCTATGATTTTCCGCATCTTGAAGACACGGCAATGCGCCAATACGAGAGGGCAAGAGGTGCGAGTGAAGCGCCAGAGTTGAACAAAAATCCGCCGCCAATGGCTTCCAGATTCGGTGGAATGTTTTTTAATAATCCTCAAAAGAAAACTACTGCTTTAACAGGTAAAATCTGGTTATTAAAGAAATTATAGATACTGGCAAACCAAAACTAACTAGGGTTAATGATTTTGATAATGAATTTCTTGTTTCAATTAAAGATGATACTTTATTAGACAATTGTGATATCCCACAAGTCTTAAGGTCTAGAGAAGAAATAATATAAGGTATTCAATTATGGAGTAATACAGTGGTTGTTAGACTTTTGGACTATAAGGTAGGTTTCAATTACTTAGCGTCTAAGTTACAACAAATTTGGAGCCCGAAAGGTATAATTGAATTAGTGGATGTTGGCTATGGGTATTTCATGGTTAAATTCTCATTGAAAGAAGATTGTGAATCTGCTCTAGCTGGTGGTATGTGGTTGATTTATGATTACTATTTAGTAGTGAGGGAATTGTCACCTACCTTAAAACCACACATGGACTCAATTGTTACTACTACAGTTTGGGTGAGGATTTCGAATGTTGGAATGCAAAATTATACGACCCGTGTTCTTAGGAGAATGGGTAATTTAATGGGGAAAACAATTCTAATTGATCCCTTAACCGAAGCATAGAAAAAAGAAAATTACGCTCGTGTAGCGGTGTAAGTGGATCTTAATAAGGCTCTTGCGCCAAAAATTTATATTGGGGGGGAGGGGGAGGGAGGTTTGTTTAGTAGAGTATGAGGGACTGCATTTAGTTTGCTTTTAATGTGGCAAGTTTGGTCATCAAAAGGAAAAATGTGATAAAAATATACAATCAAAAGCTTCGCAAACTTTGGATTTGAATGGTGAAACAAATGGTATGGAAAAACAACAAGAAAAAAGTAAGAGTATTATACCGGACACGACCTATGGGGAGTGGATGACCGTTAAAAGGGGCGGTCGTACGAACAATAAAGCTAATAATAAATTTCAATCGAATGGATATCGGGGTACCTTGAGCAAGGATATAGGCTCAAGATACAGAGCTCTATTTGTGGATGATGGGGTGAGTTGTCCTGCAAAAAAATGGCAGTAGGTGCAGGTACAGGCTCGTTAAAGGCAGGGACTGGCCTTGCAATTTATGGTGAAGGGGCTGCTCCTAGCGACAACAACAACAAGGAGACAGTAAATTTAAGTTCCGTAGCAGGCTGTACAAGGGCTGCTATGGAGTTTGCGAGATCAGTAGAAAATAATGGCAGCCACTGGGTCACGAAGTCGAGGGGTACAACAGGTGTAGCCAATTGTTGGAAAAGAGTTTGATGCACCACTTGACCTTGATGGAGACCTAGTTTTTACCAAAGTTAATGAAACAATAGGACCGGCCTTGGCTGAGCAAGGACAACTAGAACCTGGGGGAGCTGATCTTTCGTTAGTGCTAGAGACCCAATTAGACAATATGGACAGTGACGAACAGATGTTTTTCGCAGCGGAAGGCGAGGATGTGTCGGGCCAGGTACAACTCTAAAACTCTTCCATTTTTTAAACTAACTATTTTTTTATGTGTACACATAATATGAACAATAAAAGTTGGGGAGGTCTTCCCCAACCAATGAATATATTGGCATGGAATTGTCACTGAGCATTGGCGGAAAATTTTCAAAGGGTTGTGAAAGAAATTATTTGCGTCCATCGTGTTTGGTTGACGGTTATTGTGGAACCTCGGGTTGGTGGTTGTAAGGCGAACGATATCGTGAAAGGTCTAGGCAAGATGAACTCCACGGGAGTTGAGGCGGAGCAATTCAAGGGTGGTATTTGGTCACTTTGGGACGATTCGGATATTGGGGTACGAGTATTATCGGCAGGGAACCAGGTCGTAAATATTGAAGTGTCTAAACAAAATTGGGATCCATGGATTTTTTAAGCTATCTATACGCGTCCTAAGGCATCGGATAGAGAACATGGGATGCACTCACTCAGGCATTTAGTAACATTGGTAGACCATGGTTAATCGCGGAGGATTTTAATCAAGTGGGTAAAGAGGTAGATAAGAAAGGAGGGGAGTCTAGGTTTACTCGGAGAATGATGAAATTTGAGTAGTGGCGTCAATACTGCGATCTTTCGGATTTGGATTTTGAAGGACCTCGGTTCACGTGGTGTGATTCGTGGAATACGGAGCGTATGGGAACACGGAATTTGTAACGCTCTTTCCATATGTCAAAGTAGAGCACTTGGATCGGAGACACTCGGATCATGCACCTATTTTGATTCGATTGACTCCGACGGAACAGCCGCAAGTACTTGGAAGATTTCCTTTCGAAGCTGCATGGTGTCTTCATAAGGATTTGAAACAGTTCGTTCAGGAAAATTGGAATAAAAGGAATTCAAATATAGGGAATAGCTTAACAGAAATGAAAAAACAACTTACGGAGTGGAAAAATTGAACCTTTGGAGATATTAACTAAAAGAAAAAAAGATTGCTAGCGAGACTTCAGGGAATACGAAAATCGATAGAACATTCTTATAACCCATAACTCTTTAGGTTGGGGAAAAGACTTAGAGGTGAATATCTTAGTGTGCTTGAGGAAGAAGAGATATTTTGGTTTCAACGCTCGAAAAATAAGTGGATTCGGTCGGGGGACAGGAACACAAAGTATTATCATCCAGCTACAATTAGAAGGATGAGTAAAAGAAAAATTCAGAGGCTCAGAGATTCGAATGGGTTATGGGTCGAGAAGGTAGTGACACTTGGTCCGATAGTTCGAGAGTTCTTTGTAGATCTATATTCTGAACCGGTTAAGTTTGTGGGACCGTTCACATTGCTGGACGAGAGTAATCTGGGGGTCGAATAGAGGAATCTTTTAGCGGAGGAGTTCATAGATGAAGAAATCCGAGTCGCGGACTTTCAATTGAATCCTACAAAAGCACCTGGTTTGGATGGAATATCGGCAGCTTTCTATCAGAAGTGTTGGGAGGTGGTAGGTACAGACGTATGTGAGATGGTTAGAGGATCAATTCGAATAGGGAAAGTTAATCCTATCTTGAATGGGACTTTGATTCACTTTATTCCGAAAGTTATGGACCCGGAATTGGTTAGTCAGCTTCGCCTTAATAGTTTGATAATGTGTCTATCAAGTTTATTATGAAAGCGAATGGTCAACAGGGTTCGACCATTACTAGCACAAAGGATTGGACCTAATCAAAGTAGCTTTCTTCCATGGAAGGTATACTATTGATAACGTGGTTTTGGTGCAAGAGATTGATCACCGAATGCAACGGATTACAGCGAAAAAAGGGTACATGGCGTTTAAAATTGATTTAGCTAAAGCATATGACAAGTTGAGTTGGAGATTCATTGAAGACACAATTCTATTCTTTGGATTTCCAGCGAGTTGGGTGTTATTATGTTAGCAATGACCACCAACACAATGAGCGTACTTTGGAATGGAGAACCTCTGGAGGCATTCACTCCTCAAAGAGGAATTCGGCAGGTAGATCCTCTGTTCCCTTATCTTTTTGTTTTATGTATGAAGCGTTTATCTATATTCATTCAGGGCATTTGTGGTGGAAAGGAATGGTTGCCCATTCACATCCATCGTCAAGTTCCACCGATATCTCACGTATTTTTCGCAGATGATTTGATGTTATTTGAGGAGGCTAATGAAATTCAAGTCAAACTCAATAAGGAGGTGCTAAGAGTTTTCTGTGACGAGAAGGACAAACGGTGAGCGAGGAGAAGTCGTTAATTTATTTCTCTAAAAATGTGGCAATGGACACGAAGATGGAATTGGCTGAGCGAAGCGGTTTTACGTTGAGCGGCTCATTAAAAGTTTACCTTGGAACACCTATAATTTCTTAAAGGCTGCCTCGAGAGTTCTTTAGACAAGTTACATCAAAGATGCAGAATAAGCTTCCGTATCGGAAGAGTCAAAATCTATCCCTAGTGGGTCGATTACACTAGAGCAATTGGTATTAGCGGCTATCCCTACCTATATAATGCAATCTATGAAATTTCTTATTCATGTTTGCGAGGAGATAGACAGAATTATTGGAGATTTTATTTGGGGTTCATCTAGTGAAGTGAGAAAAATACATTGGCTCTCTTGGAAAACTCTTTGTCATCCTAAAAAATGTGGTGGATTAGGACTAACAAGCGCTAAGAATCGCTCTTAGCTAAACTCGGTTGGAAGGTGTTGCAAAACGATCCGGCCTTGTGGGTGAGGGTCTTTAAACAAAAATATTGTAGAGATGGATTCTTGGGGCGGGAGATAAAGTTTCGGATTCTAGGATGTGTAAGAACATTTTGGTAGGAAAAGAAGTGTTAAGCGATGGTGTCGTCGAAGTCGTAAATGGTAATGAGAAAATCGTATAAACTGAGGTTTGAATCGAAAGGTGATTTCTCGGTTAAGTCGGCTTATGATAGGTTAGCACCAGTGGAAGTGGAGTCGAACTTTAAATGGAATCTTATATGGTCGCTTACGTGTCCACAAAAAACTAAAATCTTTTTGTGGCCCGCGGACGGGGGAAATTTCATGGTTAGAGGAGTAGTTGATGATCCGTTGTGTAGTAGGTATGGTTTGGAGGTCGAATCGGCGGGCCATATTTTCCAGAAGTGTGGCGGGTACAACGAACTTTTTAAAATGTGGTTCACGAATCAAAGGGAGAAAAGAAACTTGCAGACATCAGTAAGTGAATTTGGTCAAGCTACTGTCTAGGAGATGGGAATGTCGAATGGAGTAATTGGAGGGACACTTCGTGGCCAGTAGGTGTCAAGTGGGGAAGGTTTAATAAATGAGCAGCAACATGCGACTTCATTACTTCTGCAGCAGGAGATTTCCGTGATTGCAAACGCTGAGGTTGCTATGGGTCAGGTACAACAAGTGGATGATAATAGCTGGTGGACTGAATTATCATCTAATACAGATACTGTTATGGGAATTGGTAGAAGGGATATTTTCGCAACATTTGTTTGGCATGAGTTGGTGGAGAGAAACAACAAAATCTTCGCCCAAACAATAAGGAGGAGGTCGGACAGCAAATTAAAGGCTATCATTCCTAATGTGGCGGTAGACTATATGCGTGCTTTGGGAGTGGAAAGAGATGGAAGATTAATTATATCGGCAAGAAATGTGCTAGTTAAATAGGACAAACCAATAAATGGAGTTAAATTGAATGTGGATGGATCCTTTGATGAGGATAGCTCCATCGCCAGAATGGGTGGACTTTTTCGCGATAATAAGAGAAATTTCTTGGAAGGTTTTGCAGGGAGGTGTGCTGCAAGTACACCTTTCGAAGCGGAAGCCCTTGCACTACATTTTGGCCTAGATATGTAGGTAAGTCGGGATAATAAATCAATTATCATCGAAACTGACTAGTGAAGGACGGTGCGAACTCAAGGGATTTTCGAATGATATTTTACGCGCTTGTCGATATATTCTGGTGTCCATGGAGCAGTTCGAGATTGTATGGATATTCCGTGAAACAAATAGATGCGCAGATTGGTTAGCTAAAAATGGTGCAGCCAATGATCAAAGACTCATATCGTACACGGACCCACCTGATGGGTTATGGCATCTATTAACTAATGATCGTTATGATTGGGCAATACCTCGGGATCATTTAGTCTAGTGAATAATTTGTAGGAAGATCTATCTTCCCGGTCTTTAGACCTCCCACGTATCAAAAAAAAACTTACTAGGCTGTATTTTTTAAAATTATTGTTTTACGGGTCAACGACCAATCAATTATACAGAGAGTGAAATTATTATCAATTAACTATAATTTTCAATTAGTAACAAAAAAATTGAAAGATTACAAATATACCAATAGGCCTATTAATTAATCGTTTTAATTATATATAATATTTAATTGTTATTATTTTTACCATTTATTATAATAATATTTATTTATTTATTTTTTTCACCACCACCCCCACTAGTACCCCCACCAACACCCCCACCCTCCACCACCACTACCCAACCACCACCCCTACCACCACCACCACAACCACCCCAACACCCCTTACTACCATTTTCACCAATGACTACTAACTAATTCCATCACACGCACACGTCCGTGATTTTTTTTTAAAAAAAATCATAACTAATTCTAAAAAAATCATAAAAAAATCATTTTTTAGACGAGACAAATTAATATTTACGTCAATGAATTTTTTGATTTTTTTTGAATTTATTGATTTAATTATTTATTTTTTATTTTTTTTTATTTTGATAATTTGTTTTATGTGTTGCTATAACACATAAAAAAGATTTTCCAAATTGCACAACACGCGCTGGTCCATGAATTCTTTTAATAAAAAATCATAATGAAATCCAAAGAAATTCGAAAAATTAAAAAATTAAAAAATTATATTTTTGACGGGGCAAGTTCATATCTACATCAACAAATTCTTTTGATTTTTTTATTTTATTTTATTTTTAAATTTCGATATTCAGTTTTATGTGTTTCTACAATACACAAAAATATATTTATCTATTCCCATAACACACGAAATTATAAAATCAATTTAAAGCATTCTCTTATTTACAAAATCGTTTTAATTCTCTATTTTAGTCACATATACAATATTTTTACTCGTTTTTAACTATCTTGTTGTATTAACTTTTTGTCCAACCCTTTTTTGTTATTTTGTGTGTTGTTGTAATACACAAAATAGTCATTTGTGTATTACAGATCACACAAATTCATTTATTCTCTTCCAGTCAAGCAGGTCGGTTTATGTGTTCATGTGATACCTGATTTTGTGTGTTGATGTAATACACAAATGACTGTCTTGTGTATTAGATCAACACACAAAATAACAAAAAGAGGTTGGACAAAAGATAATACAACAAGATAGTAAAAAGTAAGTAAAAATAGGGTATATGCAATTAATAAAGAGAAAAAATGATTTTTACTCGTTTTTAACTATCTTGATGTATTATTTTTTTTAGTCGAAATCATAATTGATAAATTAAAACAAAGTTCCATCATTACAACAAAAGCCTCAGCCTATGCCAAGCTGGTCAAAGTCTTCCTTAAGAAGTTTAGCTAATTGGGAAGGGGGAAAATAATCCCAGAGACTAAACAAAGCTCCCATGAGCTTTTGTTTAGCCACCTGATCTGCAACCCTGTTTCTTAATCTCTTAACAAAAGAGATCCTAAGTCTATACAAGACTTTACAAAAAATGTTGTTCCTAACCAGTATCTTAGTTACACTAGAAATATTAAAATTAGTGTTGACTTTATTAATTATACAAAAATTATCTTAGTTCCTAACCAGTATCTTGATGTATTAACTTTTTGTTCAACCCTTTTTTGTTATTTTGTGTGTTGCTGTAATACCCAAAATAGTCATTTGTGTATTACAGTAACACACAAATTCATTTTTTTCCTTCCCAGTCAAACCGATCGGTTTGTGTGTTCATGTGATACACAAAATCACATACTGAAAGGGCATGACTAAAGGAGAATATATGATTTTGTGTGTTGCTGTAATACACAAAACAGTCATTTGTGTATTAAAGTAACACACAAATTTATTTTCCCTTCAAGTCAAATCGATCGGTTTGTGTATTCATGTGATACACAAAATCACAGACTGAAAAAGGCATTGACTAAAAAGGAATACATGATTTTGTGTGTTATTGTAATACACAAATGTTTGTTTGTGTATTAGATCAACACACAAAATAACAAAAAGAGTTTGGACAAAAAGATAATACATCAATATAGTAAAAAACAAGTAAAAATAGGATATATGCAATTAATAAAGAGAAAAATTGAATTTGTTTAAGAAGGGAATGTATTAGATTGATTCTATGATTTTATGTTTTACAGGAATACATAAATATATTTTTATGTATTCTAGGAACACATAAACTGAATATCGAAAGTTAAAAAAATCAAAAAAAGTAGTCAATGTAGATATGAACTTGCCCCCGTCAAATAATACATTTTTTTAATTTTTCTGATTTTTTTGGATTTAATTATGATTTTTTATAAAAAAAATTCACGTGCGCGCGCGTCTTGTTGAATTTGAGAAATCTTTTTTATGTGTTATAGCAACATATAAAACGGATTATCGAAATTAAAAAATAAAAAAGAAAAACTAAATTCAAAAAAATTAACTTGTCTCGTTCAAAAATGCAAATTTTTTATTTCTATGAATTTTAGAATTAGTTATGAATTTTTAAGAAAAGTTCACGGACGCGCGCGTGTTATGGAATTAGTTGGTGGTGATAGGTGGTGACAGAAATAGTCGGTGGTGGTTATAGACGATGGTGTGGTCGACGGAGAATAATGGCGGTGATAGTGGTAGGTGGGGTGGTGTGTGGGGGTGGGGGTGGTGGTGGGTGGTTGTGGTCGGTGGAGAATGTATGAGGTGGTGGTGATAGTCGGTGGTAAATGCATGAGGTGGTGGTGGTCAGTGGTGGTGGCCGGACTTAAATAATAATAATAAAATAAAATAAATAAGTAATATATTATGAATATTATATAATAAAAAAAATTAAAAAGACATTAAGGGTAATAGTGGAAGGTAAATATGACATAGTGTTTAATTGGGAATTAATCCTTTAAACTATGAGTAAGTAGGAATGATTTTTTTTTTTTAGGAATAGAATTTGAGAATTCGTAATTAATCGAGAATTATTCCTTATTTTAAACCAAACATGTATTTAAAAGTGTCATTTAGGCCATTTCATTAAATTTGTGAGATATTTTATAGATTTTAAGGACAAATTAGACCTCTCAAATAAAAAATTTGATTTGTAATTTGGACAAATAAAAATATAAATTATTTGAAATTTAGAGTGGTTCTTAAAATCTATAAAATGTCTCATAAAATTTATGATATGACCTAAAAATTGTATTTTTAATATATTTGGCATGTTATTAAATGATAGAAAATGGCTAAAATGGAATTTTTTCTATTATGTTGAAAAAACAAGAACTACTATTTTTTTTCTCTTAAATATAAATTAATCACGAACGTTTATACAAAGATTTAAGAAAAATGTAAAAATCACTTAAAGATCCATTCTTCCATTTAGATGTATCGATATTTCGTCTTGCACTCTTAGCTGCGAGATCCGTGACGTTGTTAAACTTCCTGTTAATGAAGTTAACCTTCCAGTTAGGGAACTTCGCCAGCCAGCTCTTCATTTCGGCAATGAAAGGGGAGATTTGCCACCGAAGACCTGTGTCTTTGGCAATACCTTGAACCACTTCAAGGTTATCGGAGTAAAAGGAGACACTCCGTAAATCACAACTAGCAGCCCTTCTCATAGCAAGAAGGACCGCCCAGCATTCACCTTTAATAGAGCTTCTAATAATAGATCTAGAGGCAATCCTTTGAGCAACCTTACCCTCTTTGTCAATTGCAATTGCTGCAATACCTGTAGGTTCATATTTCTTTTTGAAAGATGCATCGCTCATAAAAACATATTTTGAATCATCCGTCAGAATTGGGTTGTTCTCAATCATCGACTCTTCATTATTATTATCCATTATCCCATTGTTACCTTTTTTGCTCTTATCCTCTGTATTCTTACTCTTAAACAAGTCATTCATTGCTGATTGAATTTTAAAGAGAATATCTTTGATTACCCATGGGGTGTTATCATGAAAACCTCTCATTTCCGCCTTCCATATGTTCCATAATGTGAGTAACAAATAATCCGTAATCTCATTTTGGTCCCATCCATTTTTGATGTATTTTTTACGCGTTTCAATTAACCAATCCCCCAAGTCATATTTCCTCTATTTTTCAATAAGTATTTGTAGCCTCGAATTAGCCCAGATCGCCATACTTAGAGGACATTTAATAAATAGATGTTCCATGTCTTCCTTGCCTAATTCACACCATTCACATGTGTCATCATTGACGCATTTCCTTACCTTAAGATTTCGTTTAGTAGGGATGGCTCCATTGCATACTTTCCATCCAAAAGCTCTAACCTTGTTCATGACATTTGATTTCCAAATGATTCCCCAAAGATCATTGTTTTCATGCCTACCTTGAGATGATTATTGGGCTTCCGTATGCACTTCCAAATCTACCAGTTTGTGGTATCCTGATTTCGTACTATATATACCATCCCTTGAGAAAGGCCAAATCAATTTATCTTCTTCTTTACTAATTAAGCACGGTATCTTGCAAATGTCACTTACTATATTTGGAGGAAATAATTGTCTAAGTAGCTCCATATTCCAATTTGTCATGTTTTCATTGAATAGTTGTGCAACAATCTCCACTTTGCAGCCTACTGGTCTCTCTAGGAGAATATTATTGCTAACCCATTTTTGGTCCCATATGTTGATATTTAGTCCATTACCAATTCTCCAAATTGAGTGTTGTTTGATGAATTGAATTCCTTTATAAATGCTAGCCCAGCTCCATGATCTCTTATTTGACATTTTTGCATTAAATAGGCTATCAAAAGGAGAGTATATACCCTTAAGTACCTTAGCCACAAGTGAGTTAGGGTTGTTCATTATTCTCCAAGTTTGTTTGGCTAATAATTCTAGGTCCGTGTCGTATTGACTCGTCTTCTCGAAAGGGTCGGCAAGCTTCAATCGGCTACAGACATTCGGTGAGGAAGAACTACTATTATTATGGTTGAAGATCTTTTCTAACCCATTATAGAATACAATATTGTTATTGTGTGTCTTTTTCTTTTTTTAGTGTCACTATTGTAAAAAATATAAGGATGGGAATTATAGTGTCGAATTAGAATAAAATTAGAAAAAAGAAAGGTTAATGCCGAGTGTGGCTTCTTTCTCTCATTATATTGAACCATGTATGTGGAAACTAGTTTGGAGTATCAAGTGTATCCTTAAAATTAAAAAAATTATTTGGAAAGTCCATAAAAACCTTTCACCTACAGAGGAATTTTTTTTAAAAAGAAAATGCTCAAATTCATTTAAAATATTATTGATGTGCATTGAACTCCTACTTATTTATTGTTCTTGGGCCAAAATTGTGTGGTTCTCTTCCCCTATAACTTGCTTAATCAGAATCATAATATTTTTATTTGATATTTGGTTTATTACTATTATAAAAAAAACTTAATGTTTGTCTAAATAAATAACCATTTGCTGCTGAGATTATGAGTACTTTGGGTTGGTATATTTGTAAGAATAGGAACAACTTTATCTTTAAAGTCCAAAAAAAAAAACAACTTTATCTTTCACAACACACTAACTATTAACGAGTTAGTAAAATATCACCGTTATGAAATAGATTTGAGAAGAAAAAACAAATCGGAATAAAAAGTAAAATCAATTAACGAGTAAATTAACTATTACACGGAAATTGAAGTACAAGGAAACTTACAAACTTTTACACGGAAAATCAAAAAGCAAAACTTACACATAAATAGGAAATTAATCCCGGTGTTAAAAAGATATTCCGGCGTAGTACCGGTATCTCTAACAGAAAGAAATATAGAGAGATATTTTTATGCTTTTTGCTTTGTAGTTTCGTAGTGAATACTGGTGGAGAATGAGGTCTTTATATAGGGGAGTGGTGGGTTTGAAAACCTTTGTCAGCAGTAACGTCTCAATCAATTCTGTGATTCCCTCCAGTGATTGATTGACGATTTTCTAATTGATTCTCTTATTCCACACGTTTTGAATACTTGTGTAACAGCTAGTTGACTTGAGCTGATGAGTTGACCAGCTGATGGAATAATCTTCCTAACGGGCGCGTGATTTGTGGAGTCTTGTCTTACGTTTGTCTTCTGATTGATTGCCAGCGACATTATAAGAGCTTGATAAGAAAACTCATTTCATTTTTCATTTTTTGACTCCCCAAACTCCCCCACGAGCTCAAGAGCCACGAGCCACGCCCACGCCCACGCCCACGCCGGTGCCAGTGCCGGGCCAGGCGGGTGGGTGGGTGGTGGTGGTGGTGCGCGCGTGTGGGGCTTTGCTTTCCCTTCTTGGCTTGCATAGTGTTTAGAAGAGAAATTGGTGTCTATATATACCTAACTTGAGAATTTTCTCTTTTTATCATGATTTGACCTTCGTAATTTCTAGTCTAATCTCCTTATTCCGGTTTAAATAAATTTCTAATGAATTTCATTGGTTGGCTTTGGTGGATAAGTGGAAAGGTGTATTGTAGTTTTATCAGGGGTGAGCCCGGGTCGGATTTATCCCAAATTGGGGTCTAAGGTAACGATAGGGTAATATTGAAAAGTGGTAAAACTCGAAGGTTAAAATTGTGTTGATGGTAAGAGAAAAATTACCACGGGTAACCCTTTGTAAACCCTATAACATATTCATAAAAACAAATAAAATTCATTCCTTAGAAGCTAAAATAACAATAAATTGTAAACCCTATAACATATTCATAAAAACAAATAAAATTCATTCCTTACAAGCTAAAATAACAATAAATTATCAAAATAAAATACAAGTCCATGTTAATCAAAATAAAGTATAGTCAATTATACATTATAACCAAAATAAAGAGCAAGTCCTTAATAGAAATTAAAACTTTGTTAGCCAATCGAAAGTAATCTAACTCAACTTTAATCAAACAAAATTACAATTTGAATTATATTACAAACTGAAACAAAGTTCAAACCATGCGCAAAATAAGCTATTCCTTCCTTTAATCGGCATTCGTTCGACATGGATAACTTCATTGAACTTGTGCTTCACTATAATCGCATTGGGGCTTAAAACTTTAGCAAACTTGTAAAAATAAGGACATGTTCTTTAAGGTCTCAGATTATTAAAAATAACCATTGTACGCCTTAAATAAGCCTTAAGTGTTTGTGTACATGGATAAGCATCCACTACTAGATCGTGTGTCTGTCGAGACCAGATTTTTAGAGGGGACATCTTCGTCGTCTCTAACGATCGACCAGTATCGACATGCCACGTGGTCGTCGGTACTATCAGGTATTAAAAAAAGTTGTAGGTCTTTTGAGACGTAAATTTGTCGTCTATAAAGATATATGTCATTAAAGACGACATAATTTCATCTCAAATGACATCATTCACGATGAATTATTATTTTTAAAAATAATTTTAAAAAAATCATCGTTATTGTGTTTTCTAGCAAAAGGAAATTAGTCGTTCCGAAAGAGTTCATTTCCAAGGACTTATAAAGTTATCACAGACAGCCCATAGTCGTCTCTAAAGATATATTGTCATTTGAGACGAAACGTATTATCTATAAAGCCAACAAAATTTCGTTCTAATAAAAAAACATGTAATAAATACATTGGTTAGGCAGAATTAGCCATTAGCACATTATATCTCTTTTAAAATCCTCAATCCCAAACCTTAGTCCAGAAGGGTGCCACCGGATCTCTTTCTACCACCACCCGGACTTCGACGCATCAGCCTCAAAGGATTGAAACCTCCACCTACACGTGTGGGGTCCACTTCAATAAAAATCTGCTAATTTTTTTTAGGTATTTTTTAAATTTCAATCTTTTTAAATTCTTTCCATTTTATATCTGTATTTGTTTAGGCTTAGAATATAGATATTTATTGTGTAATAATATATTAAATTTTATATTATCATTACATTTTTATATATTTGTTATAATCCCAGATTTGGTTATAATTGATTTATTATTTGATTATATACGATGAATCTGATCAATAAGAGAGCTTGGATTAAATCAAATTACTATTATACTCGGGAATTTAAGTTGGGTGTGAGGGACTTTATAACATTTACGGAAAATCACATTGGTAAAACGGGTCAAATTTTTTTGTTCGTGTAATCGTTGTTTAAATAATTGTAAATGGTATAGATGTATATGACGATATTTTAGGCTATTGTCAACGTATGAGATTTGGACAAAACATGGTGAACTAAAAAAATCCCCATAAATATCTTTACTCGTATTGTATATGATGAAATGATGGACGTATATGTGTATTTTATATTACTTGTTAAATATGTTAGGATCAAAGATGATTTAGGGTACGATTGAATTTTTTTTGAAAAGAAGATAAAGGAAAAACTCAGGCGACTTGAAGCAAAAACTAGCCGTTATTGATGGCTAATCCCGGTGATCCAAAGCCGGCGGCACCTCCGGATATACGGGGCGGCCCACAAGAACCGCTGCAACCAAGCGTTGACCTCATGCTTACGGATTTCGCGGCTGTGCAACCATTAAGGGAAGAGTTTCCACCTCTTGAAGGTGGAAGTAAACCAATCAAGAGAGCGCGCGAGGTGGAGGAGACAAATGGTTCCGGCGGTTCTGGTTCTCTTCCGCAAGGGCAACAATTGGGTATTGGGCAATTGGGCAATCCGCCGCGGAAAACAACCAGATGGCATAGCGCACTTACAGGTAAGAATTTAATTATTCCTCTAATTATTGATAGTGATGAGATTAATCAGAATAAATGTAGTGGAATAGACGATAATTTTTTTGCCTCAATTGAGGATGATGTTCCTATTGAAAATTGTGAGTTTCCGCAAGTGTTGCGTTCAAGAGAGGAAATTATTGAGGGGATTAACTTGTGGAAAAATACGGTAGTGGTTCGATTGCTAGGCTCTAAGGTGGGTTTCAGTTATCTTACTACAAAATTAAAGCAAATCTGGAATCCAAAGGGGTTGATTGAGTTGGTTGATGTGGGTTACGGATATTATATGGTTAAATTCGGTAATAAGGAGGATTGTGAGTTTGCGTTAAGTGGAGGGCCTTGGATGATCTTTGACCATTACTTGATTGTGAGGGAATGGACGCCTAATTTCAAGCCTCATGTGGATTCTGTGACTAAAACAACAGCTTGGGTGCGAATTTCAAATGTGGGGATGCAAAACTATACAGCTAGAATTCTACGGAAAATGGGGGACCAAATAGGTAGGACGGTGCGAATTGACCCACTTACCAAGGCGAGACAGAAGGGTAATTATGCAAGATTAGCAGTGGAAATTGATTTGAAAAAGCCATTAACACCAAAAATTCATATTGGTGGGGAAGTTTGCCTAGTTGAGTACGAGGGGCTCCACTTGATTTGTTATGAGTGTGGTAGATTCGGTCATACGAAAGAGAAATGCGAGCGGAATGCGAATCAGAATTTAGAGCCGAACTCTGAAATGGTTATCCAGAATACAAGTGAGAACATTAGGGTAGAAGAGGTGGTTAAAGAAGCTACTTACGGGGATTGGATGGCGGTGAAACGGGGTAGTCGAATTAATAATAATAAGGGATATAATGCTAATGGTTATTCGAATAATAGTCGTAATAGGAGCTTTGGGAATAAATATGGTGCTTTGTTCATGGATAATGGTGCGGAATTTGTAGGAGAGTTTGAGCCAAACTTGGGGAGTGGGGATAGAAGGGACATTAGCAAAGGAGGCGATAAAGCAAAGAAGGGTAACGCGAGCAAGGTTTTGGGGAATAGTAAGTCACGTTCGGGAGGTGGGCATAAAATAATTTTAACTCCGGATTTTGAGCAGCGCCAGCAATTATCGGCGATTCCGGAAGTGGAATTCCTATCTTCTAAGAAGGATGGGAAGCAAGGTAAATTCTTAGAAAAGGGGGAGGGTAGCAGATCAAGAAAGGGAAAAGGTAAAGAAGTGTTAGGTGAGGGCGAGAAACAGCGGGAGCAGAGTAGTGTAGGAGCTTTGGTGATTAAAGGAGATGAGGTTTTTGGAGCTAGTGGGGTCGGACAGGAGCATTTGAGCTCCAGCGCTGGAACAGGTGAAGTAGACAGGGGCTCGGGTAAGGACAGGAGAACTCCAGGGAGCGAATTGGCAGTAGGTAGTGCAGGGACTACACCTGCAATTTCCGAAAGTTTTATGCAGGTACAGGGACCTGCTTACGTGAACACAAAAAGGGGCGCAAGTGCTGCAGTTACAGCGAGTGACAAATGGGAGTTCCCGGCAGTTTTTGGCAGCAGCGGGGAGCAGAAATTTGACTCGGTAGATGCTGTAACAGCTACTGTAGGCGCACCAGGTGACCCTCCGGATCCTGGGGAATGTGAGTTAACTTCAGTGCCAGAAACACCACTGGGACGAGCGGATCAAGACGAGCACATGGAGTTTGAGCAAGATGGCGAGGAGGGAGTTGTGCAGGTACACTCCTAAATTGTCTAGTCCTTTATATATAATCGTTTTTTCATGTATACACAGGTTAATATCAATGGCGGATGGGGGGATGCCCTTCATTTACCAAACATTCTTGTCTGGAACTGTCATGGAGCGGCGGCGGATAGTTTTCAACGTGTGGTTAGAGAGATGGTGCGAATACATCGTGTGTGGTTGGTAGTGATAGTGGAACCGCGAGTTAGTGGAACGATTGCGAATGACATTATCAGTGGTTTGGGTAAGGCGAATTCTACAAGAGTTGAAGCTAATAATTTTAGGGGTGGTATTTGGCTCTTGTGGGATGATTCGGACATCGTTGTTCGAGTCTTATCAGCTGGAGAACAGGTTATTAATATTGAGGTATCTAGAGATAAGTGTGTTTCTTGGATTTTCTCGGCCATTTATGCGCGGCCTATCGCGAAGGACAGAGAACCATTGTGGGAAGCTCTTAAAAACGCTTTTAGAGGGAGCCAAGTTCCGTGGCTTGTAGCTGGGGATTTTAACCAGGTAGGAGAGGAAATTGATAAGAAGGGTGGCGAACCAGGGGTGACAAGGCGTATGATTAGGTTTGAAGAGTGGAGGCAGACCTGCGATCTAACTGATTTGGGTTTTGAAGGTCCGAGGTATACTTGGAGTGATTCGTGGAATACAGGCCAAAGGATCTTGCGTAGACTGGATCGAGCATACGCTAATACGGAGTTGCTAAATATTTTCAGTGAGATTAAAGTGACCCACTTGGATAGACGCCATTCGGATCACGCGCCGATTTTAATTCAGTTAATTCCGGGAAGACCGAAGCCGCATAGGAGGTTTAGGTTCGAATCTGCGTGGTGTGTACATAAAGACTTTAAGGACTTTGTGTTTCAGAAATGGAGTGAGAAGAATGGGGACGTTGGGAGTAAGTTGGAGGGTTTGAGAGAGGATTTGGGTGTCTGGAAAAATTCGGTGTTCGGTGATATCCATAAAAAGAAGAGAGTTTTGCTAGCTAGATTAGATGGTATTCAGCGCTCGCTTCAGGTTTCGTATAATTCATCGTTATTTGATTTAGGGAAGAGACTTCGGAATGAGTATTTGAGTGTTTTGAAAGAAGAGGAGCATCTTTGGTTTCAACGCTCGAAAGAGAAATGGATTAGATCAAGTGATAGGAACACACGTTATTATCATATGGCTACTATGAAAAAGAGGAAAGTGTCACATATTTTGAGGTTGAAAGATGATGCGGGTAATTGGGTGGATAATAAGGAAGAGTTAGGGGAGTTAGTTCGTAATTATTTCATTGATATTTATTCGGAGAATTCCCAATTTGTGGGACCCTTCTCTTTGCCGCATGGAGGGTCTTTATCGAGGGAGGAGAGGGCCGTTGTGGAGGAGGATTTTTCTGATGAAGACATTCGGATGGCGGTTTTTCAATCTGACCCTAATAAAGCACCTGGTAGTGATGGTATCTCGGTGTTATTTTACCAGAAGTGTTGGGATACGGTTGGGACGGATATTTGTAACATGGTTCGGAAATCGATTCGCGATGGAAGGGTTTTAGATAGCTTGAATCGGACGCTAGTACACCTAATTCCGAAGGTTCCGGATCCGGAAAGAGTAACGCAACTTAGACCGATTAGTCTGATTAATGTTCCATTTAAGTTTACGATGAAAGCTATGGTGAATAGGATTAGACCGTTCTTGGCCGAAAAGATTGGGTCTACTCAAAGTAGCTTTCTCCCTGGGAGGTCTACTATAGATAATGTGGTGTTAGTTCAGGAAATTGACCATAGGATGCAGAAATTGGTTTCGAAGAAGTCGTTTATGGCTATTAAGATTGATCTTGCCAAGGCTTATGACAAGCTTAGCTGGCGTTTTATTGAGGATACGATTTCTTATTTTGGTTTTCCGTTGAATTGGGTGAGATTGATCATGTCCTCTATGGCGTCAAACGAGGTGAAGGTGCTTTGGAATGGGGAGCAATTAGATAGCTTCACACCGCAAAGGGGAATTCGTCAGGGAGACCCTCTTTCTCCTTACTTATTTGTTCTTTGCATTGAAAGATTGTCTATGCTTATTCAGGGCCTTTGTGAGGGAGATGAATGGTCACCCATTCGCCTTCATCGCCAAGGTCCTCCGATTTCACATATCTTTTTTGCAGATGATTTAGTGCTTTTTGCGGAGGCAAATGAGGTACAAGTGGACCTTATTAAAGAGGTGTTGAGAGTGTTCTGTGATGAGGCGGGGCAAACGGTTAGTGAAGAAAAATCATTAATTTATTTCTCAGCCAATATCCCGGAAGATAGAGCGAGAGAGCTTGCGAATCGTAGTGGGTTCACACTTAGCGAGTCGTTGGGTAATTATTTAGGGACGCCTATTAGGTCCCAACGGTTGCCTAGAGGGTTCTTTCGGAGAATTATTGCTAAGATGAAGGATAAACTTCCGAATTGGAGAGGTCAGAACTTAACTATGGCGGGTCGGGTAACCTTGGCGCAATCGGTCCTTTCCGCAATGCCTACGTATGTTATGCAAACTATTAAGCTCCCAATATACGTATGTGAGGAGATTGATCAAATAATTCGTGATTTTATATGGGGCTCGTCTGAAGAAGGGAGAAAGATACATTGGCTAGCATGGAAGGTCTTGTGTAGGCCTAAAAAACAAGGTGGCTTGGGGTTACGGAATGCAAGGGATTACAACAAAGCTTTATTGGCTAAGTTGGGATGGAAATTGTTGGTGGATGATCAAGCATTGTGGGTTAGGGCGCTGAAACAAAAATACTTTCGTGAGGGTTTTCTTAATAGGAATGTGAAAGCATCTGATTCGCGGATGTGTAAAGCTATTTTGGAAGGGAAGGAGGTATTGCGGCAAGGTATTTCGGAGAATATAGTTGGGAATAATGTGATTTACAGGTGGGCGCACGAAACAAATGGAATGTTTTCCGTTAAATCGGCGTATAGTAAGCTGGTGTACGAAGAGGGAGAATCGAATTTTAAATGGGAAAGGTTATGGGCTCTCCGATGCCCTCAGAAGGTCAAGAACTTGTTATGGAGAGCTATTTGGGATCGGTTACCCACGGGGATAAACCTTCACAAACGCGGCGTTATCCCGGAGGCGAGTTGCAAGAGCTGTGGTTCAGGGGAGGAATCCGCTATCCATCTTTTTAGATATTGCAAAGAATTTCGTGGTGTGTTTAATTCTTGTTTGGCAGGTAATGAAAGTAGGGGGAGGAGCTGGCTGGAGGACCAAGGTGTGAGAGCTGCTGGTATGAGGAACCTCGATGCAGCAGGTGCAGAACTGGGTCCTGGCGCGAGGCATTCAGGTGGCGAGACAGGGAGGAACGCTGCAGGTCAGGGGCGAAGTTCGGTGGCAGGGCTGGTTCACAGGGATGTTCCGGTGAGGCTGAGGACAGCAGCAGCTGTGGAAGGAAGCTGGAACGCGGCGGACAGAAACGAAGCATGGAGACAGCAGCTTTCTGCAGAATCTGCAGCTCCTGGACAGCTTGTGCGCGAGCAGGCCGGACTGTGGAGTGGGTTAGATGATGCTAGCTGGTGGACGACTATGATCAATAGCACCGAATGTGTTAATGGATTGGAAAGGAGAATTGTATTTGCGGCTTTTGTGTGGACCGTATGGGTAGAGCGGAATACGAGATTATTTGATCCGAGTGTAAAAAGCAAAGCAGCTAGTGAGTTGTGTGCAGTGATAAGGAGATTAGCTCGCGACTTTGTAATGGCTTGGGGTATGGAAAAAGATGGTGGGTTGATTACTTCGGCTAAGAACATACTTGTTAAGTGGCTGAAGCCCAACGGAGGGGTGAAGCTTAACGTAGATGGAGCTTATAATCACGAGCGGAAATGTGCGGGCATAGGGGGTATATTTCGGAATAATAACGGCGATTACTTGGATGGTTTTGCGGGCCAATGTGTTGCATCTTCTCCTTTTGAAGCGGAAGTGTTTGCTTTGCTTTTTGGTATTCGAATGGCGATTGATAAGGGTCTTACTTCGATAATTATTGAGACGGATTCGGGTGAGTTGCACGCGCTAGTGAAGGGCGGTGCGAACTCACGAATCCGTGTTGATGATAAAGTAAGATTATGTTGTGATATGATTGAATCTAGGGAGCATTTTGAGTTGGTATCGTGTTATAGGGAAGCCAATCGTTGCGCGGATTGGTTGGCTAAATATGGCGCGAGAAGTGAAGGGGGTCCTATTATTCTTAAGGATCCACCGGATGG
Organism: Nemophila menziesii; assembly: GCA_029959085.1. Lineage (NCBI taxonomy): Eukaryota > Viridiplantae > Streptophyta > Magnoliopsida > Boraginales > Hydrophyllaceae > Nemophila > Nemophila menziesii. The sequence continues at coordinate 35,121,515 of JARWIR010000004.1, forward strand.
ACTTTGGAGATTATTAGCGATGGATAGATGTGGGTGGGCTTTACCACGTATCATTGTTTCTAGTTAATAAGTAGGAAGATATCATCTTCCCGGTCATTTTGACCTCACTTGTATGAAAAAAAAAAAAAAAGATGATTTAGGGTCATTGTTTGTTGAGTTAGGATTCTTTTCTGTTAATATGTTCCAATGTATTTTTTTTAATACATATGAGAGTTATTTAAGATTTGGAATTATTTTGACTCTTATAATATTTGATCTTAAAATATCTTGATCTTTACAAATAGCTTAACTACTAGACTAACTATTGATTTTCTAATGTACTCCTTCTGTTTTAAAATGTTTGTCTACTTTGCTTTTCACACAAATTAAGAAATTTAATGATTACAATTCCGATTATAAAATTATTTTTCATAAAGTGTCTTGATATTGATATCTTAAATGTGTATTAGAAATATAAATTTTAACTTTTAATAGAGGCAATAATGGAAAAAATTGAAAAAAAATATATTAAAATACTAAGTAGACAAATATTTTAAAACTTCTAATTTTAGTAAGTGGATAAATATTTTAAAACAGAAGAAGTATCTTTTTATAGTTATGTTATAATGAAAATGCGATAAAAGAGAAAGAAAAAAAGAAGACCAATCAAATTATTTATCCTCATAATTCAAAGAGCAATCAAAAGTAGATGTAACGTGTTTTAATATTAATGTATATTAATGTATATTTTTCTTGACTTAAAAAACTCGTATAAATATTTATTTTTCAACGTGTCCAGGACGGATTCATTATATCATTTTGGAAATAATTTTTTTTTAATAATTTTCTAATTTATTAAAGATTTGGAGACGATTCGAGAATGACAAAAGTTTATCTTTTACTAAGATTTTTTGGTAAAACACTGTAGGGACCAGTCACCCGCAAATCCTCCCTGACTAGGTCCAGAATTATCGACATCAAAAACCGGGAAAAAAACTCATATATAATAAATATGACAATTTATATATCAAGAAGAAAACAAAAGGAAAATGGAAGAATATTCTAGAGCTTTATTGCATGTCAAATGCATTTCAATTAGACAACAGTAACCAATTTTGCCTAACACCACATACAATGTATCTCTTATTTCATTCTCATGTATGGAACAAAAAAAAAAAAATTCATTCTCATGTCACACTTGTGCACTAAACAACCAAACAAACAAAGCTGCTTTCTTGTCCAGAAAAAAAAAAAAAAAACAAAGCTGCTTTCATCAGCCTCTAAACACATTATATGCCACGTTTCTGCAATATCCTCCAACCAACTAACATAAAAAGACAAGTATATCCTCTACCGTGGACTAATACAACTATACAAGGAGGGTGCAAACGGAGATTGTAGACCCGAGATGCAGCATTAACTTCTTCTTTTTTTGACAAGTAAATGCAGCATTAACTAACTAACATAATGTTTAAAGTCCCAATTTCACCGATTATGAACATATTTAATTGATAAAGACATTCTGAAATTTAATTTTAAAATATTTATTCAATAAATTTTTAATGCAATAAAAGATAAATTAATTTGAACTTATATACAGTGGATGCTGCCATCAAATTTGGAGATTTTTTGAGGGGTAGTATTATTATTTGTTCAGACAATCTTAGAAATATTTAAAATATTGGGTACCTTAGCAGCAACATGTTCTTCCACCATTTTTCAAGATATTATATGAAAGAATTGTGTTATGCTAGGTGAACTTCTGTGAATCGTATTCAGATGGGATCAAGTTTTCTAAATTAGGTGTTTTTACCTAGCGTCTTGGTCGTCGTGGAATAGGCGCCTAACCCGTCTAGGCGCCGATTAATGGCAAAAAATGGTCGCATAGGCGCCGATTAATGGCAAAAGATGCACGGATAGACCTTCTTGTTATTTTTCTTATTCTTGAGAATTCTTTAATTGATATTATAACTCAATTTTTAGTATTTGTATACTTACTATAGTGTTGTTAAATGAATTTTATGCGTAAAATTGTTAAAATTGCTATAATTACTACGTATATATTACTAAATATACAAAATTACACAGCGAGATTCAAAACCGTATAATTCCGCCTAGGCGTCGTGTAATCCCGCCTAGGCGCTAGGCCCCGGTCGACCGCCTAGGCCTCAAAACCGAGATCTACAACAGAGATGCCAGGACTTTGGATTTCCTTCTAAACGGTATGGCCGGGTTCGAACCAAGTCAATGACTCCGAGTCCAAAGTGGCTTTCTGATGTATTAAAAAAAATTAAAATGAAATTACAACTTTATATTTTTCAATTAATGAAAATATTTCAAATGGTGAAATAAAACATGAAAACGATCCAAAAAGTTAATTTTAAAAAGAAATACTTGAACACAAAATTAATATTTGTAAAAGAAATAAAGAATGTAATAGTACAAAAAGATAAAACGGAATTTCAAGAAACAAATTTGTAATATACTTACTCTTCTATGAACGATGGTGATACTCTGGCGAGAATTTGTTTGTATTGGTGAGGTATACCACCATTTTAAAAATGATTTCAGTATTATATCGGTCATCTCCCAAAATATAATTATTGTGTCCTAAGTTTGTATGCATTCACAAACAACGAATTATAATTTGTTTTAAACGTCTCGCTTAGAAACTATAGAGAATGGTATTTCATGTTGGTGATAAATCGTAGGAGTGTTAAAAAACGGTTGAAGCCTATATATAGTACATCTAAATTCACATACAAAATACCATTAAACGAAGGGTGAATTACATCTAAATTCAATGTGGTTTGTTCTTATAGTAGGAAACCCCAATGTACTCTAAAAATATTAGGAAAGCTCCACGTGGTCTAAAATAATAGGCATGAAATCCATTTCAATCAATGTTTTTGTTAAAATCGCAATTCAAGTGCATTAATGTAATTATGACCACTTGTAGGGTGTAACCTCCTTAGTGTCGATTTTATATCCCATCTAGGAGCTACCATGTTTTTGGCGCCATTGTCCGGGATTGTTTAGACTATTTGTGTGTTTAGTTTCGTCTAGATTTGTAGTTATATTAGACTTTGAGCTCGCTTGGTTCTTATTCTCTTTAGGTACAAGACAACAAGTAGAAAGATGGATCAAGGTCACCGATTGATAGAATATACTTGTGTAGTTGATGTAACGATTTTGACGGATGTGTTTGAAGACCAATATATGGTTAAGAGTATGTTAAGCATGGTGTATGAAGGGATAGTTAAACTAATAGAATACGATGGAAAACCATATCTTATCTCCGTGGATTTGCAACAATATCAAGAAGTAGAAATTGAGGTACACTAAAGCAACACCCCAACATAGTTCAAAGAGCAAGACGGGCATGTGAATGTTAATCAAGGATTTGAGTTGGACAAGCTAGAAGCATGCAAGAGTCATGCCATATTGAACAAGAATGTGAACTGAAACTCGTTGAATATCAACGGATAAATTAAGAGAAGAAAAAGCTTATATCGTCAAAGATGGTCATCAAATTCTATGATAACAATTTGTTTTATTGTAAGAACAAGATGGATAAATGGTGAGCTACCCAATCCTATGTAAAGATCAATCACGCAAAGTCAAAGGTGGACGCTTACCAATTAAATAGTTTGAAGGAGGAGGAGGCAATCATAAGCGGATTAGTAATGCAAGAGCCTCAATATAAATTTTAGGGAAGTTTTCATGTCAGAATTAAAAGCGTGATAAACAAAAGCACTGTTTGGAAGGAAACCCAAGGTTAAAAGGTACTTTGTTGTTTTTGTAGTTAGTTGTATAATATTGTAGAATTTATTGCATTTAATTTAGTATATATTATCGTATTCTTTCGTTACTATTTGTGTATTATTGGCTTGACAAAATAGGTATCCGAGTTTATTGTGATGATTAGGTGTAACTCGAGGAGTTTCGTAGCATAACAAGTGTATGAAATCGAAGAATGTCATAAACAGGGCATGTGGAGGTGTCTGTTTAAAATTTTGAGCGCATATGTGTGTCTGGAGCGCGTTTTCCAGTAGGAATGAAATCAAGTGAATAAAAATATATTTTGGAATTAAAAAAAATCACGAATCGTGCCGATAAAGAACAAAGGGTTTGACCGTCACCGATACGAAAAATTGGAGAAATTTCAATAGGCCATAAATTTTTGCTCGAGTGTCCGAATCAAATTTTTCTCGAGACTAGATCGTACATTATTTTGAGATAAATGCAATGATTATGACCACGCCTCAAAGGTATCCGTCATAAGAAATTTATGGCAAAATCATTGAGATTCTACACAACATCCTTTACTTCAAAGACAAATTACGAAAGATTTCCTAGGAATATATGGGAAATCTGTATACTAATGAAAAGATAGAGAAGTCTAATTCGAATGCCTCAAATCACACTTTATTTGGATGTCGTTTGAAAAAATTATGATCAAAATGGTGATGTGCGACGCTAAATTAAGGAGTTTTCCCAAATTGCATGCCCTTTGGCTCCAAATCTACCAACAAGGCCATAAAATGACATACACATCATCAATAAAGCATCTTGGATCGAGAAAACCAACCACTAACTTAGGGATTGGACTATACTCATGAGGTATTTACTCTTTACCCTCTAGTTACCCTATGTATACACGTTTTTAGTTAACTGTTTGTTGCTTAAGAGTTTTTTTTACCAGTGGGGATACCAATCATTTTTTAGTTGGGTGGTGGGGTAATTGTTTTTCTCATCCCCATTTCATGTGTTTATTTTCTTAGAATAAATTGAAAAAGAAAAAGAAATCTTGAAGATGGTGTCTCGTAAAAGCATGTCTAGGTGACTCACTAATATGAACTAGGTTCTTGTTGGAGAAACTTACATATTATGCTTTAATTGCTTGTATAAAACTTGTTATTGTGGATCTAATTGTTAGTTAGTAATTCATCTATGGATATTTTGAACAAATAAAGAAGTGAGTAGGTGCGTAGACCTTGAGATTCGACCTAGTAAAAAACTGATTTACCTACAACTATGAAGTGAATGAGTTAACGAGCCCACATAGTCAGATTAATGATTAAGGCGTTTCTTTGATACAATACTTATGCCCTTTAGCTTATAAAAATGAATATTATATTATTTATCACTCAGAGCCCCTCTAAGCCTAAATGTTTTCTTTGTTAGCCACATTATAACCCATGCCCCCTAGATGATAGAACTTTACCATAAGATTCGCACTTAAATCAAAACGCCTTATGATAAACTGTCTTCGAACTTGAGTTTGGGGGTGGGTGTTCATGGTTACAGGTTACAAGGGGTTGTTATTATGTTTGTATTGTGCTATATTACGATGCATGTTCTGGTATTCCTTGTCGGGTTCATGAAAAAAAAGTAAAAGGCTAAAAAAGAATAAGATAAAAGAAAAAGAAATCATGAAACCACAAACAAAAATAACTCCGATTAGTATTGAATTCCAAAACAAAATAAAAAAAGAACCTGAGAAGTGAAAATTGGAGAACATCGTAAAGAAAAAGGTATTATTTGAAATTGTATTTGGGATTCGGGTATGCTTTTTGATGCATAAAAAAGGATGAGTAAGCACATCTATTAAGAAGACTCAAACTCTTAGGAGACTGTTTGTTTGGTTTAGTGAGGAAAGAGACATAAACTCACTTTACGTTATCCATGTATATGTATACATTATAACTGAAAAGTTCGTAATACCTTTAGCTATGTGGTTAAGTGATGAATAAGTGGAAAGGAAGGAAATTATTTGTCCACTAAATAACATGAAAAAATCGATATCATCCTATAGCCGCCACTTTGAGCCTAGTAAGAACGATTCTTTTGCATTGCGAAGCTAACTTTCTTGATATTTTGACACTGTTTAGTTTATGTATGGTTAGTATTGTGTGGGTTATATTTTTAGTTACCTTTATGAGAACTTGTCTTAACATTTTTTTAGGAGTTATTGCATGCTTCTACATGATACTTTTGATTCTTGGATCCAATTGTGTGCTTAGGTTGTTGGAATGACAATGCTTTTTGTTAGGGTCTTGATGTCTCGTCTTTTGTGATACATTTGGATACTTTTGATACATCAATTTTGGTGGTTTGAGATTAAAAGTTGGGATTATCCCTTAACTTGGTATAATTTGAGTTATTAGCTAATATATGAGATTTAACAGGTTTTATAGCGATTTAAGGCATTTCTGTGTTAATTGTGTAGCTTTTGGGAGCATGAAGGATCTGGGGATGTAAAGTCCAAGCTAAGTATTCAAGATGTTAAGGGAACACCCATGATGAGTGGAAAGGATACAAATACAAGCCAATGAGTCAATATAATCATTGGAAGCTTAAACACCAAACTGAAAAACCTTTTTGTCAACTTAGAAACATCACAACGACTAATTGGAAAGTAATTTGAGCATTTCTTTTTACTAAAAGTTGGAACTTGAAGTCTAGTTTGTGTGATTAGGAGTGCCAAATAATCTGAGTTAAAATGAAGAAGCTATGAATGTTTTTCCAGGATGACTTGAGCCATCCAGATTGAACATAGAAGTCCATGAGCCACTTTTGACCCCATTTCTGGGCCCAACAGTTGTACTTATGTATTTCACTAATATATAATAGTAGTTTTCAACTTTTCGAGCATATATTACTTATTATATGCTTTGGGAGCAAGAGAGAAGTAACGAGAGCAAGACAAGAGACGAAACATTACAATTTTCTATCTTTGTATTTTGATTCTTCCATCAAATTATATTTATGTCATTAACTTTTAATTATTCTCTTTCAATTTCCAGCATGAACTAAACTCTAAATTAATTTGAAATGTTTTTATTGTGAACCTTATTGACAATTATTCATGATTATGTATGATTATTGGGGTTTTTAGGTTTAAATGTATTGGATATTTTCTATTTATTACTGTTTTGCTTTAGTTTGAATTTTTGTATGGTGGCCACATATTTGAGATTCACTTAACTTATGAATTACACCACGATGAGGGATTGATCGGTAGATCTATATAATAATCATATAAACTTGTTCAAGAATTGGAAGATCTATATAATAATCGTATAAACATGTTCAAGAATCGGTAGATCTATATAATTTATACAATCAATCTTAGGGTCTTAGCCTTAATCACTCTATAAATAGTAGGATCACTTGAGTGAGGTTTATATATTTATAAAGTAGTCTTTATTTACTTGGAAGAACAGTAGGTTGAATTCATAAGTCCCGGTTAATAGGACGATTTTCAGTTTATCCTTTAATCAAGTGATCATAATAATTGTTAATTTGGTGAGTGTAAACATTCCAAGCTATCTTCTTTCCTCTTGCAAAACCTTAATTTTGTTTTTTTACCTATCGTTTTTTATTTAGAACGTTAATTTAGGTAATTAGTAATAAAAATCACATCTTTTTATTGTTTATTTTCGCTTAACGAATATCGAAATCCATAGTTACACAAACTTATTTTGACCTTACAATCCCTGCATAGACTATTAACTTACTCACTTTTATTAGTGGCGACCCGTACACTTTCGAGGTATAATCGATTTTATATCACACTATAAAAGCTACCAATGAGCTTAAAATTAATAAATCAAGGATCGGTACTAGGGTATATCAGTTATGTGTGTGTTTTGCGGATAAATGAGAAAGATAGATGTGCGATTGTCGAATTCTTATGGTTATTGGTGCAGATTGTTTCGAAGATGATGACGCTGGATACTGATCTCTTTTGCTTTGTGCAGTTGAAGGAGAAAAGTTATTATGATTTCTATAGGAATGAGATTTATCTCCCTGTTCAAAGGTTTAATTTGAATAATTCTATACTCACTCGCCCTCTGTGGTCCAACCCAATATTGTTGTGTATTTTGGAAGAATTGTGGTATTTAACACTATTAGGGGTAGGGGTGGAAATCGGATCCGAAATTTCCGATTTCCGACTTTTCCGATCCGAAAACTCCGATTTCGGAACAAATTTTTAAGTTTCCGAAATTCCGAATTTCCGATTTCCGATATTTCCGAAAAAATCGGATCGGAATTGGAACTACATATAAATTTCCGAAATTTCCGGGTTTTCCGATCCGATTTTATTTCCGAATTATATTTCCGATCCGAATTTATTTTTGAATTATATTTACGGATTATAAATTATATTTCAAAATTATATTGCATATAGTATTTGAAACATGAAAATTAATGACATGTTTCTTCGTTCCTTGAAAAGTTTTAGAACTTAATAATCCACTTCGCTTCTGTATCCATTTTCCAGTTATATTTCCAAAATTAATAGTATACTTATAAACCAACTCAAGATTTGATTAATCTAAAAAAAATCTTAAATATCTTCTGAATAAGTTCAGCAATTTGTTTCTCTCTTCCTTGTATTATTGATAATGTCTGTAAAGAAACCTTCAACAGATGAACATATTCATGCATTTGCCAACAAATTTCATATAACTGAAAATGCCCATAAACCTATTGATGTTGTTAAACTACTTTAACATCTTTAACTGTTTCAATGATACTTATGGTCGAAACAAAGGCTATCCAACGATGCCTAGTGTGATCTTCTTTTCTGAATGTTGAAGCAATGTTTTTGCATTTTCTCTAATAACTTATACAACATTATTTTCTCACTATTTCTAACAACTTATAGGAAAGTGCATGGTCATTTTGGGGCTCGGAGGCAAGACTTCTTTGGAACAAAATTGCAGGATCAGTTTCCGAGACTTTTTCGCAATATTTGTTTTTCATGTAACTAGAAAAGTAACAATGGTTTAGCATTTTTTTAAATACTGTTACTTTGTTACTTCATGTTAATTTTAAGTATAGTTTTAACTACTGTTACTCTTCGTGTAAGTTTTACAAGTTTAGTTTTTAACTGTTGTTACTTTTCGTGTAAGTTTTAAATTACTGTTCCGATTTATAACCCTTAGTTCCAAAATTTCCGAACCAAAAGTTCCGAAATTTCGAACCCAAAGTTCCGAAATTTCCGAACTAAAAGTTCCGAAATTTCCGTGCCGAAATTTCCGAATTTCCGGTAAATTCCGAAATTCCGAATTCGGAATGGTTTTTTCCAGTTCCGAAAAATTGGATAGGAATTGGAATGGAAAAAATCTATTCCGAAAAAAATAGGAATTTTTCCGAAAGACCCTTTTTCCGATCCGTTCCTTCCGATTTCCACCCCTAATTAGGGGTCACAGTTTATCAGTTGATCATGATTAGTTATTTCTATGTGGTGTAGGAATTTTCTTCGTTGTTTATAGACGATAGATTTGATTGAGTGTTTGATTATTTGAATGAAAAATTACTTTTAGAAAAGAATTTTCAGAAAATTAGATAGAAGTTGTTTTTTTATAGTAAAAAATATCTATCATTAAAATAGTTCGAATTACTAATAAAATATTATACTCCATAAAATAAAAATATGAAATCAACAATTATTGGGATGATGAATATACCTTAGAAGATTATTGAGAAAAAAACAATATTTAACTTGAGGGACACATTATTTTGACACTGATAAATTAAATTTTCCTGATCGTTTTTCCTCCACAAAGCAAGAGCATAGGGCTATATATGTCATTTCTTCACCAACTACCAGTCGTATATGCATTTGGTAATATTTATTATCCCAAATAGTGTTTCTTAGTCATTCAATCTCCATTTCGAAACAGCTCCTTCTTTTTTTCTTTCAGTTTCACACCAGAATCAACCATGGCTTCAATGACTTCTCTCAATCAATTCCCATGTATAACACTACAAAAGTCCTCTTTCACCTCCAAAACTTCAATAATTCCATCAAATTCAATAATTTTCACATCAAAAACCCCCCTTCACAAATCTTCTTCCACCCAAGAATCCATTAAAGCAAGACCTACGTTCGCAATCCGGGTGGTTAGCGATGACGAGTGGGGTACCGAGAGGCCAGAATCAAATGTATCCGTAGCCGAAAAAGAACCATCTAAGCTCGATATCTTAAAAGAAAAACTAGTGGATTCTTTTCAATTTACAAACCGAGGATTAAGTGCATCAAGTGAAACCAGAGCTGAGATAGTCGAACTAATCACACAGCTTGAAGCCGTGAACCCTACTCCAGCCCCTACCGAAGCTTTACCTCTCCTTAACGGAAAATGGATTCTTACGTAAGTTCTATTAATAGTACTAATTGTTATTACAAATTAACATATTAATCGTTGATAATTCATGTAGATACACATCTTTTTCGGGGTTATTTCCGTTATTATCTAGAGGGAAACTTCCACTTGTGACATTAGAAGAGATATCACAAACGATAGATTCAGAGAATTTTACTGTTCAAAACTCTGTTCTGTTTTCTGGTCCATTAGCTACTACTTCCATTTCCACTAATGCTAAATTCGAAGTTCGAAGTCCGAAGCGTGTTCAGGTTCAAATTATACACCTTTAATTTTCGTAATAATTTGTTCAATTTGTTTAAAGACTTATATTGTGTTGAATTCAGTTAAAATTCGAAGAAGGGATTGTGGGAACTCCACAGCTAACAGACTCTATAGAAATACCAGAAAACGTGGAGTTTTTGGGGCGTAAGATTGATCTTACGCCATTTAAAGGGTTGATTTCTTCGGTTCAAGATACAGCTTCTTCAGTTGCGAAGACTATTTCGAGTCAACCACCATTGAAATTCTCGATCTCGAACAGGAAAGCAGAGTCATGGCTTTTAACGACGTACCTTGATGAAGATCTTCGTATTTCAAGGGGAGATGGTGGAAGTGTATTTGTGCTTATCAAAGAAGGAAGTTCTTTATTGAAAAATTAGATAAAGTTGTGGGGTTGTTTTAATATAATTATACAGAAATATACATACATATATAGTGTTATATACGTGAATTACTTTTAGTCGTGTATGCAAGTTATGTTGCATATGTAATTACAGGATGAAGAAGGGAAATGTGTTTGTGCTACTTGATATTGTAGTAAGAATAAAACTATGAGCTTTTCTCAGCCTTGATTATGAGCGTTTAGGGCACAATTAAGCATCATAATACTTTTTTTTTATGAAATACTCGTTTTATTCAAACAATTATTAGTTACGAGTTTAGTCCTAAACCATCTAGTATAGGATACAATGTGTCTTAAAAGAGATACCAACGGTAAGTAAGAGACAACAAACTATAAGATCGAAACACAACAGACTTAGACATCAACACCCTCTCAAAGGAAATAGTAACGTTAATGCATATGTTGATGCCACATGGTAGGCTGAGATCGCAATAGGTCGAAGAAACATGATCCAAAAAAGCATCTGATCATTGATCATCAAGAGCGAGAAAATTGACTGCTATTAGGGAAAAATTGACTACTATTTTAATGATCATTGTAGTTATCAAGTCGGAACCAACTCTACTAACTATAATAAAAGTCAAAGTGACCGTTACATTGATGAAAATCTTGGTAACCCCTAGATCGAAAAAGGTATCATATGCCCGAGTGATAATAACGAAAAATCAAACAAGAAATGGACGAACAAAAATACAAACACCAAACCATCGCCATCAGCCACCGTCTCCACGCCTCACTAACAATACCAAACCGTTCCCAAACAACAATCAAGCGACAGAAACCGTTGCGTAGTGTAAAAGTACCATATCAAAAAGATTATGTTTATATACTATTACAAATTTAAAATGTTTGGACCCTTGAAGCATTACACTTTTGTAAACATGGAATAGCTGGATCCCTCTCCATTGGACCTCGCGCGTCGGTTGGCTCGGTTTGTGGTGTATGCAGGCTTAGCTCGTATTAATATTTTTTTCTTAAAGATTATTATAAGTTGATTATGTAAACTTAAATTGTTTAAAATCTCTACCAACTATTTTTGAAAAAAAACTCATGTCTTTTTTGCAGCAACCATTCTTTATATATAGGTTCCTTTTTTAAAAAGGCACCTTTCTAGCTACCTGGTGACTTCTGGATTTGTTTTTAACAAGTGTATTGCACCTATAAATACATGAGCATCATAAAATATTTTGATAAAGTTTTCTAATTTTATTTAAACAACGTCATTATTACGTTCACAGTCATGTAGAAAAACTTGTGGATAGGTTTCATCAGGTTTTCTATCGTTGAATATTGGAGGTTGAAGTCCACATACATAAGACACGTGTACGAGACCTAATATCTTAAAGACAGAGAATCCATTTGAGTCTCGACAAATAAAAATTTAAATAAATTTATTTTGATTTTTTTTTCCATTATTGCTCTTTTAGGTTCGTTGATTAAACAAATAAGAAAATAATATAAGTTATTCACGATTCTGATTTTTTATAAGCCATAAAGAACAAAACCAGGAATTATAAATCTCGCTTTTGCAATTCCTGTTTCTAGGTCTATGTATACATACCAAGAAATAAACGCATCATACTCTATCCTTTCTTTATATTATATTTTTTGGTTGTTTATACATACCAAAATTATTTGGTTTCTTACGTCGGAGTTCTGTTCATCTAAAAATAGGGAAAAACATCTAAAACAATAGAAAGTACTTGAGATGGATTAATCCTTAAGGAGAATGATGCATTACACTCCCACTGGACTTGCTGATAGACCGTAGAATTTCAACGATTCTGATATTAAGAGATGACAAAAGAAGATTCTATTCTATCTGACCACCTTAAACTTGACAAGATACTTGAAGGAGGATCTACTAAAAATGGAAAGTAAAACATATAGAGAGACTTATAATGTTGTGGATGCTCAGAAGTATGCTGACTTTTTATGAAATAAATATATTCCAAATTATTTCAACAAAAATTTGTATAATGTTTGTTTACAGTACCATGACAAATTCTAATCAATTTTCACTTGAAAATAAATACGAGACTAAAAATGATGGCAAAAAGATTTCTGTGATTAGTAGGTTTCTTGATGTCAAGATGGTGGACTCAAAATCCTTGATGAGACAAGTTTAACGGTAGCATTTGATTTCACGTGAGTTGAGTGTTGAAAGTTATAATTTGATAGAGACTTTCCACGTCAGTGGATTTGTTGAAAAGTTGCCTCTGTCGTATGAGGATTTCAAGAATTACCCAAAGTACAATGAAAAGCAAATTAGTCTTGAAGATCTAATTGCATGATTAAAAATCAATGAATACAAATAAAAGTATGAAATGGCAAGTGAACCCTCGATCATATGAAGGCAAGACAAATTTTATGGAACAAGGGTGATCCAACTACAACCACAAGCGCAAAAGGCAAGAAAAGTCAAATGGTGAAAATAATAAGAAGGTGAAATTCAATGGAGAATGTCATAATTATGGAAAGTATGGGAATAGTGCAAAGGACTATGAAAACAAGAAATCAAAAGGAAACCAAAAGAAAAGTAAGAATTGTTAGTCATATATGACAGATATATTTAGGAATCGATAACTTAAACTAAGTAGCAATAGTCTCAGAAGTCAACCTAGACAGAATCCTAAGATATGGCGAGTAGATATTGGAGCAACCCAACATGTATGCTCAGATGCATCTATATTGAAGACATACACGAAAGCTACAAATAAAAAAACCTCTAGTATAAATAGTGATGCAAATTCAGAAGATCGATGTGTTAGAACGATTGTGCTGAAGATGACATCTAGGAAAGAGCTCGCCTTAACAACCTAACTCCATTCCTAGACATATGAAATATCATATGTTTTGGATCCTTACTTAGAAAGAATGATTTTAAACTTGTATGTGTAGCTGATAAGTTTATTTTATCTAAGAATAAAATACATGTAGAAAAAGGGCACCTTAGCGCATGTATTTTTCAGATTAATGTAATGATCACGGTACCAACAAAAAATGTAACCAACAATAATATATATCTTCATATTTTGCTTTCAGATGGTTTGTTCAATAAATGTTCATGGTAGGTAGAGGCTGAAGTGATGTGTTTGGGGAAAGATGATGAAAGGGTTGTAAGTGGATTCAGTAAAAAGAGATTCAATAGACTGAAAGATAAGTTGAGAGCTTGAAAAAATGTAGAAAAAAGGAGCTAAAAATTGTAGTTTTTAGAAGAAAATGCAAGCGATTGTGAAGAAAATAGATAAAACTGAAAACAAACTTCAAAAATTGAGGATCATGAGTCCACAGTAATTGAAAACTTTTTCTAAAAATGCTAATGAGTTTGATTGTAATTTTTTTCCTTAGGAAATAAAATTAAAAGAGACAAAAAAAATTCCCTAAATAAAACAACTCATGCCCTAAACGGAAGATAATTGGACCGAGCTAGGCCAATCTAACCGACTTGCTTTCGGCTGGGCGGGCTCTAGTCAGAACCATAACTTCAAATTATCAACAATTAAGTTATGTATATCCTACTTTTTGTTTGTTCTAATATATCTGAATTTTAAAAGTATTTTTTTTTCTATGAACTATGTTCACTTTGCTTTTTCATATAAATAAAAAAAGTTATTTATTAACATTATTATTAATAAACTATATTTTATAAAATATTTTGATATATATATATATTTTAAATATAAATTTTCAACATTTAATTATAGTATAGTGGATATAAATTGGAAAAATATGATATTAGTTTAGTTGATTATGTTGGTTCTCTCTAAAATAAGCTTTATAACCCAATTCTAATGGCTACCACTCTTATTCAATTTCATACTAAATTTAGTGCCATTTATGACCCATTTTCTTTGCTGTTATTTATTTTACTATCAAGCTATCCTCTCGTTTCTACTTTCCTTATTCTTCTTTTGGATTATGTACCAAATAATCCTCAACAAGCACATGCATTTCTTTTTCATAAGTTATTTCTCTTCATGGGTGATATGGGAAGTTTCTACTGGTGTGGGGATAGCGAAAACACCCCCCCTTTTAGATGCATGCAGTATACTTTGGATATTGTTAATTCTCCTATTGGTTATGGCAACTGGTATAACAGCTATAGCAGGTTCTTGGTGAGCCTTTGGAAGATCTAGTGGAGATTTCTTCAGTCTTTCGCTCCTTGCAGATTATATCATGTATTTAACAAGTTTTTCTTCCAAAAACCTGTTGGAAATCTCAAAGAAAAGACCCCAAGTTCTCAGACTTATTTCTTCAAGTATATGCAATCTAATTTCCTAATATCTATGCTTCTACCCATTTGATATCTCTGTTATCCTTTTCTTTTCCTTTTTCCCGATCACGCATGATATCTTTTTGTTTCTTCCATGGATCTTTCTGTACTCGTGCACGCAAAAACCTTGGCTTCTAGCTAGGGTTTTACACTTGGCATTCTTATACTATTATTCATGCATGGCCATGTCTAATTACTTTTTTGATTATTTGTTTAGCATTATTTATACATATTGCTTCAGTCACTCAGGAAACTATTCAAACCTATTTGCACTACCTTAAAACCTTGATCTTTGTTATCATGTTTAAAAAAATAACCATGCTTTGCCATTAACAAAAATAACCAACGACAACATCCAAAAATTTGTGGTCCTCCCTTTATCTACCAAAGCTTCTGTCATCATGAATAATGCCAGAATTTCTTCTTATTGCTAATATCACATCAGACCGTATTTTTTCTCATGTTTTTTGCAAGATTGTCTTAGACAATTGGGCATTAAATGTAGAATTATTTTTTAATAATTGTCTCCCAATGTCTTCAAAATCATTTTGGAATCAGAAGATCAACTCAATAGGATTCCCTTTATCTAGCCATGCTTAGCACAAACCATGCATGTGATCATTTCTCGCTAGTTCAAAAACATTCAATTCAACGAGCTTGATCTCTTCCACTATAGAGCTTGGGTTCATATTTATGGGCTAGCAGGGCCTCAATGTACTATTGACTCCATTGAAACATTTGGAAATTTTATTGGAGAAGTTGAAGAAATTGATCACCCAGTTATCAACAACGAAGACTTTAGCTTCATCAGATTCTGTGTTAAATTAGATACTCAGGAACCAATTAAAACTAGAGTCTATATCGAGCAAGTTGATGGCCCTTCTTGGGTCTCCTTTGTTTATGAAAGCCTTGGGCTCTTTTGTTATGACTATGATATATTGGTAGACAATAAGAGCGGGTGTTTAGTAGGAATGGTAAGGCCGTGGTGGAACAATAACTCTGCAAGGTACTTTAATTGGAGTCGCGAAACAACCATGAAAAATGAGGATGTCGTCAATCATGTTATTCGAAAAAGAGACCGTTGGGGCATCTTCGATGAGGTTATATGCTTCTTCCCCTTTCGTAGATACGATGATGATAATGAGAGTAATGGGAGAGACAATTTTAATGGTGATATTGGTGGTAATTTGGCAAGATTTAACGTGGGTTCCATCAAATTTTAAGTCAACCCTTCTGCTAATAATGAAGGTGATAGTAAAAGTAACAGTAACAATGGTGGTAATGAGTCTTAAAAGCGCAAAAGGGAGAATACATGACTCTTAGGTGACATTGTTGGTTTATCTAAACTCTCTAATAACCCTATCAAAAACTCTGCTACAAAGTATCCTGATTTATTCAAAGTTTTTCAAGAGGAATTGGGAGACATAGGAAATAGTGTTATTGTCAATAATCAAACTGTTACCGAGCTACTCAGAGCTAGAGACGTTGGTATTGACGCCATGTATAAACGGTTTGTTACAGATGGAGGATATTCAATAAATGTGGGTTCTAAATTAAATGAATGTGATATGAGGAAAAAGGGAATCAAACATAATACATCGAGTGGTTTTTTGGTTCTAATAAATCTACTTTGTTCAACTTGGATAAGGATACTAATAATATTTGTATATTGATAACAACTTTAATCAGTTTGTGGAGATGAGAACCAAAGCGTATAATACTATAAGGTAAATTTTTTTTATTATCTTTGTTAACGATGAGGATGCTATTTTTGAACAAAAGAAGAATCTGCATATTCCCAGTAAATTCACCAAAGCCGTCATGAGAGGGAAGACGAGAAGGAAGATGTGGAGTTTAGACAATCATGGTGTGAAAACTCTAGAATGAGGGTTCAAGGTCCAACACAATGCTTCTCGTGGCCAAGTGTTTTGAATAGGAAGTCGACTTCTTCATTTATGGACGATCAAGCGAAATAAAAAAAATTACGTCATAAAGAACACGATATTACGGGGCAAAGAATCAGAGAGATGCTGTTATTTATGGATGTCATTTATGCCAGTTTTTGTGACGTTAAACATTAATATATGGAGAATGAAGGATTGAATTTTGCTAGAGGTCTCGATGTTGAGAATGGTAGTATAGATAAAAGAAAATATTACTATTGTAAAGGGTCGGATTTCAAAAGTTACCTGAGGGAAGATGAAGCGAGTGACAGTGACACGGAAGACGATGACAATCCCATGATCTTCATGTGAGAGATGGTATCGACAATAATTTTCTAAAAGATATCGGCCAATCCTCCAAGGTGGCCGGAGAAGATGGATAATTTGATGATGTGGAACTGTCAAGGTGCAAGGGCACCCTTGACTAAGAGAAGTTTAAAGTCCCCCTTATCTAGATTTGATGTTTTTTTGTTAGAGTATAAATTAGGAAAAAAAGACGTGAAAGCTTGTAGTCCGCTTAAATCCATTAATAATTTGCATGTAGTGGAATACAGAGGCAGAGCGTTTAGGTTTGAGGGTATACTCGTTACATGGAAGTATTCTGTTAAGGTTAGAGTAGTGATCTCTAATCCTTCTTTTGTTGTCTGCAAAATTAATTAATCTACTTTATGTTTGTGGTACATTGTCTTTATTTATGATCCTACTAAATACTCGGAAAGAGAAAATATTTGGCTCAATCCTTTCAACATGGAGGACTAAAATAACCGATCCTATCTTATTTATTGGTGAGTTCGTGGTATTGCAAAATCTTTGGAAAAAGTCGGTAAATCTTCTTCTTATCGTGAGAGAATGCACCGAATTAACAATTTTACAAACTCAAATAGTCTAATCAAATTGGAATCCAAAGGATGGGATGAGAACATTAAAGAAAATCTGGACAATGGTTTTGCTTCAGATTCTTGGTGTATTCTTTTTCTAAACGCAATTTTCAAAGTGCCACCTATTGTAGGTTTAGATCACTCCCCTCTCATTCTTCAAAAAATACTCAACCAAGTTTTCAAAGAACAAATATTTTATGTTTGAATCCATGTGGATTGAAAATTTACGTTGCAGAGAAGTTGAAAAATTATGGGATATGAACTATCATGTTAATCTTGTTCAAGACTTTATCAATAAAAAGATGTGATGTGTCTTACTCTTATTGGATGGAGCCGAAAAAAATTTATACATAATAGAAAAAGAATTGATGAATTACAAAAAGTTCTTGAAAATTTACAAGATGAGCGTACCTCAAATGGTAATCAAGAGGATATCAATTCCATCACAACATAATTTGATGATCTTTGGACTGAAGAGGAATCTTTTTGGGATTATAGAGTAGTGATTTGTGGATCAAGAATGGCGACAGAAATACTAAATATTTTTATTCTTCGAAAATCAAAAGAAGAAATATTAATTGACTTTACGCCATCAAATATGGCAATAATCTTTGGACTGATGACACGAGCCGGACTTGAAAAATCATTTAAGAATATTTTCAAAAAATATTCAGAGCAATCCAACTAAAGATTTAGAAGCGCTAACAAATCACATCCCCATCAAAATTACCGAGCAGATGAATGATTACGTTACAAAACCAGAATTAGAAGAACCTAAAAAGCGATTTTTAGTATGTCGGACCAAAAGCTCCAGGATCGGATGGACTTCCGGAGAATTTTTATCAAGAATTCTAGGAAATCCTCAAAGACGAAATTTTCAAAATGATTGTATATTTCTTCACGAATAACACTTCTCTTGAGAAGATTAACAATACACTCATCACACTTATTCCGAAAGGAGAATGCCAATAAAATGTAGGTGATTTTAGGCCTATTGCGTGCATTAAATTTAGTTATAAAATTATTGCAAAAATCATGGATCTCAGGTTACAACCCCTTATGGATGATATTATCTCTTCGACTCAGTCTGCATTCAATAAAGGGAGGAGTATTCAAGACAATATACTCATCGCACAAGAAATCTCATTCTTTCTCAAAACAACAAGGAAGTCGAATAAACATTTTATAGCTGTCAAAATCGACATGGCTAAAGCGTATGACCAAGTTAATTGGGATTTTCGTTTGGAGACTCTTAAAAAACTTGTTTTGGTGAAAAGTGGAGAAATATGATTTATAACTATATATCTTTAGTCTCTTTCGAAATCAAAGTCAACGGTGAAAGACTTAATAACTTTGAACAGTCTCAAGGAATACGTCAAGGAGATCTATTTTCACCCATTTTATTCTCAATGCTCACCGAAGTACTGATTGGTCTCATAAATTATCATTGCCGGGAAAGAAATATTAAAGGCATAACATCTTCTAGAAACTGTCCTGGACTTACTCATCTTCTATTTGCGACAATGCTCTCTTTTTCATTTAAGCAAATATTAATGAAGTAGACCACTTTAATAAAATCCTCAAGAATTATTGCAAAGCTTCGGGTCAAAAGATTAATCATAATAAGTCGATCATCTTATTCAACAGTGGTACTCCTAATGCATTGAAAGAGAATCTCTCAGACATTATTAATATCAGAAATACAGAGTCGCTTAGTAAATATCTGATTATTCCTCTTACTCTTCAAAGATCAAAAAAATGTAAAGCTCAATTACATCAAAGATAGACTCTTATCTAGATCTGCTAGTTGGATTGCTAATGTCATATCTTATGGAGGGAAATAAGTGCTCATTAAGGTAATTCTCTAGTGTATCCCTAATTACGCAATGTCTATCTTTGAATTTCCAAAAAAGCTTTGTAAAAAGATGTTAGCCAGAAAAAAAAAGAAAATTCAGTGGGTCGCCTGGAAATAAATTGCTAAGTCTAACGCCATTGGTGGAATCTTTTTTTGAAATTTTCATAAAATAAATTTGGCTCTTCTGGCTAATCAAGCATGGAGAATTCTTCATAGAGTAATGCTGGGTATCACCAAAATCACATCATCCTTTTATCGCTCCTTATGTATACCAATCATAAAAGAGAGATAAAATAATAAATCTAGAAAAAGAAATCATATCATTAGTCCATTTGAAATCCACCTAGGAGGTGATAAAAGGGTGATGTGATTTGGGGTAATATCCAACATTACTCTTCTTCATAATACCGAATTATTGGTTGCTACGGCTTCTAAAGGAATTTATCATCCAAACACCGACTTATGGAATGCGACACTTAAAAATAAAAAATCTTGGAGCTGGATCAACATTTTTAAGGGTAATCTTCTTAAAAAGGGATGTAATTGGAAAATTGGTAACGATCTGAAAAAAATATTTGGAATTGTTTTTGGACTAGTAATAGCATAAAGATCGATAAACCCCATGGATGTAAACTCAACAAAGTTGCAAAACTCTTTAACAAAGATTTCACCGGGTGGAATTCTGACATGCTGAAATCTATCTACTTTGGAAAGGAACTGTCAAAAATTCTTAGAGTACCAATCATGCAACTGAATCATGATTATAAAATTATTTGACCGTATAATAAAGATGGAAAATACTCCAAATTAGGTTATCACTGTCTGGTAAAAAATTAAATGGACAATGAGGCTCAATCTTCGAAAATAGAAGAATCCCAAAAAGATAGTTTATGGGAAAATGTTTGACATTCAAAGTCCCTTCAAAATTTAGAAATTTCATATGGAAATTTGCAATGGAGCCATTACGACCAAAAAAAAACATGCACAAGAAAAAGTGTTCAAAAACAACCACTTGCGAATGGTGCAAATCGAAGATGAATCCATCAAACATTTTTTCCTTAAATGTTCGTTTAGTGTGACGGTTTGTGCCAAGTCACCGATTCAAATCAAAATTGATCGTAATTACCAAGGTTTCGTTAGTGAATGGATGACCAATACAATCGAAACTTATTCAAAAAATAGGTGGAGAAAAAAATCTTATTACAACCTATATATATTGTACCATCTGGAATATCTTCAAGGGAAGGATGAAGGTTTTTTTAAAAACTAAAGTGTGGAACATTGGCAGTATTATTAACAAGATTAAATCAATCATTAACAAGCTGTTCAAAGACGAACTCGGTGAAACAGAGAATATTAAAATCAAAAGAGATATTCAATCTGATAATATAGTCATTGAAAATGAAATCCTCCTAGATGTTTCTGAAACTATTTGGCTCAATGATACTTCCTTCACCAAAGAATGGGAGCCAACTGGAATTGCATCAATTTTCATCAATCAACAAGGGGATATAAAACACAATAGTACAAGAAGATGTTTTGTGAAATCTGTCATGGAAGGAGAAATTTGGGTCATTCTTTTGGCTATGAGGTCAGCAACTGTTTTCAACCTTCAGAAATTGTTCTTTTTTACTCTGACAACCTTGACGTTATTCAAGAAATTAACAATTTAAAGGAAATCAATAGGAGAATCTAACCAATGGTTGTTGAAACCAGTATATGGGTTGGAAGATTTCTTACTTGGAAAGTTAGGCACGTCAAGAGGGAATTTAACAGAACAACAAATATATTGGCCAAACGTGTTCAACAAAACCTTGATATGTCATATTAGACTGTTATGTTGCTCATCGATTTGGGTGCATACCTCAACATACTTTGTGGAAAAGGAGGAATCTGCTAGATTCCCCTTTCTTTTTTGTTTTTTTCTTCATGACAAGGAAAATTTATAAAAAGGTTTTTTTTTTTTTAACTAGAAATATTTTATAGTTACACTTATTTTTGGAAATGTGAATCAATTTTATGGGGTAGAGGGAGTATAATTCTTTTCTACGTCTTTTTTTTTTTGTTCAAATGCATAATAATATAGATAGTAAAAAAAACGGTTACAAGGTTTAGCCTACTCCCGAAGGCTCGGCTTCATTACAAATTAAAGTAGCTAACTGGGGAGGGATACAAATATCCCAATTACCAAACAAAGTGCTAAGTAGCTCTTGTTTGGCAATCCAGTCAGCTGTCCCGTTTCTACTTCTAGATACAAAAGAAAAAGAAGGAGATGATAATTCAGCAAAATAGTAAATATTACAAATAATGTTCTTAATAGAATGACTCAGGACTGGAAAACCGGAAGAAAGAGACTTCATAATAGTTGCTGAGTCATTCTCAATAATCACGCTCCCAAAAGGCAAGTCTGAAGCCATCTCCGTAGCTTTCAGAATTCCCGTGGCCTCTGCCTCTAACACCGAATCTGCCTCAATTTTCCAACTTTTACCTGATACAAATTCACCATTAGAGTTTCTAGTAATACAAGCAATTGCAGCTCCTTTATCGGAGAAAGCTGCATCACAATTTATTTTAAATTTGTTAGGAGGAGGTTTTTTCCATTTATCTTTAAATTTATGGTTTTGTTTAGTGTTTTCATTAACAAATTTTTCAATACTGTTAATGTTATTAATTTCATTTAATTTATGTAAGAAGTTTAAATCGTTAGGGTTTGAAATTTTATAATATTCTTTCTAACTATTAGTTGTTTTCTTTATTGTATTCAAAGGCTCACATTTTTTACCATTATAGATAAAGTTATTTCTATCTTTCCATATATGCCACATTATAATACATATAAGTTCAAATTAGGGGAGAGCATGGGTTGGTTTTACCCGGTTTTGAGGCTAGGGTAAACCGAAGGTAATATATTTCGGTTTAAGGAATTGCTTAGGTAACCCAAGGGTAGGGTAAAAAAAAGTTTACCCTCGGGTTAATTCGGGTTACGCTTCGGGTACCTTCGGTTTACCCTCGGGGTCAACTATGGTCAAACTTTTTTGTAACATAAAATTGCTATCATTAAAAATCAAACTCGAATTGCATATCTCAAACGAATAACTTTACAAAACAAACTTTTGATAATTCGAGAGTCTAAATACTTTGTTAATTATAGACTATGTTAGATTTTTTTTAAATGTTTTCACCTTAAATGTAAACATTATAATTTAAAATCATTAATTTACGGTTTTTCGGTTTGGATTTACCCAACCCAGTGGTTTGGATAATTTATGGGTAGAATAGTTGGACCCGAAAAATTAATAGGTAACCCGAAGAGTAAAGTTGGCCAAGGTAAAATTACCTTTGTTTTTAGTTTGGTTTGACTAAAATTCGGGTCGGTTTTCGGTTTTGTTAAAATTATGCTCAGCCCTAGTTCAAATATCCTATCATGATTATCAAATTTTTTAACAATGTTTTCTACGTCTAGATATGTTTGTTAATTAAGTAAAGGATCAAATAGATATTTGGGATCTACATGTGATCATTAAGGTCACATGTTCTATCTTATTCGTTGACAACTCGATAACAAAGAAATAGTATGACATGCTTATAGTATGACATTAGTTAACTAAAATAAAGATACTCACGCTCATGGTTTCCACTAATGGACATCACATGCTAATGACTCAACTCTTCCTTAATTATTTTCTATTTCATCGGTTCACATCTCCGTATTACTATCTGTACCAAAACTCACACTTTTTTTGTTCTTTTTACTATGTTAAATCTATAACACAATATATTTTCTAAACTTTCGATATTAATTTTACCGATTATTATTAATTTTCACTTCACTTGATTTTAGGAAGAATTTTAAACTTTGTAACTTCTTGAGGGAAATTTGAACCATGTACCTCTTTTACTGGTTATATATTTTCAATACTTTATTGAATAAAATCCACGAGAAACTCTTGATCTTTACGCAAAGTGCAGTAGCTGTCCCTTAGCTTTAAAATTCTTCCGAGTGGCCCTCCAACTTCATTTTCTTTATCACCGTTAGCTCTTTTTTGCATTTTCTGTCAGTTGACCGTTAGTCAACGCCAACTGGCGTCATGTCAATGCCACATCAGCGCCACGTATGCTCCACCTAAGCGGTATTTACACATCATTAATTTTTTTTAACCCCGTCTTCTTCTTCTTCTGGTAAAGAGAGTGTCTATCGATCTTTAAATAAAAGTCAGATTTTTTTGTTACCAAGATTCAATATTTCTTATAAACCCATCAATAATAGTTTGATTTAATACTATGGGAGGTGAAAAGATTACATTTTTATAGTGATTTTGGTTGTTTTTGTTTGAGGGGTGTGTAGAATTGCTATTGGGAAAGACGAAAACTTGGTGTGATTCTTTAAAAAAAACAAAGAATTTGATGATTATAACGTGGAGTATTCATTTTCTATAGAGTATGATGGTCCTCCGGTAGGGTATGATATCCCTCACGTAGTTCCAGTGAACGTTGATCGGATTACGACCGCAGCTGCCGCCGCGAAAGCCTCAGTGTTGTATAGTCTATCCATTCCGACTGTCCAATCAATTCCAAAGAGTAGTCATTACAACAAGACAAAATTATTAGCGTTTGAAAATAATGATTCATTGGTTTTAAGGAGAGAAACTTCCGAGACTATGGGATTTTCCAATAGCCAAGAGATGATTTATCACATCCCCCACGAGGCGGCAATTCTAGTGGAAGCTGATGTTTCCGTTTCAGTTTCCGTTTTCTCTAGTGACACGACTTCCGATGAAAGCTATCTTACTAGAGAATCGATCCGGGAAAACCGTTGGCTAAAAAAAAAGGAAAAACTAGGTCATGTTACCGTGTTTAAAAGGGTCCTGGTTAACCGAGAAAGAAGAGTGTATAGAGTTTCAACTCAAGAAGTACGCGAGCAAAGGAAATATCGATCTGGAAATAAATGGTCGTGAGATTACTAAGCCGGAGCTCCGGCTATTGAAGGTTTGCATTCTGAATTTAATAAACATTTTCAAGAATCATATTATTCAAGTATAAATAACCATATAAAGAACAAATATTGTTTAGTTGCAAGTTAATTGCACTAGAAACCCTTAGTATGATTTTTTTTGGTCGTTATAACAAAAGAAATCCTAAAAATTTCTAACAGAGTTTTTAGGCCTACAAACTAGGAATTTTGCCTAATTTAAAACTATTAGTCAATCTGTTTTGTTTGTCAGCTGTTGTTGTTATCAAACACATGTTTGTTCTGATTTATTTGGTTTGCTTTGTTCCTTTGAGTACTACATTTATGGCTCTTCATTGAAGAAGATGCGTTTAAAAAAAAGAAATAAAATTAATGATGTGTAAATACCACTTAGGTGGAGCATACATGGCGCTGAGGTGGCACTGACGTGGCCCAAGTTGGCGTTGACTAACGGTCAACTGACAGAAAATGCAAAAAAGGGATAGCGATGACAAAAAATGAAGTTGGAAGGCCACCCGAGGGAATTTCAAAGATAAGAGGCAGCTACTGCACTTTGGGTAATAATCAAGGATTTCCCATGGGCTTTACCCTACTTTATTTGAAAACTCGTTTAGTCTTCCTTAGTCCGCCTTCTTTAGAGCCCTTCTAAATTCAACGGGTGACCCCAAGTACAATGAAGTGAATACATAAAGTGAGATTGTAATTAGTTGAATATAAATCGTGTTTTTGATCATTCAACAAGTTGGCCGATTAGATTTTTTTGAAAAACTTATCAGTCTTTTCCTTTTTTAAGAATATGCTAGCTGTATTTTTATTGGACAATGTAACAAAATCTATAAACCAATCCAAATTAACCGATTACCAAACGTAAGAACTGGGGTACCTGACACCTCTGCCCTTCTTCTTCCTGGACCCTTTGTATAGCATTGCACACAGTACAGTCTGCCATCCCATTGAAACGTCGTGGTAGATGTTTGAAGTGCATGTTCCCATGCTCCTCAACAATAAGCTTGACCCACTTTGTTACTGGTCTGACTTTCCACCATGCTGCTGAAAGCGACCAAATACCTTGAATTACATCAAGGTTGTCCGAACAAATAATAGTTTTCCTTCCCCTTTCTTGTCTACACATCTTCGTAGCTTCCAAAAAAACGGCGGTTTCCCCTTCTACAGCGGAGTCACCAGAATTGTCTTTGAAATGATCATTCGGTTTCTAGAGTGTGTATCTCGTTTAACATTTTCCATTCCACTTGGTTTCGTCCTACTTTTAAAAGAAGCGTCGCAAGTCATGATAGTATGTGAGCCGTTTACTTCCTCCGTTGTCCAAGGATTCCTTGAGGGTGTGGTCTAGGTACTCGTGTTTGTACTTGGCATTGCATCCCATTCATTGCTGAAGAGATCAGTTATACCTACATGAACTGTCTGTAAAACATTGTTTGGATCAAGGTGGACGTTTCCATGTATTGCCTTCATTTTGTGTTTCCAGACGTTCCACATTGTCACCATAATATAAGTTGTGAATTGACGTTTATCCCAGTATGAGTTTTCTACTCTTCCATAGATTTTTGTTATCCATTCCCCCAAGTAATAGTTCAAATTTTCTGAGATACGGATTTGGAATGCCGATCCTGTCCATACCTGTTTACAGAATGAACATTTAAAAGTAAATAAGAAACTGTTTCAATCTGATTGTCACACGAGTAGCACCAGTGTTTTGTATCACAATGTCCGAGTTTGTAGAATATTTCTGGAGGCTTTCCACATAAAACCTTTGAGAAAAAAATATAAAAAATTAGTTTTTGATATTGTATAATTGAATTATAGAAAAAGCATCCAACAAATATGACCCGAACAACCTTTAATAATATTCTCTTATCACTATGGTTTTATTAATGTTTATGCTTTCGTTTCCCACTAAGATACTGGTGAAAGAGTATTAATGATTTTGTTCCTTAAATGCTTTATCCTTATAACAAATATAAACATTATGTACCCTATTGTCTACAAATTTTAATATTTTGATTTTTTCCATAATGATTTAATGTATTTTTAGAAAAGTATTATATTTACACAGTTTCTTATATAACGTTATTTAATTAAAAAGAATTATTATTTCTTTAATTTTTTAATCTAATTTTATTTTATTTTCAATAAAGAAAATAGTGCATAGTATTACCCCTTTTAAAATTACCATCCCATACTAATAAAATAATAGGTTTTAAAAATTGAATATCACTATTGCTTAATATATTTGAAAAAATAAAAATAATTTATACCATTAATAAAGTAACATGAGTAAAAATAATCAAAGTAACCCGTTAAGATTAGCTCAATTGGCCAAAGTCTTGGTTATCCATCTAGGCGGTACAAGTTCGAACATTTTAGAATACTATGGATAATGTTCGATCTAATACATCCCATGTAACAAAAAAAATATCAAAGTAAATTATTTTAGAATACTATGGATAATGTTCGATCTAATATAGTAATTGTGTTTTTTGGTTGGGTAAACAGTTATATAAAAATTAACTATACACTGTATAAAAAGTCACCTACCTAGGTCTGAAAGCTACATGTAGCAACAATAAAAATAATAACCATCTCATACTATTACATGATAACAGGGCCGGTCCTGACATATTTGGGGCCCAAGGCGAATCTTGTAATAGTGGTCCCTATATATTTTTATTAAAAATAATTATAAAAAAATTGAAAATATTTTTTATAAAAAATTTATTAAGAGATGAGACTCGAACCTTGAATCTCTCATAAAAAAATATATCACTTCACCATTAAGCTAACTTATAATTCATGCTATTTTACTGAATTAAAATATATAACTATATATACTTATAAATATTTAATTTTTCCGAAAAGAGGCCCTCGGAAATACCAAATTTTTTGGGGCCCAAGGCGGTTGCCTCCTGGGACTATGCCCAGGACCGGCCATGCATGATAATTTTCCATTATCATCTAAAAATGAATGATGAAGGAACAAGGAATATAATATGGAATAGGTACACCACTTAACTTCCTTGATAACCGCTTTCCGAGAAGTTGGATTACCTCTCATGTAAAGGTGATTTCTTGCCCTCCATATCAAATACACGGTGGTTCCAAAAGCAATACTCCAAGGCTTTCTCCTCCAATTCTCTCAAGCTTAAGTTTCTTAAGCCACTTCGAAGCGCTCAAAAGAGTATTCATCTCCTTGTTAATACCTAAAGACTTCTTTATCCCATCCCAAATATTTATCGCATAAGAACAATCATAGTAAAGGTTCTTATTTGACTCAAAGTCTTCACCATATAAAGCAGAAAGTGGATCCAACTCCAAATAAGTTATGTGATCTTTCGTCTTGAGTCTCTCCCTTAATGTCATCCAAACAACAATGACATGTTTAGGAGTGACACAAGAATCCCAATAATATTAGCCCAATGTCTCATAAAAGATCTTCAGCAAAACAAATCATAAGGTTCTTATATAATGCATAAAAAATTTCACATGAAAGACAAATTTGTCCGGCACGGGGGATTGATGTCTAATATGGACCTTTAATTTTTCATTGCAATCGTGCTAAAACTGAGTTCCAAGATGCCTTATATGGAGTTTTGGTTAGATCAAATGTATTGAACTTCTCCGGCAATCAGAGTGATCAACAAAATCAACAATACTTTGAAACGTATTTTTGCGATTACAACTCTATAGCGAATCCAGTTTTTATCAATTCTGAAACAGTCCAAGGCTAATCTACCTTTGCATGTCGAACCTTTTGATTGACGTAAGTTCATGGTGTCCCAACTTAAATTTTGCCATGATGGTACCCAATATTCTCGGGGTACGACTTAATTTTATAACTATCTACTACTCGAGGACATTGAGACGGTTAGTAGGTGTCTGATGGGTTGGGATAGTGGATGGGTATTCCTGGAGTTTTTTTGGTGTTGTCATGAATGGTTAGGGATATCTTTTCAATCCCAATTTATAATGTTTCCTCAGAATATGTATTTAGTACAGGGTAAAATTACTTAATAGATTTAGAAGTTCGTCAAATATGAATATGGCCGGGACAGTAGTTTGCACTCAAGACTAGTGACAGGATTTGTTACCGATCTCACTTCGAGTATCGAAGGATAATATTGAAGATTTAAAGGGATGATTCTATAAATATTATCATTATTAATCATAATTTGTATCAATTATTTATTTAGTTAACTTCTTACTAACTACTTCTAGGTTCTAAAATCTTTGTTAGGTTTTCGACATGAAGTAGGCCAAAGTCGTTGAATGACGCGACTAAATTTCGGTGAGCAATACTTAAATAAGCGTAAGATAACACTAGATAGGTAGCCCTTGTTGTTTCCGCCTTGTTCCGATAAACTAATTAAGGTTGAGTTGGCTTAACGCGTTTCCCAAATTGAATTCCATACTTATTAGAGGTCAATGAAGTTAAACACTGAGGCCTATGATGATTGAACAACATAAAGAAAAACTCAAAGCCAATGATGGGTTGAGAAATATGAGGCCTTTCTTATGTAAATAACTTTTTTCTAATCATTATCTAAATCTATAGTGTGCCAATGCAATTGTAGAGCAGAATCGGTCGTATACGATTTTGGATCAACTGTAAGAGCACCCGGGATAATTCAAGAGTTAGTGAGTACTCAATGCAACAGAAATTTAAAGTTCTTAAAATTGTAGATAACATATTTTGTAATAGTTAACTTAATATAATGGTTTAAAAGGCGAGGGTTTTGTAATACTATAATTGTTAATTCGACTAGTTAACTTAAATAGATTATGCTCGAATATTCATCTTGTAATAATAATTTGTTATCGAATATTTCAATTTATTATCGTTACTTAATGCATTTTATGAAAAAAATTAAGGGTCCAATTATATTAATATAATATGTTAAGTTTACTCTTTAGTATAAAAAAAATTGGTTTTATTCAAGTTTGACATTTTTTATGAAATTTAACTCAAAGTTAACCCATATAACTTTTTCTTTTTTGGACAGATAGCAGGTCGTAGACTGGCCGGGTACTTCAACCAATTATTAGTCTCGAGAAAGCTGCCCCCGCAAGTGAACGATCACCTGCCCCAGTCGCATTCCGCCTAGCGTATTTCGCAACCCGATCCGCCAAACCATTCTAGATAGGGTTGTGAATGAATCAAACCGTTCGCAAGCAGTTTGAACTCGACTCGGAGAAAAGTTCGTTCGAGATCGACTCAAATATATACAAGTTTAAACTCGAATTTCAGTTTAAACTCGTTAAGTAAAAAAGTCCGCTCAACCTCGTTCTTGAATGTCTTGTTTTATTTATAAAATATAAATTAATATATTATTTACTTGTACATTTTTTTATTAAATCTTCAATATCAATTGGATATTTTTTTTAGTTCTTTAGACTTTTATTTTTCCATTAATATTACGCTTCATTTTCATACCACACACTGCATCAATTATCAACCATTCATGAAAGTTTCGTTTGAACCTTAAAAACATAAATTGTTCATGACCAACTCGAACACGACTCTAAAAAAGTTTGTTTTATAAGTTAAACAATTAAGTTTTAACATCTCTGACTTGAATCGCTGAAAGGTCGGCTTGACTTGGTTCAAAAAGTTAAAGAAACAAGCCTGCACATCTAGCATTCGACTCGACGGCTCGTTTACCTCCTAATTCTAGATGTTATATTTTTTTAATATTAACATAGAGTTAGAACCTAAAACTCTTGACTCGCGGGTTATTAATAGAGCAACATATATCCTTCCGATAACACCTTTTTTTTTTTAGTCGAAAGAAGCATATATTAAGAAACTTCAAAAAATACATCACCCTATTCCTACAGAGTTAAAGTCTCTAGCTAAGAGAGAAGCGAGTTTGGGGGGAGGAAAACAATTCCAAAGGCTAAACAAGGAGCCTTTAATCTCCTGTTTAGCCACCCAATCTGCGCAAGAGTTGTTTGACCTCCTAACAAAGGAGATTTTAAAGTTACAACATTGTTTAAAATTACAAATACTACTAACAAGCCCTCTAATATTACAAAAAAAATTCTCTCTACTAGAAACTTGTTGAATAAGGGTTATACAGTCATTTTCCACTTCAACTTTGCCTATTGGAAGTCTTGAAGCCATAGTGCATGCTTGAAAAAGTCCTCTAGCCTCTGCTTCAAGTGGAGAATGAGCAAAAAATTTCTTAGAACATCCATCTACCAGATTCCCTTTACTGTCCCTGGTAAGACATGCATATGAGGCTTGATTAGTTAAATAATCAAAAGAAGCATCACTATTAATTTTAAAACATCCTGTTTTAGGTGGTTCCCAATGCTCTGTTCTGCCTTCTCTAAGGTATTGAACCTGAGTTGCATTATAATGAGAGTTATTTAGTTGTTGAAAATCAAAAGCCCCAATAACTGCATTTGTAACTTGATTATCTTGATTCTCTTGATTAGCCTCAGTCTTTATCCTCTTAGATAATATATAGTCATCATTGGCTATTAATGCTTCTGAAAGAATTTCCATA
Organism: Nemophila menziesii; assembly: GCA_029959085.1. NCBI lineage: Eukaryota > Viridiplantae > Streptophyta > Magnoliopsida > Boraginales > Hydrophyllaceae > Nemophila > Nemophila menziesii. The sequence goes on from JARWIR010000004.1 coordinate 35,152,784, forward strand.
GGGTCAGGTGTTTTGCCTCTAAAGACAGCCTCATTTCTACCTTTCCAAATGGACCACACAATGTAAAATGCCAATTCACCAAGACCTTTATCACTAGATTTTGTCTCATTAATACTCAGTCTTATGAAATGAATCCATTTCTTAAAATTAAAAGAAGGTTCTGAAAATGAGATAAAATTCAGTGGGCTAGCAAGCCACACTGCCCTAGCCCAAGACCAGTGAAAAATAAGGTGCTCCACATTTTCAGTTGCTACCCCACAGACAGAGCATAAGTCAGAAGAACAGGCCTTCCTCATTTTCCTATTCTCGTTAGTTGGTAAGGCATTCTCACAGCATTTCCATACAAAATTTTTCACTTTTGGAATAACATTCATGTTCCAAACAGTTTTCCAATCTTCTGAGAGTAACTTAAAAGATCGTTCACCTTTACTTTTATTTGAATTTCCCTCCTTTTGTTGCCGAGCCATCCAAATCCTCTTATACATATCCTTAACTACAACTCTACCAGAGGAAGAGTGAGGCCAAAAAGGCTCATCTTCAAGGTACAGCTGAGAGAGGTGAGTAGAAGAGATGGTTGCTACAGCTTTTGGAGGGAAGTATTGATTTAGAATCTCCAGATTCCAAGTTAAAGAATCTGAATGAATAAGTTCTGAAACATATCTCAAACTACAACCATCAGGTTTAGTAAGTTTTTTATCATAAGGTAACCAAGTATCTTCCCAGATATTTAGACTCTCTCCATTTTCAACATTCCATTTAACTTCCTTTAAAAAACAGTTTCTACCCTCAATGAGGCTCTTCCAACCCCAGGAAAAATTGCCATTCAGTTGGGCTTTAAAAAAGTCAGTTTTTGGGAAATAGTTCCCTTTAAATAATTTGTAAAGTAATGAGTTTTTATTAATGTTAAACTTCCAGGCATTAGAGGCAGGAAGAGCAAGGTTTTGACAATGAAAATCCTTAAAGCCCAAACCTCCATCCTCTTTACAGTTCATAAGAGTTTGCCATTTAATCCAATGACATCTACTTTCTCCTTGATTGTTCCAATAGAAATTAGAGATCAAGGAAGTTAAATGAGAAGTAACTTTTTTAGGAATCAGAAAAACTGACATAATATAGTTGGGAATTGCTCCAACCACAGCTTTTATAAGAACTTCTTTCCCACTTTTAGACAACATCTTTGTATCCCATCTATTCATGTTCTTCATAACCATATCAATTAACCATTCCAGAGATTTTACTTTAGACTTTCCCCAAGAGGAAGGAATGCCAAGGTATTTTCCCAAGTGATCAATTTTATTCATTCTTAATGAATGTGAAAAACTATTTCTCAAGGTCTGTGGTGTATTTTTGCTGAAGAAAACACCACTTTTATTAAGATTCATTTTCTGACCTGATGCATAAGTGTACCAGTTCAATATGTTATTAAATATATCAATATTATTATCACTAGCTTCTAGAAAGAACAAACTATCATCTGTAAATAGTACATGAGTAATCTTTGGGGCATGTCTTGGAATCGCAATACCTTGAAGTGCTCACTTTCTTAAACATATTTTTTTTTTCTGGTCGAACTTTCTTAAACATTTCTAGCTAGTATCAATATGTAAATGGAATATTAATTTGTCCTTAACAAATTGATCATCTCTGTAAGCAATCATTTCATTACCACAACAAGTACATGAAACACGCAAAAATTCTACATGTGATATCAATTACTCCACCTTTTGCTTTTCCCCAGCTCTTTTAATCCAACTTTAACCTAGCTCAACTCGTACCTTTCATTTGCACCACATATCCCAAGGCTAAGCCACCTAAGACAACCCATATGAAATAAAATCAAATCTTAGATAAAAATATGATGATCATGACCCTATTAAATTTTGCTCCCTATATTTTATTTAAAATCAAAATTTTTAAATGCAAATGTTGGTAAATCTTGAAACATAATCATTCTCTGTTGAGTAAATAACTTTCTAAATGTCATAAATGATATTATAGGGATAGTCCTTTCACTTGAAGAAGGGAAAAAATCAACCCCTCATTTCTAAATTGTCAATATATCCTTCCGTAATTTACGAAGAGGGGTCAATTTAAAATTTTTGTAAAATTTAAATTAGAAATTAGATAAGTAGCACGTGCAAAGCATGTGGTCAATAACAATATCTTTAATTTTTTTTCTCCACTGTAAATATAAATGCATTATTCCTAAACAAAGTCTAAAATACAATTTAATAAAGTTTTTAATCTTATATTTTTGTTATATTATGAAACATATGAAAATAGAAAATAAAAACTATACATAAAAATATACAATTGGAACCTGAAAACATCATTAAAACAGTATATATGTTGATGAAAGATCTTTTTGAAAATGAATGAAACAATATACCAACAAACAACAATATAAAAACGAACCAAAATAGTCCTCTAATTTGGACGGAAGAATAATCAACAGGAACTCATTTCATTTTTAAATGTGGTGTCTCCTTCATCAATCAAACTGAACCTAGTGGAATTGGTATCATTCAGACATATACTAGAATGAGGGATAAAAAGATATTTTCTAAAAAAATCTGGACAGATTCAGTTGCTGAAGGAGAAGCGTGGACTGTTTTTTAGGCTACAAAATTATACGCTGAGGATATATAGTTTGGGTCTAGATGATGTTTTGAATGTAAGTTAGTGCAGTGACGGAAGCACCTTATAAGATTTGGGGCCATGTCTTCCTAAATTTTACAAAAAGTTTTTTTTCACCCTTACATAAAAATAAAAAAATTTAAGCTTCGACCCCCTTAAATTTTTCAAAACCTTTTATTTGGACCCTTAAATATAAAATCCTGGTTCCGTCCCTGCGTTAGTGTTGTTTTTCTATGATTTTAGGATCTCCCATATAACAAAAAAAACATAAACTATATATAATGTTTTTGTTAATAAATATTAATTTTATATTAAATAAAAAAATAAATAAAGTATTAAAATTAAATTGACATGCCATTAATTACTATATACTTTATTAGTTTCCAAAAAATTCTTATTTATATTAAAAATAGTTATCTATAAAAGGTTATTATTTTAAAAAATCAAGACACTTTTTAATTTTTAATACTACTTTTATTCTTAATTAATATTACAATTTATATTTTAAATAAATATTTAAAATATTAAGATAAAAAGCATTTTAATAATCAAATAGATTTAACAAATGATAGTGTTATAAGTTTACGTGTAGAAGTATGACAATTCTTTTTAGAAACGGAAGGAGTACAATATTTTTTGTTATAAATATTTAATTTTATATTATAGAGTGTAAATCTAATCATCATATATCATTTCATTTCTTTCCGAGCTCTATATTGAAAAGTCGAATACACTAGATATTTCGTCTTTTCTTATAGATTTTTATTGATTCTTTAGACTCCTAATTGAAAACACCCTGATTTAAAATGACTTTTTAAAATTCTGATTGAAAACCCATTACTTTTAAAATCTAAAAAAATCCCATAGACTCTAATTTGATGACACTCTCCTTAGTATGGGTGTGCATCGGGTTAGAAAACCCGTGTAACCCGACCAACCCGATCACACTAACCCGAAATTATACGGGTTAGTTTTTAATTGGCTGGGTTGCGGTTTACATTTTTGAAAAAATATACACATTTTTGCGGATTGTGGATTTTAAACTTGAAACCCGCAAACCCGCATATACTCAATTACCTTGTAGTATAAAAATTAGAAAAATTCATATTGCTCATTTTATTCAAATAAAATAGTGGGGGTCATGTGCTTTTCACTCTTTTTAAAAATATTTTGAAATCCCTCAATATTTCAATAATATTTTATCTAATGAATATGTTTTTCATTTCAATTATGATAATATTAGTACTCTTTGTTCTTTTCATATATTTAGTTTCCTAAAATCTCATTTTATATCTTTTAATCATAGATGATTTGAAATGCATATGCGTATCCTAAACAATATTTTTCGTTATAATTTTCATTTGTAATATAATTTTGACTCGCCAAATGAATATGGATACAAATTCGTCTTCTTTATCGAACTAAATCACCCGCAATGCACCCGCAACCCGCCTAACCCGAAACTCAATGGTTTAAGTAATGTATTGGGCGGGTGCGGGTCTTATTTTTCAAAATCCGCACAAGAACGGGCGGTTTGTGGGTTGAGACTTTTTCATACAAAACCGACCCGCGCACACCTCTACTTCTTAGCTTGTATTTCTTTTTCAGTCTTCCGTCAGAACTTCTTACATAAATTATGAAATCTATTAAAGAAAAATAAAACATAAAATATGAAATCATTACCTTCATTTAGTCCTCAAGTTCGGTGATTATGTTCGGAACATAACTGGATTTCCTTCTTTTGCTTTTATTTAATAAGAACCAAACTAAACGAGGTGTAGTCCTAAAAATCATTCCGTAACCATTCATTTTCACCTAATTTCTTTAATCCAATTACACAGAGAACTAGACGTTTGCAATTCAAAGTAGAGGGACTAAATTGTCCCTCTTCCAATATTAAGGAACTAAATTAAGTAAATACCATAACTTTTTCTTACACATAACAATCTTTCTTTCAAAGCATGCATCTATTCTTAATGCCTTGATCATTAAGAATGCAAACCTCTAGAGAAGTAAAGAAGCTGCATAAGCTTCAAGCTACAAGAACATGCAAGACAGCTTTGTGTTGCAGCAACTGTAGCAGGCTTAGTAGTGTTTCATCATCTTCAGACAACACCGAAAGCTTCAGTTCTGATAGATACCCACCCACCATTTCCAGCTTAACTCACGCTATAGTACAACAGAAACTGGATCAAATGATTAGAGAAAGGCAGAAGAAAGTTATAAGGAATGAAGAAAACAAGGTGAGAGGAGTTCCTTTTATGTCAGGATTTTGTTTTTTATCCCTAAATTTCAAGTTATCAACTCATCTAAAAGCTTAAGCTATTGGATTAAGCAAAATTCATTTTTAAGTCTTACACCAGAGGAGGATCTGAAGAGGGTGTACGTAGTGCACTACAAACCCCCACTAATTAACTCCTGGCTATGGTGAGAAACTGAGAATTGGAAAAAAAATATTATCTGGTTATAACCCTTTTTCTGAGTATTAATTTTTCAATTTAGGACAGGTCAACCTAACTCAGAATTTTGAGTTAACAACCACTAAAGAAAATTCTTGGATTCTGCCTTGCTTTTTGGTCACGATAACAAGATTTTAATTTGGAACTTTTTGATTCCTAAAATTATGATAGAATATTCATCTAAAAGTTTAATATACTTAAGGAGAAAGACTTATAATCTTTATGCTTTATGGCTGAATTTATCGTTTTAATTTATTCTTTGTTTTAGGTATCCGAACAATTAAGGCCTCGAGTAAAAGGTGATCATGGAAGTAAGTTCATTGTAATGGTGGCTATGGAGAAAACATCATATGATCCTCGAAAGAATTTTAGAGAGTCGATCGAGGAGATGATAAATGGTTATCAAATACACCAAGTTAAGGATCTACGTTGCCTTCTAAACTATTATATTTCTATGAACTCAGATGAACATCGTGTAATAATATTGGAAATATTCCATGAAGTTTGTACTAACTTATTCTTATCGTCAAGTAAATATTATAGATTCAGAAAGTAATTATATATCAAATAGTACTTGGTTATTTATATTGAAGCTCATTTTCCATAAGTATATATGAGTATTAAGCCCCCAAAAATCTCTTTTTCAAGCTCGACGATAATAAGTTATTAATATTATCTGAAAAACAATGTCACTATGTACATCTATTCGTCAAGAAATACATTTTATATGACCTATAATACTCAACTTCAAATTTAAATGAATTTAACAATAGCATTTCAGAAAATCAAATTGTGGTTTCTTCAAACGAGCTTTAGAATTTTTTACCTGCTCAGCCATATTAGCATGCCATTTTTGTCGATTCAGTGCACTTTCAATGTATTCATAGCTTGACCTCTAATTATTTACATTAACAAGAAAATAAACCATATTTAGTGATCTAACTAAAGAATTATGTATTAGATTATGAATTAGTAAAATGATAATGTACATTTGATACCCAAATGATGCTCCGACTTGTTGGCACACATCTCTTAACTCTCGTCCATCAAACCAAACAAATATCATAAAAAAATAAGGACCTAAATATAATGTAAGTAATTTGGGGTAACAAGCATAGAGTTCAGTAGCTGATGCAAATTCAGACCGCTAGAAGTTTGTCAAGTATTTCGCATATCGTGCAGCTATCTCCTGTCAAGTCTCGTGATCATGTAGCCCAAATATACACTACTACGAATTCTACCTCTGAACTACTACAACGTGCTTCATTAGAGACCAATGATTAGCGACTACATGCGAGTCGACTTGTATAATAACCGATCTTTAGTGACTAAAAGTATCGGCGACTACAAAAATAGTCGCGCATCGATCTCATTTGTTATTAGCGAATACGCGATATAGTCGTGAATGCTGGGTTGTGTAAACCATGACAACTAGGGAGTATTTGATGGGTTGTGCCTATTAAATTGGTGGGTTGTGTGCAACATTTGTTGTGTTGTGCGTGATCGTGTAAAAGATTTAGTAAAATTGAATACATGTCTAGGATGCACGATAGCTTCAATTGGACGAATTTTTTCCGGAGAATATTTTTTTATGGGATTCTTAGTTTACTTCTTTCTGCTTAACTAATGATATAATTTTACCCATTAATTCAGTTACGGTATATTAAGAAGTATTTGGTTCTCGGGTTTTTTAAAGTTTTTTGTTTGCCTGCATAAGAGAAGAATAAAATTATAGTCATAAGATTAAAATAAAATATTAGTCTTTATTCATCCAAACTTTTGGTCTATACTTCTTAAGGCGTGATTTATTGGGTTACGAATCTAATTATCAATTATCTCTAAAAATTAACGTATATTAAAAATAGTACAGGTCTATCCATGCTTAATGGACCGGCATTTCTACCAAGGAGCGTTGAGTGTTTTTCTTTGGTTTTAATTAGAATAAAGAAGTAGCACAACAACACACGCATATATATATATATATATATATATATATATATATATATATATATATAATTTTGATGAATAATAATAAAATTATAACCCTAAAATTTTATCATTTAGTCATCTACTTAGACCTTTCTTTCTATCAAATTCATGTAATATTACACCTTTTTATGTTAAAATCATACTTTTTTATTTTTTATTTACCTTTATTCACCAAACTATGGTAAATCAGTAAATACTTTCGTAATTGATTTGTAGTTATAAAACATTTCATTATATACATGCTTAAATTCAGTCACAAAATGTTATTATTAGCTGTGTGTTTTAATTGTTCGTAATGATTATTTTCTAGGTTGTGGGTATATCTCAAAATAAGGAGGATTATAGGTTATATATGTTTGGGTTGTTAAAAAATAATAGTATATCACCATTTGCACTAAGGTTAAATCTATATCTGCCTTTTCTTTATATTTATTGTTTCTATTTATTATTCATAATATATCATATTTTTTGTTTATTTTTGTTTATATTTATATTCGTGAAACCTTAATTTACGAGTGCTTGGTGTTTATAGGTGAATAAAAGGCTCTTAGTTATGTTTATCTTTTTTTATATTTTTTTATTACGGATACACATACACAAATTAATATTTTCATAAATAGCCAATTAAATCTATTAATTTACTAATTAATACGATTAGTATAGATTAATAATTAAAAATTAAAACTTAAAATTTATCTTTTTATTTTATTTTTTAATTCGAGTTCTATATGATTTTGAAAATAGATTAGTTTTTTTTTTAATTTACTTACTAGTGTAGATTTAGATCATCAATAATCTATGAATGAAAGTTTATTAAATTGGTGAAACATATGTATAAAAAATAAAGCATGTCAATGTATGCTTAACAATAAAAATATTTATAGATTAACATAAGAAGAAGGTTACACTATTATAAGAGTGATAATTGATTAAGCATTCTTAGAAAATATTTACCTACGTTCCAAAAGTTTGACCACTTCCCTAAACACCCTACAACCAACTAAATATGTAAATAACTACAACACAATTGATGAAATAAATTTTTCAAATGAAGCAACTTTTAAATGATAAAATAACCTTGCTAAAGAGAAATAGGAATTGTATTACATTGAAATGCTATGATCAACTATCTTTCCATATTTCTCGGTATGATGTAGAGGATCGAGGACCAGACCCTAGTCCTTTTTATTGCCAAAAAAATTAAAATGTCTAAGGTGGGGGAGAAAAAAAATCTTTAATAGTGGGATAATTAATTATGGATAATGAAAAAGGCTTTTCTTAAGAGAATATCTAATTTTATGGTTTTCTTATATATGAAAGTCCCTTTACCTAAGAAGAAATAGCAATTTTGTTGGACTGCTTTAAGATTATTAAATTATAGAGTTGGTAGTTATAGGAGAGAGTTTTTAATAGCCTAAACCGAAAACCAACTGAACCACCTGTCATTTGGATTTAACATGGCCTAAAAATTGTAGTCTACCCATGTTTAATGGACAACATTTCTACCATGGGGCATAGAGTCTTTTTCTTTGTTCTTGATTAGTATGGACAAGATGAGCACAATCTCTCCCTAAAATCTAAGATGGAGGATCCGTAACACGAGAGACCGCCGACATTGGTGCTGGTGAGAGAAGAAGAAAGATATGGGATGATCACGGATAACCAAATTAACAATGGGAAAATACTGAATTAATCAAACCATATTTACAGCTCGGATGAACAATAGGCTAACTAAGAGAGCACGGTCAATTGAGTATCCTAACCTGAACGGCGGCCAAACGGTAACATCGTTGATTACTCTATTGGTGAACCCCCTAATGAAAAAATCTGGATGGCATACCGCTCTAGCAGGTATGAATGTAGTAATATCGGCTATAGTTGATTTTATTGAGAATAGGAAGATGAAGGTGGTGAATGAAGAGGAAAGAGAATTTACTACACTTATCGAAGATGATGAATACATTAAGAATTTTGAATTTCCACATATTGTGAGGTCAAGAGAAGAGAAAATTGAAAAGTTGGATTTCCAAATTTCCACGTATCTTTGTATTTTAACACATATTCCCATGTATAGGCAACAATTATTTCTGAACCACATAATAGATGACAATGTAAAAAACTTGACCTTAAGATCTGTTAAATAGATGATTTATAATCTTTGTACTTCAACATTGAATTTATCGATTCTTTTAAATATATCGATTCTTTTATTTTCTCTTCGTAAGATAAGAAGGATATAAATTGTTTTTATGGCCCGTTTTAGGTATTCCAAATACTAAGACTCACAAAGAAATAGGTGACCTTTCTTTAAGATAAAGCATCTTATATTAAAATAAACAAGTTACAAACAATCCCGGTTTGACCAACAAAACCCGGAAACAAACAAACAGCAAAAAACCAGAGCATGTAGCACACAACTAAAACATAAAGAGGGGGAGGCAAACTCAAGCAATAGCAAGAAATCCAGAAATTAAGGAACCACCAAAGTAGCAGGCTGGTAAGGGTCAAGGGATCATGACTATAAAGAAGGATAATCTCAAGTCTCAGGGTGAGGGGAAGAAAATTGACTACTATTTCACTAACCAACGTGATGGAAAACTCAACAACCGAGGCGACAGTTGCATTTCTGAAGATCTTGGTAGCCCTCTAATCAAAGGAGGTAACACTAGTCCAAGTGATAATAACATATACAAAAACTAGATATATAGAAAGTGTAACCACACCACCAAAATAAAAACACACAAGTTGCTTCTCCAACAACACTGTTAGCCTCACCTTGTTTTTATTCCCGTTTTAATATTCGACAAATCATTATTTAAACTAAAATTCATTTTGGTATCACTTAAAATGTTTTCCAAAACCCCTCATTAGATTAGTTGTGTTTACTTCATTGTCCTTAGCTTGAAATTCAAATTAGCAGCTCCGCGGTACACCGGACGAGTAACGCGGTACACCGCAGGTCACGGACCAGTTACGCGGTACACAGAATAGCCCGTCAGTATACTCAATAATATGCACGGTACACCGGACCTTTGTCACGGTACACCGGACCACTACACGGAGCAGGGATGCGGTACACTACATAGTCCGACCAGTAAGCTCAAAAGTTAGTCGAACAGTCATGCGGTGCACCGGACCATATCCGCGGTACACCGCACGAGAGGGTTTCAGCACTATTACTAGAGGACAAAGCTTATATCCGTTGGAGAGAAAATAGATCCGTTGGAAAGAAGCCTTATGACCGTTGGATCATAATTTCAGCTATAAAATGAAGCTCATTCAAGACACAACTCAAGCCTTCCATCTACCAATCTTAAGAGCAATTAATTCTATCATTCAAGGAGGTTTCAAAGGAGCATTCAAGTCATATTTATTGTGAAGCTAATTAGTTCTTATCTACTCATTTAGGAGTTTAGTTACAAAGCTTTTACAAAGCACCCCTAAACACTTTTCCTTTTTCCTCTTAGTTCTTGTAATAGATTAAGAGAGTAGTGTGAGCATAGGTTTATGCTTGGTTCCTTGTGTTGGTGATAACACAAGAGTATTTTCCTTCAAAGGGTTTTTGAAGTGGTTGTAAGGGTTTGTATCTCACCCGGTTAAGAGTTACGAAGATTAGTTGAGAATCTTGCAAATCCTAAGGAGGCTTCCTTAGGTAGTGGATGTAGGGAAACCGAACCACTATACATCGTTGTGTATCGTATTCTATCTCTACACTCTTTATATTTCCGCACTCTATATGCTTGTTAAAATGCCTACTTGAATAGTTTGATAATATTGTCTATTAGGATTATCTAGTTTGATACTATTTAGTTTGCTAATACAATAGGATTCAAATTAGCTTTTAATTTTATTTACTTGAAATAAAATTAGCCGATTAATTTCTATTGTCCTATTCAACCCCCCTTCTAGGACGCATATAGTATATCAATTGGTATCAGAGCCTAGCTCTATTGTACTTAATCGTTTCTAGAGTTAATACGATATGGATTCTAATCAACCGGAAGGTTCATGTTCTACTAGACCTCCGCTTTTTGTAGGAAAAGACTACTTTGGATGGAAAAAGAAGATGGAGATTCATGTGAAAGGAATCGATTACTTTTTATGGATGGCTATCAAAAAGGGTCCTTATATTCCTTACGTTGCCGGAAGTACAACGGAGGTAAAAGATGAAGATGATTACAATGATCAAGACATAGCTAAACTTACCAAAAACAACAAAGCTATGAACATCCTCATAAATGGATTAAGTGTCACGGAATATGCTAGAGTGAGTGAATGCAATTCCGCTCATGAAATGTGGCAACTCTTGGAGCTCTCTTATCAAGGAACGGAGGATATAAAAGAAACCAAAATTGGTCTCTTTATCACTAAGTATGAGCTTTTTCGTATGGAGCCCGATGAAGCCTTAAATGCTATGCATCAAAGATTTTCTAACATTGTTAACACCTTAAAGACTCTTGGTCAAGAGTACACCAACAAAGAACAATGCCGAAAAATCTTATTTGCTCTTCCAAGGAAATATAAGACAAATATCAACTCTATAAGAGACACTAAAGATCTTTCAAAGATGACGGTTCATGAACTCATTTGCAACCTCATGACGGAAGAACTTGTGCTTGAAGAAGAAAAGATAAGAGATGATGAGGAGAAGAAAATTAAGAAATCTATTGCTTTCCATGCCATGAGTACTAAGTTGAAAGAACGAAAAGAAAGGAAAGAAAGTGAAGAAGAAAACTCTCATGAAGAAGAAACTAGTGAAGATGAAGGAGTGGCTATGCTAGCTAGAGACATGAAAAAATTCATGAGATATAAACGCTTTGCCAAGAAAGGAAGCTCTTCCACACCCTACAAGAAGAATGATAGAGCTATCAAACAAGATGAACCCACTTGCTATCATTGCAAGAAAGTTGGTCACATCAAAACCTATTGTCCTCTTCTTCAAAAGGAGAAACCGAAAAGAGCTATGCATGCTAATATCACTTGGGATACTCAAAATTCGGATGAAGAAGAAAGTGATAATGAAAATGTCAATCTTGTTGCCTTTATGGGAAAAGTTGAGAATGATGAAGATGCTTCTTCGGAGGATGATACCGGTACTACTCACTTTGCCTTTATGGCAAATCATGATGAGGTAACTCCTAAATCCAAACTCTCTTTAACTAATGATGATGCTAGTGAACAAGATATTCATGAGGCATTTGATTCTCTTTATAATGATTTTTTAAATTCTATTGAAACAAACAAAGTTTTAACAAAAGATTTAGAATTTGAGAAAAATAGAACTAAAGAGGTTTTGAAAGCTTTGGAAGATTGTCAAAATCTTTGTGATGAATGTATAGATGAAAATGAAAAACTTCATCTTATTGAGAAAAATCTTTTGGAAGAAAAAGCTTTATTAAAGAAAAAGATTAGTGATCAAAATGCCATTATTTTGAAATTTACTAGTGGGCAAGAAAACTTGGATTTGATTTTAGGTTCTCAAAGAATGGCTTGTGAAAAAAGTGGTGTTGGATATGATCCATTCACTCACCAAAAACCTTTGAAAAATGTCTTTGTAAAATCAAAAATTTCAAATGCAATTCCATCCTCTTCAAAATCTTCTATCACTTGCACTTATTGTGAAAAACTCGGTCATGATGCATCTCATTGTTACTATCGTAAATTATTATATTTGGGATCTCTTGTGCCAATTTGGAAAAGACCTAAATGGGTCTTAAAAAGAAAATCTACTAACCCTCATGGACCCAATCCAAATTGGGTACCTAAAGCTTAAATTACTTTTTGTTTGTAGGGGTTGAGCATCAAGAAGCAAAATATATGGCTACTTGATAGTGGATGCTCAAGACACATGACCGGAAATCCATCATTATTTACAAATTTATATAAAACTAAAGGTGATAGAGTTACTTTTGCCGACAACACTAAGAAACGCGTTTTGGGTAAAGGTAACATTGGTAATATGGACTCTTTACTTATCTCTAATGTGTTACTTGTTGAAGGTCTCTCGTTTAACTTGCTTAGTATTAGTCAACTTTGTGATGTTGGTTTTAGTGTTAAATTTGAAGCATCTAGATGTGTTGTTTTCAAAAATGATGAGTTAGATTCTATGTTTATTGCAAAAAGATCGGATAATGTTTTTGTTGTTGATCTTGAGAGTCTTATGTGCAAAAATATTAAATGCTTATCCGTGGTTAATGATAGTTGGCTTTGGCATAGACGTTTAGGACATGCTAGCATGGATTTAGTTTCAAAATTATCTAGAAAAAATCTTGTTGTTGGTTTGCCTATTTACAAATTTGATAAAGATAAATTATGTGATGCATGTCAACTTGGTAAACAACATCGTTCATCTTTTAAATCCATTAATAAGGTCATCACCGTTAGGCCACTTCAATTATTGCATATGGACCTTTTTGGTCCCGTTGATGTCACTAGTCTAGGAGGGTCTAGATATGTCTTTGTTGTTGTTGATGATTACACTAGATTCACATGGGTGATGTTCCTTGCTTTGAAAAGTGATGCCTTCAATGAATTTGCAAAACTTTGTAGAAAGGTGCAAAATGAGAAAGGCTACTCTATTACATGCATTCGTAGTGATAATGGTAGTGAATACGTGAATTCTCCTTTTGTGCATTTTTGTGATGAATTTGGGATTGAGCATAATTTTTCGGCCCCTAGAACTCCCCAACAAAATGGGGTAGTGGAAAGGAAAAACCGAACTCTACAAGAAATGGCTAGAACAATGCTAAAAGAACATAGCTTGCCTACATACTTTTGGGGTGAAGCCGTTCATACGGCTTGTTATGTGTTAAATAGAGTTCTTATTAGACCCCTTATGAGCTTTGGAATGGTAGACCACCAACTATTGCTTATTTTCGTGTTTTTGGGTGCAAATGTTTTATCCTAAACACTAGAGACTATTTGGGAAAATTTGATGCTAAATCGGATGAAGGCATTTTTCTTGGTTATTCCACTAAAGGAAAAGCCTATCGCATTTTCAACAAACGTACTCGTACCATTGAGGAATCTATGCATGTTGACTTTGATGAGACTAATCCGTTTTGTATCAAGAAAGTGGTAGATGTTGTTGAAGATACTCCACTAGATCAACCCTTAGAATCTCCTACTCAAGAAGTCAAATCTCATGAAGAATCTCTTAAGGAAAATGATCAAGTGTTAAATGAAGCTAGTACGGATTTACCAAAGTGTTGGAAACACATCAAAGATCACCCAAGTGAATTAATTCTAGGTGATCCAAAAGAAGGTGTTACCACTCGCTCCCGTATTATTGCTCTTTGTGCTCATCAAGCATTCTTATCTCAAATTGAGCCCAAGAATATTAAAGAAGCTTTGTTAGATGATCATTGGATTAATGCTATGCATGAGGAATTAAATCAATTTGAGCGTAGCAAAGTTTGGACATTAATGGAGAAACCAATTGGCCCCACTATTATTGGCACTAAGTGGATATTTCGCAACAAGCTAGATGACACCGGCATCATTACTAGAAATAAAGCAAGGTTAGTTGCTCAAGGGTACAATCAAGAAGAAGGTATTGATTTCGATGAAACTTTTGCTCCGGTAGCTAGACTTGAATCTATTCGTATGCTACTTGCTTTTGCTTGTTATATGAATTTTAAACTTTATCAAATGGATGTCAAAAGTGCTTTTTTAAATGGTTTTATAGACGAAGAAGTCTTTGTTAAACAACCTCCGGGTTTTGAGGATCCAAAATTTCCAAACCATGTTTTTAAACTTTCAAAGGCTTTATATGGTTTAAAACAAGCTCCTCGTGCTTGGTATGAACGATTAAGCAAATTTTTATTAGATGATGGTTTTAAAAGAGGAAAAATTGACTCCACTTTATTTATAAAAAGGTCTTCAAAAGATATTCTTCTTGTTCAAATTTATGTGGATGATATTATATTTGGTGCTACTAATGAAAATCTTTGTGAGAATTTTTCTAAAAGCATGCATAAGGAATTTGAGATGAGCATGATGGGAGAATTAAATTACTTTCTTGGACTTCAAATCAAGCAAATGAAAGATGGTATCTTTGTCAATCAAGCCAAATACACAAGAGAATTGATCAAAAAATTTGGACTTGAAGATGCAAAGGAAATTGGAACTCCAATGAGCACATCCACAAAATTAGACAAATATGAAGATGGTAAGAATGTTGATGAGAAACTATATCGAGGTATGATTGGTAGCTTACTTTATTTAACCGCTTCTAGACCCGATATTATGTTCCCCGTGTGTCTTTGTGCTAGATTTCAATCTTCTCCTAAAGAAACCCATCTTAGTGCCGTTAAGCGTATTTTTAGGTATTTGAAAGGAACCCTTAGTCTAGGACTTTGGTACCCAAGATTTACCTCTTTTGAGCTAATAGGTTATTCGGATGCCGATTATGCCGGTTGTAGACTTGATAGGAAGAGTACTAGTGGTAGTTGCCAATTCTTGGGTCAATCCCTTGTTTCATGGTCTAGTAGAAAACAAAATAGTGTTGCCTTATCCACGGCCGAAGCCGAATATGTTGCGGCCGGAAATTGTGTGACTCAAATTCTTTGGATGAAACAAACCTTACTAGATTTTGGCCTAGAGTATGATCGTGTTCCCATTCGTTGTGATAACACTAGTGCTATCAATCTTACCAAAAATCCCATTCAACACTCTAGAACAAAACACATAGAAATCCGCCATCATTTTATCCGTGATCACACTCAAAAAGGGGACATTGTACTTGAATTTGTTACCTCCGAAAATCAATTAGCCGATATCTTTACTAAACCTCTACCCCAAGATCTTTTTGAGAAAATTCGGTGTGAAATTGGCATGCAAATTCTCTAACCTTTCTTTCATGCCATTTGTGTTTCGTACTTTTTGTGTATATATGTTTGTTGCTAATATTTTCTTGATGTTTTAGGGTCCTTGAAGCTTCTAATTGTTATCCATTTAGTCCCTTGGTCCTTGTTTTTGCTCAAAATGTGTTTTGACCCCTTAAAATTTTCAAAATCGTATCATTTGTTCTTTTTGTTGTTGACAAAGGGGGAGAAATTTTAGTTAAACTTTTTCAAATGCATTTTGTGAGGGGGAGTTTTATAAAAACTCTAGTGATTAGGTTGAGGGGGAGTTTTTGATCAAAACTTAATCTTAGGCATCTTCAAAAGTTTATGATTTGTCAAACATCAAAAAGGGGGAGATTGTTAGCCTCACCTTGTTTTTATTCCCGTTTTAATATTCGACAAATCATTATTTAAACTAAAATTCATTTTGGTATCACTTAAAATGTTTTTCAAAACCCCTCATTAGATTAGTTGTGTTTACTTCATTGTCCTTAGCTTGAAATTCAAATTAGCAGCTCCGCGGTACACCGGACGAGTAACGCGGTACACCGCAGGTCACGGACCAGTTACGCGGTACACAGAATAGCCCGTCAGTATACTCAATAATATGCACGGTACACCGGACCTTTGTCACGGTACACCGGACCACTACACGGAGCAGGGATGCGGTACACTACATAGTCCGACCAGTAAGCTCAAAAGTTAGTCGAACAGTCATGCGGTGCACCGGACCATATCCGCGGTACACCGCACGAGAGGGTTTCAGCACTATTACTAGAGGACAAAGCTTATATCCGTTGGAGAGAAAATAGATCCGTTGGAAAGAAGCCTTATGACCGTTGGATCATAATTTCAGCTATAAAATGAAGCTCATTCAAGACACAACTCAAGCCTTCCATCTACCAATCTTAAGAGCAATTAATTCTATCATTCAAGGAGGTTTCAAAGGAGCATTCAAGTCATATTTATTGTGAAGCTAATTAGTTCTTATCTACTCATTTAGGAGTTTAGTTACAAAGCTTTTACAAAGCACCCCTAAACACTTTTCCTTTTTCCTCTTAGTTCTTGTAATAGATTAAGAGAGTAGTGTGAGCATAGGTTTATGCTTGGTTCCTTGTGTTGGTGATAACACAAGAGTATTTTCCTTCAAAGGGTTTTTGAAGTGGTTGTAAGGGTTTGTATCTCACCCGGTTAAGAGTTACGAAGATTAGTTGAGAATCTTGCAAATCCTAAGGAGGCTTCCTTAGGTAGTGGATGTAGGGAAACCGAACCACTATACATCGTTGTGTATCGTATTCTATCTCTACACTCTTTATACTCCGCACTCTATATGCTTGTTAAAATGCCTACTTGAATAGTTTGATAATATTGTCTATTAGGATTATCTAGTTTGATACTATTTAGTTTGCTAATACAATAGGATTCAAATTAGCTTTTAATTTTATTTACTTGAAATAAAATTAGCCGATTAATTTCTATTGTCCTATTCAACCCCCCTTCTAGGACGCATATAGTATATCAAACACCAAACAAACGCTAGCCAGAGCAGTCAAACAAAGAAGATCCAAGCACGAGAGGCCACAAATGAACGGCAAACACTCAAAGCTTCTCAAACCGGAGTCAACTGAATGAAGAATCATGGCTGCAAATGAATCACCACCTACGATTGTAAGGGTAGCAACAGAGTACGGAGAAACAACACAAACACAGAAAAAATCACCCTTTTTGCCATTCTAACCAAGAGCATGTCAAACTAACCGAACAGTAAAATCTCGAGCAGAGAAATTGGCGAGTGAATAGCAAACACCTGGAACTCCAAACGCCGAAATCTAGTGAACTAGTTACTTCAACCCAGAGTGCATCACCACCAGCCCTCAGATAGTGATAAAAAGAGACAAGGTCAAAAAAACAAACAACAAACACTGCCCCACCAAAAAAGTCCCTTGCCTATAACGGTCAAATTTCCAAATTTCTGATGAAGATTAGCTCTGGTAAGGGAGGTCTTATTTCCGAAGAGAACAAAAGAAGAAAAATTGGCTGCTTTGCATGATCCCATCCACGATGTGTGCTCTGATTACCATGGACATAGAGAGAAATGAAGTCACGGGCCGATTACCATGGACAGAGAGAGAAATGAAGTCGCGGAAGATGGACAGAGACTTCTATAGGGAACGAGTAGAAATAAAGCGAGAAGGAAGAGAAAAGACAAAGGGAAAATAAGGAAGGGAAAAACGAAAGCAGTAAAAGGGAGAAAAAGCATGAAGAAAAGAAAAGTGGCGGGAGATCAACGGCGACAGAGTGAAGAAGTAGGGTTTTGTAAAGATGGATTTTCTAGAGAGCGACGTAGAAGGAATGTTATCGTCGTAGTAGTAGGGTACAATGTCAAAAAAATGATCATGGAAGTAAATTTGTAAGTAAAAGTATATATATTCTATTACTTGTTTCTTTCTATTACAATCAAGTATAAATACGAGTCTTTAAGCCACATATAATATTCAAATATTACTAATACTCAAATAGAAATTTTAACATTTACATCACAGAAATTCCATTTGTGGTTTATTAAAACTATCTTTTAAAACTTCTATGTGCTCAGCTAAATTAGCAAGCGCTTTAGGTCGATTCAACATACTTTCGGTGGAACAACTCCGAATTTTTTGTTCATCTTTCTCCACTTTACCTCGAATCAACTACAATCAAATATAAAAATTTAACATTTTGAAATAATAAACTAACTAAAGAATTATATATTAAATAAATAAATTAAGAAAATTAAATATACTTTTGATGCCCAATGTCGCTTATGCCCCGCATAATAGGTAGTTAGTTATACCCTTGTATTATATTAAATAAAAGACTATCATACCCCTCCGTACCTGAATCTTTGGTGGTGAAAAGAAAAATAATTTACAAATTTTAAAAGAAGGGTATAATAGTCTTTTCAGGAGGTCTACTCCAACATAATTTTTAACAGAAAGTGCATAATGAGCACATTCTTTAGGAAAAACATTTTTTAGAACATAACAAAAAACTCACTATATAAAGTAAATTTATAGAAATAATCAATTAATATAAACTTTCTTACCTTAGAACTGTTTTCTCACTTGAATTTACTTGTGCCTTTTTCTGCAATAAAAGTAGATACTAAGTTATTTTTCACATCATGTATTTTATGAGACAATTAATTGTATTTTATATAGAAACAACAAATATGTAACCATTTTACAAAGATGATACAATGTTTATCAAACAATTGGCATAGTATAACATGAACAAATGATGAAGAAATTGATAAAAATTTGATAACATGATTAAATTGTTGAACAGTTTGAAAACTATCCCAAAACACAATTGATGAAATTCAGTTCTTAATTTAAGCAATTTTAAAATAAATAAAAAACTTGCTAAAGAGAAATAGAAATTATAATACATTGAAATGTTATGATCAACGATCTAGCCATTTTTCTCTGTATGATTAGAGGATCAAGGTCCTTGATCCTTTTGGTTGCCAAAAAATCTGAAACGTCTAAGGTGAGGCGAATTTAATAGTTGAATAATTGGTTATAGATAATGCGAGCGGCTATTCTTAAGAGAATATCTCATTGTAGGGTTTTTTTATGTGAGCATCCCTTTACATAAGAAGAAATAACAATTTTATTTGATTGGTTTGAGATTATCAAAATAAAGGGTTAATAGTTATAGGAGAGAGCTTTCAATAGCCAAAACCAAAATCTGTCATTCTTTATTTGATTAAAAGAAATATCACAGCCCAAGTAACTTTTTTCAGCAAGTCCAGCCCACTTAAAGAACAGTCATGGTCATAATACCGTTAGTGATGAACATGTGTGTGATAAACTGAATGTTGCAGCCCATTTTTTGAACATAAAGACAAGTGTTGCTCAAGGAAACTTTTTCTTAATCCACCTAGGGGAGTTCAAATGGTACATTTGAAAAACACAAAACACATAAAATAGTCCACTTGTTATCAATGAAACCTTGCAATCAAAGAAAATTAAAAATTCGCAGAATGAAGAAGAAAAGGAGTCGGCCAACAGCGAAGTCCATTCGTCGAAGATAGGCGTTCTTGACACGCAGGGAGCCATTCGTGCTTCTATATATTAGGGTTACCAAAAGGTTGGTTGGGGTTTCTTTTGGCGGCGCTAGGATGCATGCAGTGATGTAGTGGGTTGTGTAAACCATGACAAATAAGGAGTATTTGATGGGTTGTGCCTATTAAATTGGTGGGTTGTTTGCAGCATTTGTTGTGTTGTACGTGATCGTGTAAAGGATTTAGTAAAATTGAATACATGTCTAAGATGCACGATAGCTTGAATTGGGCGAATTGTTTCCGGAGAATATTTTTATGAGCTTCTTAGTTTACTTCTTTCTACTTAACTAATAATATGATTTTACCCATTAATTCAGTTGCATATTTGGTTTTCGTTTTTTTTAAAGTATTTTGTTTGCATGCATAAGAGAAGAATAAAATAATAGTCATAAGACTAAAATATAATATTAGTCTTTATTCATCCAAACTTTTGGTCTATACTTTTTAAGGCGTTATTTATTGGGTTACAAATCTAATTATCAGTTATCACTAAAAATTAAAATACTACCGGTCTATCCATGTTTAATGGACCGACCTTTCTACCAAGGAGCATTGAGTGATTTTCTTTGGTCTTGATTAGAATAAAAAAGGATTAGCACAACACACACATACATACATACATACATACATACATACATGATATATATATATATATATATATATCATGGTTCATTTTTTATCTGGTTTACATCCTATGTTTTCTTTTTTCTCATAATTTTTATGAATAATAAAGAAAATTATAACCCTAAAATTCTATCTTTTTTTTTTTTTTTTTTGTCATTACATGAAAGAAAGAAAAAAACTAACGGGTTACAAATCTATCCATCCAATTAAACAAGTCAATCATACTCATAGGCTGGCTTGACGAAATGTCAACTCCCTTCCTTGCAAGCTTAGCGGCTTTGTCCGCAAGACAGACAAAGTCCCTTCTACAATGTATAATTTTCCAAGAAGGAAAACGCTTTAACCAATTGAGGGCTTCGCTAACCATTGGTCTAATTCTCCAATTAGCAGCTCCTCCGTTGTAGATTCCTTGAATAACCTCAAGGTTATCGGAGTAAAAGAAACAACTCCGGTACTTGAGATCCGCCGAGGACCTCATGGCCTGAAGAATGGCCCATGCTTCTCCTTCAGTACTTGAGTTAACTCTCGCTCTTTTAATCACTTTGTGCTTTACTATTCCTTCTTTCGTAGTTCCAATCGCAGCCATCCCTAAAATTCTATCATTTAGTCCTCTATTCAGACCTTTCTTTCTATCAAATTCATGTAAAATTACTTTTTTATTTACCTTTATTCGCCAAATTATGGTGAATCAGAAAATACTTTTGTAATTGATTTCTAGTAATAAAATATTTCATTAAATACATGCTTAAATTCAGTCTCAAAATTTTATTATTAACTGTGTGTTTTAGTCGTTCGTAATGATTTTTTTTCTGGGTTGTGGGTGTATCTCAAAATAAGGAGGATTATAGGCTATATATGGTTGGGTTGTTAAAAAACGATAGTATATCACTATTTGCACTAAGGTTAAATCTATATCTTCCTCCTCTTTATATGTATTGTTTCTATTTATTATTCATAATATATCATATTTTTTGTTTTTTTTTGTTTTTTTTGTTTACATTGTATTCGTGAAACCTTAATTTACGAGTGCTTGGTGTTTATAGGTGAATAAAAGGATCTTTGTTATGTTTATCTTTTGTTAAATTTTGTATTACGGATACACATACACAAATTAAGATTTTCATAAATAACCAATTAAATCTATTAATTTACTAATTAATACGATTAGTATAGATTAAATTAAAAATTAAAACTTAAAAATTATCTTTTTATTTTATTTTTTTAATACGAGTTCTATATGGTTTTGAATATAGGTTAGATTTTTTTTAATTTACTTACCAGTGTAGATTTAGATTATTAATAATCTACGAATGAAAGTTTAGTGTTTATTTTCTTGTTTTAATATGAGTTTGTGTGTGTTTAGACTTTATATTAATTCTTTAGGTAATGTTAGCATGTTAAAATTTGACTATTTAGGCATTAAATTCAGATTTTTATGTTAATATATTTGTGACTTCTGTAACTATTAGGAATTATATTCAGAAATTTATGTTAATACATATAAAAATTCAAGTTAATCAGTATTAGTTATAAGCTTGATAGTTAAAGACTATATTTTATAATTTATAATTTAAGATTAATAGATATAGTTTAAAATTTTATGATATAATTTATATGTATATTGTACAGTTTAAGACTTTTAGTTAGTAACCTAAGGCTTATATGATTAATGCATATAAGATTTGATGTATATAAGATAATACTAGGTTTGTGTGTGTATAGGAGTTGGTTAAATAATTTTTGGTGTTATATAATTATAATTATTGAATTATATACGATTTTCTTAAAATTATAGTGTATAAAATGAAAAAATAGGTTATATCAACTAATTTTTGTTCGGTTTCTTTAGATATATGATTTAGCATGTTTAAGGATGTGGTTTGTGTTTCTTATTTTGCAGATATTATCAATGGTAGGTAAATTATAATAGATTTTCATAACATCACACAAGACACTCCACCCCTTTTTCTATCTTAGACCCAAAATGTTGATACTTCTGTCCATGTTACCCAATCCAAAAATAAACATAAACAATCACAAGTTCAACATGTTGGGATCATTTCCATAAAGTTATAAAAAACGATACAGGATATGGTAAATGTAATTATTGTGGTATGGGTGTTTCCATATTGCCCGTTTTATGAGTGTTTCTATTAGATAAAGTTTTGTGTGTTTAACATACTAAATATATCTACTAATATGATTACATATTTCTAATTTACAACATATTATTTGTCATTATTTGACTTATCTCAAGCATGATTATCCTTATTGTATATACATTCACATAAGTTTATCACTCTCTAGGTTATAACGTGTTATATGGTTCTCTTTTGCATAAGTGATCAACTGGTAGTTTTTATGTATATTTAATTAGATAATTTTACATGTTAAGAGTTAAAGTATCAAACATGTCTTGCTTGTAAAAATAAGTATTCTTTCATCTTGACAATATAAGAACTTTTTGTATAAAAACTTGTTATGTGTATAAAATGATTTAAAATTCATTGTTATACGATTTCACTTTTAGAACACATCACGTGTTGGGAGGTAGTCATACAAGTTTGAAAAATAGGATCTTATGTGCACTAATTTTCTATTTGCACACTCTTTTAGTTATGTGATTGTTGGTTAAGTATATGACCCCCTTGATATTATATGTCATTCACTTAGTCTATCTAATTGTATCTACTACATTATTATATGATTACACACTTAGAACACATGTTTAGAGAACAAGCACCTAAGTTTAATTTTATGTACATCATGGCTTTCAACATAGGTTAATCACTTTCTTGAACATAAGTTTTCACATATAATATAATTTCTAATGTGTTTATCTCACAGGTACTTTAGATGATCATTTAGAAAGAAAAAAATCATTATGAGAGAATTTCCTTTAAGGCCCATTTCACACACTTTTTTGTGCACCTTTAACATGATATATATTGCACATTGTTCTTATCATATCTTCTTATGTATTTCTATTTAACTCTTGAGGTCAACTAGAAACTTTCTCAAAATTAAATTATTAAGATATATTATGAAGAGAACTTGTCCATACGAACAAGGGATCATATCCTAAAATCTAGAGTAACTGTGTGATACGAGAACCTTTCAATTCCTCATCCGGGATGTCGATCCAAATAATATGACGATTTTGGAAAAACAACATCCCATTTTTGGATTTTATTTTGCATAAAAATATAGTCATTTATGACAATGAGATATCACTTTGAGTTATATAATGAAGCTCTTTCAAGGCCTAAAACACCCTTTCTTCCCCAAACCTTTCATTTCATACAAAGCGATCATCTCGCATGCTTTTTATACATTTCATATATCATTAGATAAATCTTGTTAAATTAATTTTTATACTCACTCATTAGGAGTAACCATTCACTATATTTGTGCTTCAACTTTCATCACTTTCAAGATACTTAGATCTAGTTCTAGATTTGAATTGAAGATTCAAGAATATAGTAGAGCGAATCGAGGTCATTTTTTAGTTTGAGGAGAACTATTTCAAACGGAAGTGGTTTACTTTCGTGTGTTATTTCACAATGGGATTGGCTTGATTTATTCGAGTTATGTTTGTGATTTGACCACTAAAAGTCTAACTATTGGCTTATGTCATTAATGTTAAAAGTCTCATATGCGAGATGTGATTAGCTGGGAAAAATCTCATGTATTAGTTTACAACTCATATTCAAGAGTTATTGAGCTTATAGGAGAATAGTCATTAACATTCTAAGTTAGGAACCTTAGGTAGTGAATGTAGGGAAACTACTATAAATACTTGCATAATCTCTTTTCCTAATCTGGTTACTTGTAACGCACTTTATTTATCTTGCCTTATTTTCATACTGTAACCTTTGATTTAACCCCTTAGTAAGAGAATTCTTAAGAACAAACTAGATATCTAGATCTTGAGGATAAGTTCAAGAAAAAAAAATCGATGGCTAGGGGTTGGATATTGAATAACGCGACAAATCTCATATTTGATCTCTTTGCCACGAAGAGGTTGGAAAAGATTATTTGAGAAACCCTTGAGAAAAAATACAGGGTGTATAATTTCGGTAATAAGAATTACGTTACCGTAACTGGTATAACTTTAAGCTTAATTATCAGAAATCAATGACGGAGCAACTAAATGTGTACGAGAACCTTTACGCAGAGGTAATCGTCGAAGGTTTGAAAATGTGTGAAATATTCTAAGCTAATATCCTTCTTAAAAAATTCCCTCCATCCTGGAACGAATATCGGAATCATCTCATGTACAAGAAGGAGATGACTTTCCAAGAACTCATAATATATATATATATATATATATATATATATATATATATATATATATATATATATATATTCATTTTTTGCCTTCTCTATTTCTAATGTGATACTATTTTTAAAGGAAAAATGATTTTCCAGTTCTTCCAAGAGTACGAATAAATTATAAAAGAATATTACTAATTTTCTTTAAATAATTCCAACAACTTTCAATAAGTATAAATATGAGTGTTTTAATTCATCATATAATATTCTTTTTTCACCCTTGACAATAACAAATCAACTAATATTAGCTGAAAAACAATGTCACTAAAATATACCATCATCTATGATTATATTCTTTAAAAATTAAAGTTTAAATCAATATTCAACTCCAAGATTAGATGAACTTTACATAAACATCACAAAATATCCATCAGAGGTTTCTTTGAACTAGTTTTAGATTTTCTGATCTGCTCCGCCAAATTAGCAAGCGCTTTGTTAATTCAACGCATTTTAAACTTATTCTTTGTATCAGTGGCACAACTTCAAGCTCTTCATGTTTCTTTACTGGACATCTAATCAACTACAATTAAAAAACAATAGTAAATTAACTAATAATTATATATTAAATAAATCAATTAATAAAATTATAATGTTTCTTTGGTGCCCAATGTCGCTCCTCTTGTTGACAAATATCCCTGATGTCTCACACATACATTCTTAATATATAAAAAGTAAACAAATATCATAAGAAACAAGGTCCTGAATGTAAAGTAAGTAATTTGGGGGGTAAAAAATATATTGTTCAGTAGATGATACAAATTCAGATAACTCGAATTTTTTCAAATATTTCGCACATATGATCTCCTGACGAGTCTTGTGATCAGGTAATCGAAATGTGATCATTGAACTAAATCGATTGAAAATAAATATAAATTAACCAAAATTAAAAAGATCTAAACTTTATAAAATTAAATTCATTTGTATATAAATATACCTCATTTAAGCCGGATCAAGATCTTGTTTTCTATTAGTTGCGGCAACAATAATTACTTTCTTCTCGTGCTCAAAACCATCAATCTAAAATTATGAAATTAAAAATATCTATTATAATAGATAAAATTACTACGTGTAGTTTCATGTGTTTCACCACCACCTGAGATAATTCACGAGGAATAAAAGAAATTACTAATCAGATGTATATTAGATATTAATGTAATATTAAAAAAATTACCTAGTCTAGAAAAAATTGGAACATTATCAAGCTCATTAGCTAGAGAAAACACTTGGCCTAATATACGCTCACTTTATCCATAGTATTTTGGCATTACTACGTCTAATGGCACATATACTAATGAAACGCCTTGCATAATATTTGCAAGATACAAGGACCGGCATTGCAATTTTCGCATAGTCTAAGGAGGCCGCCTCCAGTTTAACCTATTTATGTCCTTATTCACCTTGATTCAAGGTGAGGGCTTATGCACCACATTTTTATACTAAGACCATGAAATTAAACAAGTGGAGAATAAACTATAAAGTAAGATGTGTAAATATATTACTGAAACATAACGAGTGTATAACGGTAAATCTCAAATGGGTTGAAAGAGCTCAAATAATATATATGCTTTAGAGCAATTAGACTTAAATATATCAAGTGTTACAACATATTTCCTCAGTTCAGTATATATAAACTTCATCAAGGATCAATAATACACTACCAAGAACATACTTACAAAATTATTCAGCCTAATTTCAGGTTGCAAACATTCATATGTAGGAATGAAAATCCACGAAGGAGAAGTTGTAAGATTTTCAAGTTAAAAGTGAAAATACTAAATCCGTTTTTAGTGTAAAAAATTTATTCATAACTCAGATAATTGAGTGAAAACTACTGGATTCTTATAAATTAGATATTAAATTTACTTAAAATATAAAATTGATTTTTAATGACACTTATTATGTCATTCGATATTACCAGACTTTATAAACATAATCGTTTTAAAGTGTAAATTTATTTCATAATTTAACTACTATTGCTTGTGCTTGATTTGGGTAACAACACAAATCTGTTTAAGAGATTTTTTTAAACAACGAATAATGTATATCAAATTTATCTATATATACATCAGTGACAAACATAAGAGATTACATAACAAAATAACTCACTATATAAAGTAAATTTAATAAAATAATCAATTAATATGAACTTTCTTACCCCAATAGAAAAACATACAAGCTGATCTCCAAAACAAACAAATGTTAGCCAGAGTAGTCAAACAAAGAAGATCTGAGCACAAGAGACCCAAAATGAACGGAAAACATTCGAAACTTCTCAAACCTGAGTCAACTGAATGAAGAATCATGGCTACAAATGAATTACCACCTACGATTATAGGGTAACAACAAAAATGAGAGAAACAATACAAGCACAGAAAAAACACCTTTTTTTCCATTCTAAACAAGAGCAGGTCAAACTAACTGAACAGTAAGATCTCGAGCAGAGAAATTGACGAGTGAATGGCGAACACCCAATTCTCCAAAACACGAAATCTAGTGAACTAGTTTTCAACCCAGAGTGCATCACCACCGGCTCTCAGATAGTGATAACAAGAGATAATGTCATAAAAATAAAATTCCACAAACACAGCCCCACCAAAAAAGTCCCATGCCTATCCATCTAAAAATATAGTCGTTTATGACAATGAGATATCATTTTTAGTTATATAATGAAGAGGACTAAAAAACCCTTTCTTCCCCAAACCTTTAATTTCATACAAAGCGATCATCTCGCAAGCTATTTATACATTTCATATATCATTAGATAAATCTTGTTAAATTAATTTTTATACTCACTCATTAGGAGTAACCATTCACTATATTTTTGCTTCGACTTTCATCACTATCAAGATACTTAGATCTAGGTCTAGATTTGAATTGAAGATTCGAAAAAATAGTAGAGAGAATCGAGCTTATTTTTTCGTTTGATGAGAAAGATTTCAAACATAAGTGGTTTACTTTCGTGTGTTATTTCACAATGGGATTGGCTTGATTTATTTGAGTTATGTTTGTGACTTAACCACTAAAAGTCTAACTATTGGCTTCTTATGAATTTGATATTAAATTTACTTAAAATATAAAATTTGCATTTAATAACACTTATTATGTCATTCGATATTACCAGACTTATATTATAAACATAATCGTTTTATAGTGTAATACCAGGCTTGTGCTTGATTTGGGTAACAACACAAATATGTTTAAGAGATTTTTTTCACCAACGAACAATGTATAACAAATTTATCTACATATTCCTCAGTGACAAACATAAGAGATAACATAACAAAATAACTCACTATATAAAGTAAATTTAAGAAAATAATCAATTAATATGAACTTTCTTACCTAAAAACTATTTTTTTACTTGGTTGGCATGTGCCTCTTTCTGCAACAAAATTAGCTTGTAAGTTATTCTAATAAAACTTTCACATCTTATATTATATGAGACAATTAAATACATTAAAAGTAGAAACATCAATCATGTAATAGTTTCACAAAGATGAGACTGTGTTTGTCTAACAATTAGCATAGTATAACCACAAATGGACAAATGGTGAAGAAATTGATAAAAAGTTGACAACATAATTAAATTGCTGGAACATATGTGTATAAAATAAAGCATGTCAAGGTATGCTTAACAACAAAAATATTTATAGATTAGCATAAGAAGAAGGTTACGCTATTATAAGAGTGATAATTGATTAAGCATTCTTAGAAAATATTTACCTACGTTCCAAAAGTTTGACCACTTCCCTAAATACCCTACAACCAACTAAATATGTAAATAACTACAACACAATTGATGAAATAAAGTTTTCAAATGAAGCAACTTTTAAATGATAAACGAACCTTGCTAAAGAGAAAGAGAAATGATATGATCAACTATCTTTCCATATTTCTCAGTATGATGTAGAGGATCGAGGACCAGACCCTAGTCCTTTTTATTGCCAGAAAAATTAAAATGTCTAAGGTGGGGGAGAAAAAAATCTTTAATAGTGGGATAATTAAAGGCTATTCTTAAGAGAATGTCTAATTAATTTTATGGTTTTCTTATGTATGAAAGTCCCTTTACCTAAGAAGAAATAGCTTTTGTTGGACTACTTTAAGATTATTAAATTATAGAGTTGGTAGTTATAGGAGAGAGTTTTGAATAGCCTAAACCGAAAACCAACAGAACCACCTGTCATTTGGATTTAACATGGCCTAAAAATAGTAGTCTACCCATGTCTAATGGATAACATTTATACCATGGGGCATAGAGTCTTTTTCTTTGTTCTTGATTAGTATGGACAGGATGAGCACAATCGCTCCCTAAAATCTAAGATGGCGGATCCTTAACACGAGAGACCGCCGACATTGGTGCTGGTGAGAAAAGAAGAAAGATATGGGATGATCACGGATAACCCAATTAACAATGGGAAAATACTGAATTAAACAAACCATATTTACAGCTCGGGCGAACTATAGGCTAACTAAGAGAGCACGGTCAACTGAGTCTCCTAACGGCGGCCAAACAGTAACATCGTTGATTACTCTATTGGTGAACCCCCAAATGAAAACATCTAAATGGCATACCGCTCTAGCAGGTATGTAGTAATTTCGGCTATAGTTGATTTTATTGAGAATAGGAAGATGAAGGTGGTGAATGAAGAGGAAAGAGAATTTAATACACTTATCTAAGATGATGAATACATTAAGAATTTTGAATTTCCACATATTGTGAGGTCAAGAGAAGAGATAACTGAAAAAAATTTGATTTCCAAATTTCCACGTATCTTTGTATTTTAACACATATTCCCATGTACATGCAACATTCATTTCTGAACCACATAATAGATGACAATGTCAAAAACTTGACCTTAAGATCTGTTAAATGGATGATTTATAATCTTTGTACTTCAACCTTAAATTTATCGATTCTTTCAAATTTATCGATTCTTTTATTTTCTCTCCGTAACATAAGAAGGATATAAATTGTTTTTATGGCCCGTTTTAGGTATTCCAAATGCTAAGACTCACAAAGAAATAGGTGACCTTTCTTTAAGATAAGGCATCTTATATTAAAATAAACAAGTTACAAACAATCCCGGTTTGATCAACAAAACCCAGAAACAAACAAACAGCAAAAAACCAGAGCATGTGGCACACAACTAGAACATAAAGAGAGGGGAGGCAAACTCAAGCAATATCAGGAAATCCAGAAATTAAGGAACCGCCAAAGTAGCAGGCTGGTAAGGGTCAAGGGATCATGACTATAAAGAAGAATAATCTCAAGTCTCAGGGTGAGGGGGAGAAAATTGACTACCATTTCACTGACCAACGTGATGAGCAACTCAACAGCCGAGGCGACAGTTGCATTGCCGAAGAGCTTGGTAGCCCTCTAATCAAAGGAGGTGTCACTAGTCCAAGTGATAATAACATAAACAAAACCTGGATGTATAGAAAGTGTATCCACACCCCCAAAAGAAAAACACACAAGCTGTTTCTCCAACAACACCAAACAAACGCTAGCCAGAGCAGTCAAACAAAGAAGATCCGAGCACGAGAGACCACAAATGAACAGAGTCAATTGAATGTATAATCATGGCTGCAAATGAATCACCACCTACAATTGTAGGATAGCAACATAGTACGGAGAAACAACACAAACACAGAAAAAATTACCCCTTTTTCCATTCTAACAAATAGCATGTCAAACTAACCGAACAGTAAAATCTCGAGCAAAGAAATTGGCGAGTGAACAGCAAACACCTGGAACTCCAAAACACGAAATCTAGTGAACTAGTTACTTCAACCCAGAGTGTATCACCACCAGCCCTCAGATAGTGATAAAAAGAGACAAGGTCAAAAAAACAAACCACAAACACTGCCCCACCAAAAAGTACCCTGCCTATGACGGTCAAATTTTCAAATTTCTGATGAAGATTAGCTCTGGTAAGGGAGGTATTATTTCCGAAGAGAACAAAAGAAGAAAAGTTGGCTTCTTTGCATGATCTCATCCACGATGTGTGCTCTGATTACCATGGACATAGAGAGAAATGAAGTCGTGGGGCTGCTCTGATTACCATGGACATAGAGAGAAATGAAGTCGTGGGGGATGGACAGAGACTTCTATGGGGAACGAGCAGAAATAAAGCGAGAAGGAAGAGAAAAGACAAAAGGAAAAATAAGGAAGGGAAAAACGAAAGCAGTAAAAGGGAGAAGAAGCATGAAGAAAAGAAAAGAGGCGGGAGATCAACTGCGACAGAGTGAAGAAGTAGGGTTTTGTAAAGATGGATTTTTCTAGAGAGCGATGTAGAAGGAATGTTATCGTTGTAGTAGTAGGGTACAATGTCAAAAAAAAAAGTGATCATGGAAGTAAGTTTGTAAGTAAAAGTATTTATATTCTATTACTTTTTATTTCTATTACAATTAAGTATAAATATGAGTCTTTAAGCCACATATAATATTCAAATATTACTAATACTCAAATCGAAATTTTGACAGATACATCATAAAAATTCCATTTATGGTTTATTAAAACTATCTTTTAAAACTTCTATCTGCTCAGCTAAATTAGCAAGCGCTTTTGTCGATTCAACGCAATTTCAACGTATTCTTGCATCAGTGGAACAGCTCCAAATTTGTTTTTCATCTTTCTCCACTTTACCACGAATCAACTACAATCAAATTAAAAAAATTTACATTATGAAATAGTAAATTAAGTAAAGAATTATATATTAAATAAATAAATTAAGAAAATTAAATATACTTTTGATGCCCAATGTCGCTTATCAAGAAAACTGAATATGGATTAAATATTAAGGGTTGAATGCAATTAACGCCCCTGAACTATTGCATAATATATAGTTAGTTATACCCTTGTATTATATTAAAGAAAAGACTATCGTACCCCCTCTGTACCAAAATCATTGGTGGTAGAAAACAAAATTGATGTACTAATTTTAAAAGAAGGGTATAATAGTCTTTTCAAGAGGTTTACTCCAACAGAATTTTTAACAGAAAGTGCATAATGAACACATTCTTTAAGAGAAACGTTTTTTAGAACATAACAAAAAAATCACTATATAAAGTAAATTTAAAGAAATAATCAATTAATATGAACTTTTTACCTTAGAAATGTATTCTCACTTAAATTTACTTGTGCCTTTTTCTGCAATAAAAGTAGATACTAAGTTATTTTTCATAACATATATTTTATGAGACAATTAAATGTATTTTATATAGAAACAACAAGTATGTAACCATTTTACATAGATGAGACAATGTCTATCAAACAATTGGCATAGTATAACAACAAATGAACAAATGATTAAGAAATTGATAACAATTTGATAACATGATTAAATTGTTGAACAGTTTGTAAACTATTCCAAAACACAATTGATGAAATACAGTTCTTAATTTAAACAATTTTTAAATGAATAAAAAACTTGCTAAAGAGAAATAGAAATTATATTACATTAAAATGTTATGATCAACGATCTAGCCATTTTTCTCTGTATGATTAGAGGATCAAGGTCCTTGATCCTTTTGGTTGCCAAAAAATCTGAAACGTCTAAGGTGAGACTAATTTCATAGTTAAATAATTGGTTATAGATAATGCGAGGGGCTATTCTTAAGAGAATATCACATTGTAGGGTTTTTTTTATGTGAGCATCCCTTTACATAAGAAGAAATAATAATTTTATTTGATTGGTTTAAGATTATCAAAATAAAGGGTTAATAGTTGTAAGAGAGAGCTTTCAATAGCCCAAACCGAAAACTAAACTATCATTCTTTATTTTATTGAAAAAAATATCACAGCCCAAGTAACTTTTTTCAGCAAGTCCAGCCCACTTGAAGAACAGTCATGGTCATAATACCGTTAGCCGTGAACATGTGTGTAATAAAATGAAAGTTGCAGCCCATTTTTTAAACATAAAGACAAGTGTTGCTCAAGAAAACTTTTTCTTAATTCACCTAAGGGAGTTCAAATGGTACATTTGAAAAACACGAAACACGTAAAGTAGTCCACTTGTTATCAATACAACCTTGCAATCAAAGAAAATTAAAAATTCGCAGAATGAAGAAGAAAGGGAGTCGGTCAACGGTGAAGTCCATTCGTCGAAGATATGTGTTCTTGACGCCCAGGGAGCCATTCGTGCTTCTATATATTAGGGTTACCAAAAGGTTGGTTGGGGTTTCTTTTGGCGGCGCTAGGATGCATGTAGCGATGTAGTGGATTGTGTAAACCATGACAACTAGGGAGTATTTGATGGGTTGTGCCTATTAAATTGGTGGGTTGTGTGCAACATTTGTTGTGTTGTGCATGATCGTGTAAAGGATTTAGTAAAATTGAATACATGTCTAGGATGCACGATAGCTTGAATTGGGCGAATTGTTTCCGGAGAATATTTTTATGGGCTTCTTAGTTTACTTCTTTCTGCTTAACTAATGATATAATTTTGCCCATTAATTCAGTTGCGGTATACTAGGAAGTATTTGGTTCTCGGTTTTTTAAAAGTTTTTTGTTTGCGTGCATAAGAGAAGAATAAAATTATAGTCATAAGACTAAAATAAAATATTAGTCTTTATTCATCCAAACTTTCGGTCTATACTTCTTAAGACGTGATTTATTGGGTTACGAATCT
The DNA here is from genome assembly GCA_029959085.1 of Nemophila menziesii. Classification (NCBI taxonomy): domain Eukaryota; kingdom Viridiplantae; phylum Streptophyta; class Magnoliopsida; order Boraginales; family Hydrophyllaceae; genus Nemophila; species Nemophila menziesii. The sequence continues at coordinate 35,186,412 of JARWIR010000004.1, forward strand.
AATTATCAGTTATCTATAAAAATTAACTTATATTAAAAATAGTACGAGTCTATCCATTTTAATGGACCAGCATTTCTACCAAGTAGCATTGAATGTTTTTCTTTGGTCTTGATTAGAATAAAAAAGGATTAGCACAACAACACACGCATACACACACACACACACACACACACACATATATATATATATATATATATATATATATATATATATATATATATATATATATATATATATATATTAATGAATAATGGTTCATTTTTTATCTGGTTTACGTCCTATGTTCTCTTTTTTTCTCATAATTTTGATGAATAATAAAAAAAATATAACCCTAAAATTCTATCATTTAGTCCTCTACTCAGACCTTACTTTCTATCAAATTCATGTAAAATTACACGTTTTTATGTTAAAATCGTACTTTTTTATTTATTATTTACCTTTATTCACCGAACTGTGGTGAATCAGAAAATACTTTCGTAATTGATTTGTAGTTATAAAACATTTTATTATATACATGCTTAAATTCAGTCTCAAAATGTTATTATTAGATGTGTGTTTTAATCGTTCGTAATGATTATTTTCTAGGTTGTGGGTATATCTCAAAATAAGGAGGATTATAGGCAATATATTTGGGTTGTTCAAAAATTATAGTATATCACCATTTGCACTAAGGTTAAATCTATATCTTCCTCCTCATTATATTTATTGTTTCTATTTTTATTCATAATATATCATATTTTTTGTTTATTTTTGTTTACATTTCCATTAGCGAAACCTTAATTTACGAGTGCTTGGTGTTTATAGGTGAATAAAAGGCTCTTTGTTATGTTTATCTTTTTTTATATTTTTTATTACAGATACACATACACAAATTAAGATTTTCATAAATAACCAATTAACTCTACTAGTTTACTAATTAATACGATTACTATTGATTAATAATTAAAATTAAAACTTAAAATTTATCTTTTTATTTTATTTTTTAATTCAAGTTCTATATGGTTTTGAAAATATAGTAGATTTTTTTTAATTTACATACTAGTGTAGATTTAGATCATTAATAATCTATGAATGAAAGTTTAGTGTTTATTTTCTTGTTCTAATCCAAGTTTATGTATGTTTAGACATTAGATTCTCTAGGTAATGTTAGCATGTTAAAATTTGACTATTTAGGCATTAAATTCAGATTTTTATGTTAATATATTAGTGACATCTGAAACTAATTAGGTATTATACTCAGAAATTTTTGTTAATACATATAAGAATTCAAGTTAATCTGTATTTGTTATAAGCTTGACAGTTAAAGACTATATTTTATAATTTATAATTTAAGATTAATATATATAGTTTAAAATTTTATGATATAATTTATATTTATACTGCATAGTTTAAAACTTTTAGTTAGTAACCTAAGTCTTATATGATTAATGCATATTAAGATTTGATGTATATAAGATAATACTAGGCTTTGTGTGTGTATTAGGGGTGTGTATCGGGTTAGAAACCCGCATAACTCGACCAACCCGATCACACTAACCCGAAATTATACGGGTTAGTTTTTAATTGGGTGGGTTGCGGTTTACATTTTAAAAAAAATATACACATTTTTGCGGGTTGTGGATTTTATACTTGAAACCCGCAAACCCGCATATACTTGATTACCTTGTAGTATAAAAATTAGAAAAATTCGTATTGCTCATTTTATTCAAATAAAATAGTGGGGGTCATGTGCTTTTCACTCTACATTTTTTTTATTTCTCCCCCTTTTTTAAAAATATTTTGAAATCCCTGATATTTTAATAATATTTTATCTAATGAATATGTTTTTCATTTCAATTATGATATTATCTGTACTCTTTGTTCAATTCATATATTTAGTTTCCTAAAATCTCATTTTATATCTTTTAATCTTAGATGATTTGAAATGCATATGTGTATCCTAAATAATATTTTTCGTTATAATTTTCATTTGTAATATAAATTTGACTCGCCAAATGAATATTGATACAAATTCGTCTTCTTTATCGAACTAAATCACCCGCAATGCACCCGCAACCCGCCTAACCCGAAAATCAATGGTTTAAGTAATGTATTGGGCAGGTGCGGGTCTTATTTTTTAAAATCCGCACAAGAACGGGCGGTTTGTGGGTTGAGCATTTTTCATACAAAACCGACCCGCGCACACCCCTAGTGTGTATAGGAGTTGGTTAAATAATTTTTGGTGATATATAATTAATAATTATTGAATTATATACGATTTTCTTAAAATTATAGTGTATAAAATGAAAAAATAGGTTATATCAACTAATTTGGGTTCGGTTTCTTTAGATATATGATTTAGTATGTTTACGAATGTGGTTTGTGTTTCTTATTTTTTTAGATATTATCAATGGCACATAAATTATAATAGATTTTTATAACATCACACAAGATACTCCACCCCTTTTTCTATCTTAGACCCAAAATGTTGATACTTATATCCATGTTGCCCAATCCAAAAATAAACAAAAACAATCACAAGTTCAACATGTTGGGATCATTTCCATAAAGTTATGAAAAACGATACGGGATATGGTAAATGTAACTATTGTGGTATGGGTGTTGCCATATTGCCCGTTTTATGAGTGTTTCAATTAGATAGAGTTTTTTGTCTTTAACATACTAAATATATCTACTAATATGATTACATATTTCTAATGTACAACATATTATTTGTCATTATTTGACTTATCTCAAGCATGATTATCCTTATTGTATAGACATTCACATAAGTTTATCACTCTCTAGGTTATAGTGTGTTATATGATTCTCTTTTGCATAAGTGATCAACTAGTAGTTTTTATGTATGTTTAATTAGATCATTTTACATGTTAAGAGTTAAAGTATCAAACATGTGTTTCTTGTACAAATAAGTATTCGCTCATCTTGATAATATAAGAACTTTTTGTATTAAAACTTGTTATGCGTATAAATTGTTTTAAAATTCATTGTTTATTGATATCACTTTTTATACACATTACATGTTGGGAGGTAGGCACACAAGTTTGAAAAATAGGATTTTATATGCACTTATTTTTTGTTTGCACACTCTTTTAGTTATGTGATTGTACGTTAAGTATATGACCCCCTTGATATTATATGTCATTCACTTAGTCTATCGAATTGTATGTACTACATTGTAATATGATTACACACTTAGAACATGTGTTTAGAGAACAATCACCCGAAGTTTAATTTTTATGTACATCATGTGTTCCAACATAGGTTAATCACTTAATGGAACATAAGTTTTCACTTATAATATAATTTCTAATGTGTTTATCTCACAGCTATTTTAGATGCTCATTTAGAAAAAAAATCATTATGAGAGAATTTCCTTTAAGTCCCATTTCACACACTTTTTTTGTGCACCTTTAACATGATATATATTGCACATTGTTCTTATCATATCTTCTTATGTTTTTCTTGTTAACTCTTAAGGTCAACTAGAAACTTTCACAAAATTGAATTCTTAAGATATATTATGAAGAAAACTTGTCCATACGAACAAAGGATCATATCCTAAAATCCTGAGTAACGGTGTGATACGAGAACCTTTCAGTTCCTCATCCAGGATGTCGATCCAAATAAAATGACGTTTTTGGAAAAACAACATCCCATTTTTGGATTTTATTTTGCATAAAAATATAGTCGTTTATGACAATGAGATGTCACTTTTAGTTATATAATGAAGAGGCCTAAAAAACCCTTTCTTCCCCAAACCTTTAATGTCATACAAAGCGATCATCTCGCAAGCTATTTATACATTTCATATATCATTAGATAAATCTTGTTGAATTAATTTTTATACTCATTCATTAGGAGTATCCATTCACTATATTTTTGCTTCAACTTTCATCACTATCAAGATACTTATATCTAGATCTAGATTTGAATTGAAGATTCAAAAAAATAGTAGAGCGAATCGAGCTCATTTTTTCGTGTGACGAGAAAGATTTCAAACATAAGTGGTTTACTTTCGTGTGTTATTTCACAATGGGATTGGCTTAATTTATTGAGTTATGTTTGTGACTTAACCACTAAAAGTCTAACTATTGGCTTCTTATAAATTTGATATTAAATTTACTAAAAATATAAAAAATTTGTTTAATGACACTTATTATGTCATTCGATATTACCAGACTTCATATTATAAACATAATCGTTTTGTAGTGTAAATTAATTTTATAATTTAACTACTAGTGCTTGTGCTTGATTTGGGTAACAACACAAATATGTTTAAGAGATTTTTTTACCAAGGAACAATGTATAACAAATTTATATACACATACCTTAGTGACAAACATAAGAGATGACATAACAAAATAACTCACTATATAAAGTAAATTTAAGAAAATAATCAATTAATATGAACTTTCTTACCTCAAAACTATTTTTTCACTTGGGTTTGCATGTGCCTCTTCCTGCAACAAAATTAGCTTGTAAGTTATTCTAATAAAACTTTCACGTCTTATATTATATGAGACAATTAAATACATTAAAAGTAGAAACATCAATCATGTAATAGTTTCACAAAGATGAGACTATGTTTGTCTAACAATTAGCATAGTATAACCACAAATGGACAAATGGTGAAGAAATTGATAAACAGTTGACAACATAATTAAATTGGAAGAACATATGTATAAAAAATAAAGCATGTCAAGGTATGCTAAATAACAAAAATATTTATAGATTAGCATAAGAAGAAGGTTATGCTATTATAAGAGTGATAATTGATTAAGCATTCATAGAAAATATTTACCTACGTTCCAAAAGTTTGACCACTTCCCTAAACTCCCAACAACCAACTAAATATGTAAATAACTACAACATAATTGATGAAATAAAGTTTTCAAATGAAGCAACTTTTAAATGATAAAAGAACCTTGCTAAAGAGAAATAGGAATTGTATTACATTGAAATGCTATGAACAACTATCTTTCCATATTTCTCGGTATGATGTAGAGGATCGAGGATCAGGCCCTAGTCCTTTTTATTGCCAGAAAAATTAAAATGTCTAAGGTGGGGGAGAAAAAAATCTTTAATAGTGGGATAATTAAAGGCTATTCTTAAGAGAATGTCTAATTAATTTTATGGTTTTCTTATGTATGAAAGTCCCTTTACCGAAGAAGAAATAGCAGTTTTGTTGGACTACTTTAAGATTATTAAATTATAGAGTTGGTATTTATAGGAGAGAGTTTTGAATAGCCTAAACCGAAAACCAACAAAACCACCTGTCATTTGGATCTAACATGGCCTAAAAATAGTAGTCTACCCATGTTTAATGGACAACATTTCTACCATGGGGCATAGAGTCTGTTTCTTTGTTCTTGATTAGTATGGACAGGATGAGCACAATCACGCGCTAAAATCTAAGATGGCGGATCCGTAACACGAGAGACCGCCGACATTGGTGTTAAATGAGAGAAAAAAAAGATATGGGATGATCACAGATAACCCAATTAACAATGGGAAAATACTGAATTAATTAAACCATATTTACAGCTTGGGCGAACAATAGGCTAACTAAGATAGTACGGTCAATTGAGTCTCCTAACGGCGGCCAAACGGTAACATCGTTTATTACTCTATAGGAGAACCCCCTAATGAAAACATCTGGATGGCATACCGCTCTAGCAGGTATGTATTAATTTAGGCTATAGTTGATTTTATTGAGAATGGGAAGATGAAGGTGGTGAATGAAGAGGAAACAGAATTTACTACACTTATGGAAAATGATGAATACATTAAGAATTTTGAATTTCCACATATTATGAGGTCAAGAGAAGAGAAAATTGAAAAAATTGGATTTCCAAATTTCCACGTATATTTGTATTTTAACACATATTCCCATGTATATGCAACATTCATTTCTGAACCACATAATAGATGACAATGTCAAAAACTTGACCTTAAGATCTGTTAAATGGATGAGATATAATCTTTGTACTTCAACCTTGAATTTATCGATTCTTTCATTTTCTCTCTGTAACATAAGAAGGATATAAATTGTTTTATGGCCCGTTTTAGGTATTCCAAATGCTAAGACTCACAAAGAAAGAGGTGGCCTTTCTTTAAGATAAAGCATCTTATATTAAAATAAAAAAGTTACAAACAATCCCGGTTTTACCAACAAAACTCGGAAACAAACAAACACCAAAACCAGAGCATGTGACACACAACTAGAACATAAAGAGGGGGAGGCAAACTCAAGCAATAGCAGGAAATCCATAAATTAAGGAACCACCAAAGTAGCTGGTAAGGGTCAAGGGATCATGACTATAAAGAAGGATAATCTCAATTCTCAGGGTGAGTGGGAGAAAATTGACTACCATTTCACTGACCAACGTGATGGGCAACTCAACAGCCGAGGCGACAGTTGCATTGCCGAAAATCTTGGTAGCCCTCTAATCAAAGGAGGTATCACTAGTCCAAGTGATAATAACAGAAACAAAAACTGGATGTATAAAAAGTGTAACCACACCCCCAAAAGAAAAACACACAAGCTGTTATTCCAACAACACCAAACAAACGCTAGCCAGAGCAGTCAAACACAGAAGATCCGCGCACGAGAGACCACAAATGAACGGCAAACACTCAAAGCTTCTCAAACCGGATTCAACTGAATGAAGAATCATGGCTGGAAATGAATCACCACCAACGATTGTAGGGTAGCAACAGAGTACGGAGAAACAACACAAACACAGAAAAAATCACCCCTTTTGCCATTCTAACCAAGAGCATGTCAAACTAACCGAACCGCAAACACCTGGAACTCCAAAACACGAAATCTAGTGAACTAGTTATTTAAACCAGAGTGCATCACCACCGGCCCTCAGATAGTGATAAAAAGAGACAAGGTCAAAAAAACAAACCACAAATTAAATAAAAAAAATTAACATTTTGAAATAGTAAATTAACTAAAGAATTATATATTAAATAAATTAATTAAGAAAAATAAATATACTTTTGAATATGGATTAAATATTAAGGGTTGAATATGGATTAAATATTAAGGGTTTGAATGCAATTTACGCCCCTGAACTATTGCATAATAGGTAGTTAGTTATACCCTTGTATTATATTAAAGAAAAGACTATTATACCCCCTCCGTACCAAAATCTTTGGTGGTGGAAAACAAAAATGGTTTACAAATTTTATAAGAAGGGTATAATAGTCTTTTCAGGAGGTTTACTCCAATAGAATTTTTAACAGAAAGTGCATAATGAGCACATTCTTTAAGAAAAACATTTTTTAGAACATAACAAAAAACTCACTATATAAAGTAAATTTAAAGAAATAATCAATTAATATGAACTTTCTTACCTTAGAACTGTTTTCTCACTTGAATTTACTTGTGCCTTTTTCTGCAATAAAAGTAGATACTAAGTTGTTTTTCACATCATATATTTTATGAGACAATTAAATGTATTTTATATAGAAACAATAACCATTTTACAGAGATGAGACAATGTTTATCAAACAATTGGCATAGTATAACAACAAATGAACAAATGATGAAGAATTGATAAAAATTTGATAACATGATTAAATTGTTGAACAGTTTGAAAACTATCCCAAAACACAAATGATGAAATACAGTTCTTAATTTAAGCAATTTTTAAATGAATAAAAAACTTGCTAAAGAGAAATAGAAATTATAGTTATTAATTTAAGCAATTTTTAAATGAATAAAAAACTTGCTAAAGAGAAATAGAAATTATATTACATTGAAATGTTATGATCAAAGATCTAGCTATTTTTCTCTGTATGATTAGAGGATCAAGGTCCTTGATCCTTTTGGTTGCCAAAAAATATGAAACATCTAAGAAAATATGAAACATCTAAGATGAGGCGAATTTAATAGTTGAATAATTGGTTATAGATAATGCGAGCGGCTATTCTTAAGAGAATATCTCATTGTAGGGTTTTTTTATGTGAGCATCCCTTTAAATAAGAAGAAATAACAATTTTATTTGATTGGTTTGAGATTATCAAAATAAAGGGTTAACAGTTATAGGAGAGAGCTTTCAATAGCCCAAACCGAAAACTGTCATTCTTTATTTGATTAAAAAAAAAGATCACCGTCCAAGTAACTTTATTCAGCAAGTCCAGCCCACTTAAAGAACAGTCATGGTCATAATACCTTTAGTGATGAACATGTGTTTGAAAAACTGAAAGTTGCAGCCCATTTCTTGAACATAAAGACAAGTGTTGCTCGAGGAAACTTTTTCTTAATCCACCTAGGTCCTAGGGGAGTTCAAATGGTACATTTGAAAAAAACAAAACACATAAAATAGTCCACTTGTTATCAATGAAACCTTGCAATCAAAGAAAATTAAAAATTCGCAGAATGAAGAAGAAAAGGAGTCGGCCAACGGTGAAGTCCATTCGTCGAAGATAGGCGTTCTTGACGCGCAGGGAGCCATTCGTGCTTCTATATATTAGGGTTACCAAAAGGTTGGTTGGGGTTTCTTTTGGCGGCGCTAGGATGCATGCAGCGATGTAGTGGGTTGTGTAAACCATGACAACTAGGGAGTATTTGATGGGTTATGCCTATTAAATTGGTGGGTTGTGTGCAGTATTTGTTGTGTTGTGCGTGATCGTGTAAAGGATTTAGTAAAATTGAATACATGTCTAGGATGCACGATAGCTTGAATTGGGCGAATTGTTTCTAGAGAATATTTTTATGGGCTTCTTAGTGTACTTCTGTCTGCTTAACTATTTATATAATTTTACCCTTTAATTCAATTGCATATTTGGTTCTCGGTTTTTTTTAAAGTTTTTTGTTTGCGTGCATAAGAGAAGAATAAAATAATAGTCATAAGACTACAATAAAATATTAGTCTTCATTCATCCAAACTTTTGGTCTATACTTCTTAAGGCGTGATTTATTAGGTTACGAATCTAATTCAGTTATCTCTAAAAATTAACGTAGATTAAAAATAGTACAGGTCTATCCATGTTTAATGGACCGGCATTTCTACCAAGGTGCATTGAGTGTTTTTCTTTGGTCTTGATTAGAATCAAAAAGGATTAGCACAACAACACACGCATACATACATTTATATATATAAATGAATCATGGTTCATTTTTTATCTGGTTTACATCCTATGTTTTCTTTTTTCTCATAATTTTGATGAATAATAAATAAAATTATAACCCTAAAATTCTATCATTTAGTCCTCTATTCAGACCTTTCTTTCTATCAAATTCATGTAAAATTACTTTTTTATTTTTTATTTACCTTTATTCACCAAATTATGGTGAATCAGAAAATACTTTTGTAATTGATTTGTAGTTATAAAATATTTCATTAAATACATGCTTAAATTCAGTCTCAAAATGTTATTATTAACTGTGTGTTTTAGTCGTTCGTAATGAATTTTTTCTTGGTTGTGGGTATATCTCAAAATAAGGAGGATTATAGGCTATATATGTTTGGGTTGTTCAAAAACGATAGTATATCACTATTTGCACTAAGGTTAAATCCATATCTTCCTCCTCTTTATATTTATTGTTTCTATTTATTATTCATAATATATCATATTTTTTGTTTTTGTTTTTTTTTTGTTTTTTTTATTACATTGTATTCGTGAAACCTTAATTTACGAGTGCTTGGTGTTTATAGGTGAATAAAAGGATCTTTGTTATGTTTATCTTTTGTTATATTTTGTATTACGGATACACATACACAAATTAAGATTTTCATAAATAACCAATTAAATCTATTAATTTACTAATTAATACGATTAGTATAGATTAACAATAAAAAATTAAAACTTAAAATTTATCTTTTATTTTATTTTTTTAATGCGAGTTCTAAATGGTTTTGAAAATAGATTAGATTTTTTTTAATTTACTTACCAGTGTAGATTTAGATCATTAATAATCTATGACTGAAAGTTTAGTGTTTATTTTCTTGTTTTAATCTGAGTTTGTGTGTGTTTAGACTTTAGACTTTATATTCTTTAGGTAATGTTAGCATGTTAAAATTTGACTATTTAGGCATTAAATTCAGATTTTTATGTTAATATATTTGTGACTTCTGTAACTATTAGGTATTATATTCAGAAATTTATGTTAATACATATAAGAATTCAAATTAATCAGTATTAGTTATAAGCTTGATAGTTAAAGACTATATTTTATAATTTATAATTTAAGATTAATAGATATAGTTTAAAATTTATGATATAATTAATATGTATATTGTATAGTTTAAGACTTTTAGTTAGTAACCTAAGGCTTATATGATTAATGCATACAAGATTTGATGTATATAAGATAATACTAGGCTTTGTGTGTGTATAGGAGTTAATTAAATAATTTTTGGTGTTATATAATTAATAATTATTGAATTATATACGATTTTCTTAAAATTATAGTGTATAAAATGAAAAAATAGGTTATATCAACTAATTTGTGTTCGGTTTCTTTAGATATATGATTTAGCATGTTTACGGATGTGGTTTGTGTTTCTTATTTTGCAGATATTATCAATGGCACATAAATTATAATAGATTTTTATAACATCACACACAAGATACTCCACCCCTTTTTCTATCTTAGACCCAAAATGTTGATACTTCTGTCCATGTTGCCCAATCCAAAAATAAACAAAAATAATCACAAGTTCAACATGTTGGGATCATTTCCATAAAGTTATGGAAAACGATACGGGATATGGTAAATGTAATTACTGTGGTATGGGTGTTTTCATATTGCCCGTTTTATAAGTGTTTCTATTAGATAAAGTTTTGTGTGTTTAACATACTAAATATATCTACTAATATGATTACATATTTCTAATTTACAACATATTATTTGTCATTAGTTGACTTATCTCAAGCATGATTATCCTTATTGTATATACATTCACATAAGTTTATCACTCTCTAGGTTATAGCGTGTTATATGGTTCTCTTTTGCATAAGTGATCAACGGGTAGTTTTTATGTATATTTAATTAGATCATTTTACATGTTAAGAGTTAAAGTATCAAACATGTCTTGCTTGTATAAATAAGTATTCTTTCATCTTGACAATATAAGAACTTTTTGTATAAAAACTTTTTATGTGAATAAAATGATTTAAAAATCATTGCTATACGATTTCACTTTTAGAACACATCACGTGTTGGGAGGTAGTCATACAAGTTTGAAAAATAGGATCTTATGTGCACTTATTTTCTATTTGCACACTCTTTTAGTTATGTGATTGTTGGTTAAGTATATGATCCCCTTGATATTATATGTCATTCACTTAGTCTATCTAATTGTATCTACTACATTATTATATGATTACACACTTAGAACTCATGTTTAGAGAACAAGCACCTAAGTTTAATTTTATGTACATCATGGGTTTCAACATAGGTTAATCACTTTCTTGAACATAAGTTTTCACATATAATATAATTTCTAATGTGTTTATCTCACAGGTACTTTAGATGCTCATTTAGAAAGAAAAAAAATCATTATGAGAGAATTTCCTTTAAGGCCCGTTTCACACACTTTTTTATGCACCTTTAACATGATATATATTGCACATTGTTCTTATCATATCTTCTTATGTATTTCTATTTAACTCTTGAGGTCAACTAGAAACTTTCTCAAAATTAAATTTTTAAGATATATTATGAAGAGAACTTGTCCATACGAACAAGGGATCATATCCTAAAATCCAGAGTAACGTTGTGATACGAGAACCTTTCAGTTCCTCATCCGGGATGTCGATCCAAATAATATGACGTTTTTGGAAAAACAACATCCCATTTATGGATTTTATTTTGCATAAAAATATAGTCATTTATGACAATGAGATATTACTTTGAGTTATATAATGAAGCTCTTTCAAGGCCTAAAACACTCTTTCTTCCCCAAACCTTTCATTTCATACAAAGCGATCATCCCGCAAGCTTTTTATACATTTCATATATCATTAGATAAATCTTGTTGAATTAATTTTTATACTCACTCATTAGGAGTAACCATTCACTATATTTGTGCTTCAACTTTCATCACTTTCAAGATTCTTAGATCTAGTTCTAGATTTGAATTGAAGGTTCAAGAATATAGTAAAGAGAATCGAGGTCATTTTTTAGTTTGATGAGAAATATTTCAAACGGAAGTGGTTTACTTTCGTGTGTTATTTCACAATGGGATTGGCTTGATTTATTCGAGTTATGTTTGTGATTTGACCACTAAAAGTCTAACTATTGGCTTATGTCATTAATGTTAAAAGTCTCATATACGAATTGTGATTAGCTAGGAAAAATCTCATGTCTTAGCTTATAACTCATATTTAAGAGTTATTGAGTTTATAGGAGAATAGTCATTAACATTCTAAGTTAGGAACCTTAGGTATTGAATGTAGGGAAACTACTATAAATACTTCCATAATCTCTTTTCCTAATCTCGTTACTTATTACGCACTTTATTAATCTTGCTTGATTTTCATACTGTAACCTTTGATTTAACCCCTTAGTAAGAGAATTCTTAAGAACAAACTAGATATCTAGCTCTCAAGGCCAAGTTCAATAAAACAAAATCGATGGCTAGGAGTTGGATATTTAATAACGCGACAAATCTCATATTTAATCTTTTTGCCACGAAGAGGTTGGAAAAGATTATTTGAGAAACCCTTGAGAAAAAATACAGGGTGTATAATTTCGGTAATAAGAATTACGTTACCGTAACTGGTATAACTTTAAGCTTAATTATCAGAAATCAATGACGGAGCAACTATATGTGTACGAGAACCTTTACGCGGAGGTAATCGTCGAAGGTTTGAAAATGTGTGAAATATTCTAAGCTAATATCCTTCTTAAAAAATTCCTTCCATCCTGGAACGAATATCGGAATCATCTCATGTACAAGAAGGAGATGACTTTCCAAGAACTCATAATATATATATATATATATATATATATATATATATATATATATATATATTCATTTTTTGCCTTCTCTATTTCTAATGTGATACTATTTTTAAAGAAAAATGATTTTCCAGTTCTTCCAAGAGTACGAATAAATTATAAAAGAATATTATTAATTTATTTTTAAATAATTCCAACATCTTTCAATAAGTATAAATATGAGTATTTTAATTCATCATATAATATTCTTTTTACACCCTTGACAATAACAAATCAACTAATATTAGCTGAAAAACAATGTCACTAAAATATACCATCATCTATGATTATATTCTTTAAAAATTAAAGTTTAAATCAATATTCAACTCCAAGTTTTTTTTTTGGTCGAAATAAACTTAAAATATATGAAGAAAATTACAATCATCCAATCCCTAAGGGATGAAAATCCAATCCCTAACTAACTAAAATATACCATCATCTAATAAAATAATCAATTAATATGAACTTTCTTACCCCAAAAAAAAACATACAAGTTGATCTCCAAAACCAAACAAACGCTAGCTAGAGTAGTCAAACAAAAAAGATCTGAGCACAAGAGACCCAAAATGAACGGCAAACACTCGAAACTTCTCAAAACCTGAGTCAACTGAATGAAGAATCATGGCTAAGAATCATGGCTACAATGAATTACCACCTGCAATTGTAGGGTAACAACAAAAACCAGAGAAACAATACAAGCACAGAAAAAATACCCTTTTTGCCATTCTAAACAAGAGCAGGTCAAACTAACTGAACAGTAAAATCTCGAGCAGAGAAATTGACGAGTGAATGGATAACACCCGGAACTCCATAACACGAAATCTAGTGAACTAGTTTTCAACCCAAAGTGCATCACCACCAGCCCTCAGATAGTGATAACAAGAGATAAGGTCATAAAAATCAAACCACAAACACAGTCCCACCAAAAAAAAGTCCCATCCATCTAACACTCAATGAAGTATTTATATTCAATTACTTGTTTCTTTCTATTCCAATGAAGTATAAATATAAATCTTTAAGCCAAATATAATATTCAAATACTACTAATACTTAAATCCAAAATTTAATAATTACATCACAGAAAATCCATTTGTGGTTTCTTTAAACGATCTTTAGAATTTCTATCTGCTCAGCTAAATGAGCAAGCGCTTTTTGTCGATTCAACGCACTTTCAATGTACTCTTGAATCGGTGGAACAGCTCCAAGTTTTTCATCTTTCTTCACTTTACCTCGAATCAACTACAATTAAATAAAAAAAATTAAAATTTTAAAATAATAGAATTAATTATTAAATAAAATTATAATATATACCTTTGATGCCCAATGTCTCTCCGCTTGTTGACAAACATCTCTTATATCCCGTCCAGACATTCTGAATATAAAACAAATAAACAAATATCATAAGAAACAAGGACTTGAACGTAATATTAGTTAATTTGGAGGGTAAATACGTAAAAAAACGTACTGCTCAGTAGCTGATGCAAATTCAGACAACTCGGATTTTGTCAAATGTTTAGCATATTGTGCAGCTATTTCTTGACGAGTCTCGTGATCAGGTAACCCAAATGTAATCATCGAATCAAATCGGCTGAAAAAAATAAATACAAAAAACAAAATCAAAAAACTTTTAAATTAAATTAATTTGCATAAATTTACCTGATTAAAGCGGGATCAAGATCTTGTTTTCTATTAGTTGCAGCAACTACTACTACTTTCTTCTCCTGCTCAAATCCATCAATCTGCAAAAAAAAAAAAAAAAAATTATAACTAAAAGTATTTATTAAATAAAAAAAAATCATTTTTCAATTTTTTTTACTTGACGGAGTAAAACAGATAATATTCTTCGTGTAGCTTCATGAGTTTCAGAATCACGAGCAACAGCAAAAGAATCAACCTGAGATAAAAATTTACTAATTAGAGGAATAATAAAATTTAATTTAATTTAATTTAAAAAAAATTACCTCGTCTAGGAAAACAATTGCTCCATTTTCAAGTTCATTTGCAAGAGAAAATACTTTCCCTAATAAACGTTCACTTTCTCCGTAGAATTTTGACATTATAACCTCTAATGGCACGTATACTAATGGAACACCCTGTGTAATTATTGCATAATATAAGGACCTACGTTGCAATTTTTGCATAATATAAGGACTTACCGCTTGATTTGCTATTACACGAGCACATGATGTTTTCCCAGTACCTGAAATGAAACAAAAACACAGTTTGATAAAGTGGTGTCCTCGAACTTTATAGTTTGCACAAGAAGTCCCTATTTAAACAATCAAATATCATTTCCTACCCTTTATTTTAAGAAGCGGAAAATGAATATATCACCGTTTACCAAAAAATTAAAAATGGATTAGATATTAAGGGTTAAAATGTAATTTACCCCCCTGAACTATTGCATAATAGGTAGTTAGTTATACCCTTGTATTATATTACGGAAAAGACTATTATACCCCTGTACCAAAATGATGGTAGAAAAGAAAAATGATTTACTGATTTTAAAAAAAGGGTATAATAGTCTTTTCAGGAGGTTTACTATACAGTCTGCAAAAACCTCGCCGTTAAATCCAACAGAATTTTTAACAAAAGTGGGTAATGAGCACATTTTTTACAACTAACAAAAGTTCAGGGTAATAACAAACTATTACCAAATACTTCAGGGGTTAAATTGCAATAAACCCCAAATACTAACAAACTGTACAATATACAGCACATATTCTCTATTTTACTCCAAACTTATATGAACTTAACTTAATGACATCAAATATAGATAATAAACAACAAGATTACCAAACTACCCCTCAACAACATAGAATCAAACCTGGTGGACCTTCAAACAAGACAGCTCGAGGTCTATTACTCTCAAACTTACACCGGGTCCCACGAGCAATATCATCATACACTTCAGGACATTTTAAAGCCAGTAATATCGTATCTTCAACTTCCCTATAACACAAAGTTTCATAAAATAACCAAAAAAAGCGAAAAAAATGGGACCCAAATAATTTAAAAAATTACCTTTTTTGCTGATTATAACCAGCAATATTATCCCATGAAATATCACTTTCATTTTCACTATCACTTGAATTTGCTTCATTAAGTCCATAAATTTTAACACCCATAGCTTCTAAACTAGCAATAGTTTTTTCAGGCTGTGAAATACTTCCTTTAGGTTTTCTAATCCCCGAGTTTTTAATTTGACCTGCTAATTGTAACACAGATACTAATACTTCAAGCTCTTCATCACTTAAACTACCCTGTTTCATAAACTCAATTTCCTACAAAATTATAAAATATACTTAACTATGAGTAGCCCAAAGATGAATCTATTAAAAAAAAATTAAAAAAATCGAAACTCACAGGTCTATCCGAACTAATGAGTGGACGAAACATAATTACGCAAAGACCCTCCTTATTTGAATTAGCTCCTGTTTCATCTTGCTTATGTGGAAGGCTAAATGTAAGCTGCCAAGCCACTCCACTTTATAAAAAAATTAAAAAAAATATTAGACCTTTTATGGGAATTTCATTATTTCGTGGACTTTTTGGGTTAATTAGACTAACTAACCTGTCCCAAGCACGTACAATCATATCTGAACCAGAACCATGGTTAACTCCGAGGTGTGAAACAAGATTAGCTATTAAAAGTGGTAATTCACAAGTAGGAGGAACTTGAAATTTGATAGCTATCTGCAAATTATGTCATATATTTTAGTTTAAGTGAAATCAGGGATCTATTTGCAAATATTATTAACCTTTTGGCCTTTTACTGCAACAGTGAAACGAGGGAAGGACCCGGTTTGCAAATCTTTTTTCTTAACTAACTCTTGTATTCTTTGTCTCTCTTTTTTAGCAAGGTCCTCAAGTTCATTATGTTTTGATATAGGAGAAGATTCTTTAGGTATAGGAGAAGAATCTTTGGGTATAGGGGAAGATTCTTTGGGTATAGGAGAAGATTCTTTGGGTATAGGGGTTTCAGGACTAACCTGTGTAAAAGGGAAATTCATAGTTAATTTTAAGGACCAGAAATGCAATTAAATTATTTAAAAGATGAATGTGTACCTCGTCAGATTCTGCATAAGCTACATCGAGTGATCCAATTCCGAGTAATCCAGCTAAAATAGCTGGAATATACATTTGAGTTGTTGAATTTATTTGAGTACCTTTGTATAATGTACATTCTTGACTCTCAAATATACCTGCATACAATTTGATTAATAATTATAATCATAACTATATTGGAAGTGATTATAAAATTCACTTTTCAATTAAATGTATTGTACTAGAAGACTTAATTATATATATAGAGTATGAAATGATCTTAATCAATCCACATTCTAGGTCATCCACACCATTACACGAAATCCAATTTTGATAGATGAATGTACTGATTTCTAAATCATGAATACTTCCCAAATTATGTCAATCAAATGACTACGAAAAAGCTCGATCATAAACTTTTCAGCAAAATTAAAATACACTCAAGCATAGCAAGTTTAATGCTTATAATTTAAAGATGAAGCTAAATAAAAGCAGAACTTAGGTAAAAATGAGCTTACTAGTGTGAAGCAATTGAGGTCGTAAGGCAGGTAAAGAAGTCGAGGAGGAGGTTAGGGTTTTAGCTGAGAAGACTGTGCGGCACGTGCGAAGAGTGTTCGCAAGACGCCTCGTCATAGACGCCATTGTTGGAATTACTGTACTTTGTTTTCTGTTCACTTCTCTGTTTTCGTGGCGCGCAAATCTATCACTTTATACTTTATTATAGGTGGAGGTTTATTTTTTTCATTAACGGGAAGGGGATCGGTGTGGCATTAGTAAAAAAAAATAAACAAATAAAGTGTTTCTTATTTACTTCAAGTTGATAGGTGTTCGAAAAAACACTAGACGACGGTCAAGTACGACTAAAAAAAAATTGTTGTTAACCCTAACTTTTAAGAAATAGTATAGATACGAAATAGACTCTGTTGTAATTTAATAAATTTCTTTTTTTATATGCTACATTTTTAAAGGTATATTCTTTTAAGTAAAGCGGTATCTTTCATTTAGCTTTATTAGGGTGTGGAATGACCATCGCTTGATGTGATGTCATCTTTAGGCCCGTTTGATGAGATGTCGTCTTGAAATAGATCTCGTTCTCAAGGTCCAAACGAAGAAAAACAACTCACAATAATGGGGTGAATTACATATGGGTTCTTGGAGATAACTATAGTGGCATATTAGAAACATGTGACTAGATTTTTTTTCATAAAGACTGCTACCCGGTCTTATCGGTAATCAAATATTAATATACCCTCAAATAAAACAAAAACCAAATAAAGACAAATTAGTGAGTCATGAGTATCAACTCACTAAGTATCGATACTTTCCAGCTCCGACCATCGTCAATGTCGCCGGATAAAGAATTGAGTGCTAAAAAAAGTGCCCTGAAAAAAGAACTGAGTCGAAGATTTATTGTGTATCGGGGTAAATTCACTAAGTGTCTAGGGAATTTTACTAATTATAATAAAAAACACTGAGTATGGTAAAAATTGTTGAATAGCCATGGAAAATTAAATTTAAACAAGTAAATTAAGGCTATAAAATCATAATTTATATTTCTATACTAAAAATACTACCACATTTTGTAAATAAACTATTAGCAGCCGAAGATGGAAAATGAAAAAAACCATTCTCCACCTCAGTAGCATCGAATATCTGTTGAGTACTACATATTCGAACAAGGAAAAAGAGAAAAAATAAATCCAAAATGAACTCAATACTACATATTAGAACAAGGAATCGGAACAAAATAACAATTGGGCACTTCGTCTCAGCAGAAGAAAAAAAAACTTCACTGCCGAGAAGCTTAAGTGACCTTCGACAACTCTGCATCCATGGCGAAAATAGCTGGCACCTCTTTAGTGACAATATAATATATGGGCCTGACCACTTCAATCTCAAATTCACTGGAGAGTTGTTGAACCTGGAGTTGTAGTTTAGGACTCATTGGCCCATTTCAAACGTCTTCATCAGAATCCGCTTATCATGTCATTTCTTGGTTTTCTCTTTGTAAAGTTTGGCATTCTCATAAGCATGATAACGGAACTCATCAAGTTCATTAAATTTTATCATTCTTTTCTCTTTGGCTAATAATTGATCTAAGTTAAACTCTTTTATCGCCCAATATGCTCTCAATCAAGTTCAAGTGGTAAATGACAAGTCTTACCATATACCATTTGATACGGTGATGCACCTAGGGGCGTCTTAAAAGCTGGTCTATAAGCCCATAGCACATCATCTAACTTCAGTGATCAATCCTTCCTTGTTGGTCCAACGGTCTTCTCTAGAATAGACTTTATCTCCCGGTTAGAGATTTTGGCTTTACCGTTTGTTTGGGGATGATACGCAGTTGACACTCTATGTCTCCCTCTATATTTCACAAGTAACAATTTTAAATGTTTATTAATAAAGTGCGTATCTCCATCACTCAAGGACGATCAAAAAGTCATTTGTTTTAGAGTCAAGTTCGATACTAGATATCCACTCAAGACATGTGTTTACATTGAACAATTTGAAGGACCTGCATGGGTAGCTTTCATCTATGAAAACATAGGTATGTACTGTTTTAACTGTGGGGTGTTAGGTCATAACAAGAACGCATGTTCTACGTGTATTGTGAGACCTAGATGGAATGATAATTCCTTTAAGTATACCAATTGGAGTAGAGAGCTTACAATTAAGAGTGGTGATAAACCCTTGTTTGTAATAAGGAAGAGAGATAGACGGGGTGTTTTCGATGAGATCATAAGATTTCACCCATTTAGAAGATTCGAAGAGGATGACGAGGATCATGATAGAGATTCTAATAATGGAGGTTCTACGGGTAATGTTTCTGTTTTCAATGTGGGCTCAATAAAAATTCATATTAAACCTGCTGAAGATAACAACAATAAAGAAAAGAAGAAGCATGGTTCTGAATCAAGTAAAAGGAAGAGAGAGAACACATGTTTGCTTGGAGATATTACGAATGGGATTGAGTTGCCAAATGAGTCGTTCGAGATTTCAGCAACAAAATACCCTGGCCTTTGTAAAATCTTTCAGAATGAATGGGTTGATGTGGGTAAAAGCTTGATTGGTAATAGTCAAGCAGTTAATGAAGTTGTCGTTGCGAACAGTGTTGATATTGATGATCTTTACAAAAGTTTTACAACTGAGAGTTTTGCTGGAAACACGAGGAATGATGGACATGATGATGTATATCAAGACAAAGGGAAAGCAGTTGTTATTGAAACAAGCACTGATAGGGAAAGAAAAACTAAGTTCAGATATGATGGGAAAGGTAGAGTTACAAATAATCTGGAAAAAGATGAGGTTGTTGATCTTGAAGTTGGCCTAGTTAATTCTTAATCTATTTTTCCAAATCACCATGTATTACCATGGGTTGACAATCAAGTAGGTGGAAAATAAACTGCTAGGATTAGGGTACAAGGACCTGGAGATACTTTTGCATGGAACGCCAATGATAATTTCAAAAGAAAGATGCCAGAAGATAGAGACACGGAAATTTTTGTGAGCAAGAGAAGAAGGCATGAAGAGTTTGAACTTATGGGCAAGAAGATTGGGGAAATTCAGCTCTTCATGGATGATTTATACGATTGTTTATGCGACGTAAAACATCAATTTATGTTGAAGAAAGGTTTGTATCCAAGGAATGATCTGGTGGTTGAGAATAACAATGATAACAAAAGGAAGCTATACTATTGCAAGGGGATCCAGTGTGATGGGCTTTTCGAAAGAGATGAAGAGAGTGAAGGGGATTCTAATGGTGCTGCTACTTCCGAGGCTCATCATGTGAGAAGTGGTTTCATCAGTTACGTGATAAATGAAGAGGAAACCCTTAACGTCAATGGTTTTAATGGATAGTTGTATGATGTGGAACTGTTAAGGCGCTAGGGCAACCTTGACTAAGCAAAGTCTAAAGTCCCTTCTATCCAAGTTTAAAGTGTCTGTGTTGTGTTTAGTTGAGTCTAAATTAAAAAAAATGTCATGCTAATTCAGTAAAGCCTTTAAAGTCCTTCAAGCACTGTAACTTTTTTGATCCTTCTGGTGCTTGTTCTAAGTCAGGAGGAATTGTAGTGGTGTGGAAAGAAAGTGTCGATCTTAGAATTAATGTGTCTTGTAGTTCGTATGTAATATGTGAGTTCAATGATGTGTGTAATGGAAAATGGTTTCTTATTTTCGTTTATGCTCCCGCTAATGAGACGGCTAGAGCAAGTGTCTGGTCTGAGTTAACAAAGTGGATAACAAAACAAACAGAAGTTGTGGCTTTGATGCGGGATTTTAATGAAGTGGCCAAATTTGCTGGGAAAAAAAGGCAAGAATCCTTCAAATCTAGAAAGAAATTTAAGTTTCAACAAGTTTATTATTGATAATGGGCTAATAAAAGTTGAATCTAAACGGTGTTTTTATACATGGAGTAATAATAGAATGGGTAATGATAACGTTATAGAAAAATTAGACAGAGGCTTAGCTACCCTCAATTTTTTTAATCAATTCCCTAATGCAATTATAAAAGTCCCTCCAGCAGTGGGTTCGGATCACTCGCCTTTGATTCTTGAGAAAGATGTTAATTGGAACAAAAATAGACAGTATTTTATGTTTGACTCAAGGTGGATAGAGAATGAAGATTGTATAAATGTTATCAAGGACTCGTGGAATAAGCGCCAACAAAGAAACGCAATTGAAAATTATCAAGTTAAAAAAGAGGAGACGTTTAGATCATTGAAGAAATGGAGTAAAAAAACCTTTGGTAATAGTAGGAAGAGGATTAATGAACTTCGTAATCAACTAGCAATCCTTCAAGATAAAGAATATAATCAAGAACTTTCAAACTTAATTAAAAACATTAAAAAAGAAATTGAAGAACTTTGGACACAAGTAGAAATTTATTGGGCCGATAAAGCTAGGGATCAACAAATAAAGTGTGGGACAAAAAATACAACATATTTTTATAATATTACAAAAGTAAGAAGAAATATCAATAGGATTGTTGCTATAAAAAATGAAGATGGAATTTGGGAAGATGATATTAAGGAAGTCAAAAAAAAAAAATTGAAATTACTATGTCAATTTATTCAAAGATGATGAAAAGAAAACTTCTGAAGAAATTACAGAGTTAATACCATGCAAAGTTACCAAAGAAATGAATGAAAATATGGTTAAAGTACCAAAGATGGAAGAAGTGAGAACAACGGTGTTTAGTATGTCGGGATCGAAAGCACCTAGGCCGGATGGTTTAACAGGCAAATTTTATCAGGAATTTTGGGAGATTGTCAAGGATGATATCTATAGAATTGTTGTGGATTTATTTAATCTTAATTGCGATATGAAAGAGATTAATGATATTGTTATAAATTTAATCCCTAAAGTTAATACTCAAGAAGATCCAAAGGATTATAGACCTATATCATGCATTAATTTCATTTATAAAATTATTGAAAAAATTCTCGCTCTTAGGCTTCAACCAATCATGGATGAGATTATTTCGCCAACACAATCAGCTTTTATTAAAGGAAAAAGCATCCAAGATAATATTATTGTGGCTCAAGAAGTTTCATATTTTTTAAATTGTAAACGTAGATAAAAAACAATATGTAGCGATTAAAGTCGATATGGCTAAACCATATGATAGAGTTGATTGGGTAATCTGATGAAAGTGCTAAAACAAATTGGTTTTTGTGAGAAATGGAGAAGGCTGATATATAATTGCATATCAACTGTTAGTATGCAATTAAAAATTAATAGGGAAAGACTAGAAAGTTTTAATCCTGAGAGAGGTATAAGACAAGATGACCTATTATCTCCGTTGCTTTTTTCAATTATGACAGAAGCTCTAATACATTTGATAAATTATTATAATAAGGAAGAAGACTTTAAAGGTTTAAAAATAACTAAAAAATGTCCGGTGTTGACCCATCTCCTTTTTGCGTATGACGCTCTATTCTTCATGGAAGCAGATCTAAAAGAATTTGACAAGTTCAAAGAAATTTAAAAAAAAAAAATTGTTTGGCTTCTGGTCAAGGAATGAATTATGGAAAATCGTCAATGCTTTTTATCAAAGGTATCAATGGGGGTATTAAAAAAATACTGGAAGAAAGAATGGGAATCGCTAGTACAAATTCTTTAGGAAAGTATCTAGGGATACCCCTTACGCCGAAGAGATAAAAAACAGAGAACTTATCGTATATCAAGGATAAATTGATCAGCAAAGCTTCAAGTTGTACTTCAAAATATCTATTGGAAAGGGAAAATGAAGTGTTAATTAAGGTGGTCCTTCAAGCAATCCCAAATTATGCAATGTCAATTTTCGAGTTTCCTAAACATTATGTAAAAAACTGTCTGGTATTGTGTCTAATTTTTACTAGGATTCGATGGCAAAGAAAAAAATACATTGGGTCTCATGGAAAAAATTGCAAGATCAAAAAAATCGGAGGATTGGGTTTCAGAGACTTTCAAAAAATGAATTTAGCAATGTTAGCAACTTGGAAACTTATTAAAAATCCAAATTCTCTAGTTTCTCAAGTTATTAAAGGTATTTATCATCCTAACACAAATATATGGAATGCGCCGATTAAAAAGACTAAATCATGGGTTTGGGCCAGCCTATACAAGGGTCTTCAATTTATAAAGAAGGAAAGTTGCTGGCAAATTGGGAATGGGCTGAAGGCTGACATATGGAATGATGCATGGATTGGACCTAGTATGAAAATTGATAAATGCAAATGGGTTGGAATTAATAAAGTAGCGGAATTATTTAACAATAACTTCTCAGGATGGAATGAAAACTTAATCAACTTAATCTGTAACCGTATGGTAAAAATGAAATAAATAGAATGCAAATTATGAACATTGAGAATGAAGACAGAATCATCTGGCCCGACTTAAAAAACATAGAATATATAACCAAATCCGGCTATCATAGATTAATAAATGAGGAGGTCAACAAAGAAGCGCAAACATCAGAGAAAGGAAATGAGGAGGCTAACACGTCACTATGGTCAACTATATGGTTTTCAAATGTGCCTACAAAAATGAGGAACTTTGCTTGGAGGATATGCAATACCTACGAAAACTAACCTACAAAAAAAAGAAATGTGCTAATTCGACAATATGTGAGTGGTGTGAGAACGATGATGAAACAATAGAACATCTTTCTATTCTTTGCCCTTTTAGTGCGGCGGTATGGGCTCGGTCGTCTTTGCAATTAAAGATTAATAGGGATAAGAAATATGATTTCAAAGAGTGGTTTATCAATATCATCAAAAAACTATTCAGAAAATGGATGAGAGAAGGATCTACTTGTTAGTAACATTCTAGCAATTCTTTGGAGCATGTGGAAAACGAGAATGAAAGATTTTTTTGAAAGAAATGAATGGGATATATAAAAAATTATTAATGACTCAAATGAAATTATTAATAAATTATATAGTCTGGAACGGAGGAGTAAAGAAAGTTTTATAATAAAAAAGAGCAAGCAAGGAAAGAAGAAGAAGAAATAATACTTATGGACTCTGCGGTTTTGGTTTGGCACAATGACCCGTCTTTCATTATTGAGAATGAAGATTCGGGGATAGCTTCAATTGCGATTTGGAAAGATAGGAAAAATTAAAGATAAAAGATATAGGAAAGGATTATTTAGAAGTGCTAAAAAAGGTGAGGTTTGGATAATTCTACAAGCAATGAAAGCAACTGAAGAGATCAATTGTAGAAAGACCTCTTTCTACACAGATAACCTTGAAATTGTTCAAGGTATAATAAACAAAAAAAGAATTGATTGGAAGATCCTTCCGATGTTCGAATTGATCTGGAAATGGACTTCAAAATTTCTGGAATGAAAAATTTATCATATCAAAGGAGATCTAAATATAATTGCTGATTTAACGGAAAAATGTATAAGAAAAGGAGAAGATTTAACACTATAGACATCTAATGATGTTTTTAATAATATAGTGTTTCTTAATTAAATGCTTAAACGATGTAATTTTAAATTGTAACTTTATCTTTTGACAAAAAGAAATTACTTAATTAGTTAATTTTCTCTTACTCTTTGTTTTTAAATTTTCTTTAGATTTTTGGTTTGACAAAGAAATTACAATTTCTTTAGGATTGTTGTGAGACAGTTATTTTTAGATTGTTGTGAGTTTAATTTTGTCAAAAGCAAAAGTCAGAATGCATTTAATAATATCACTTCTTCTACCTGCAAATTCGGCCTCGGATGAAACGAGCCTTAAAAGTGACAACAGAGAATGGAAGAAAGTACAATTAATGAAATAAGAAGAGAAGCATTACATCCTCCACCAGACATGTCACATGTGATTATGTCTTCTTAAGATATTGCAGAAGCTGTCCATCAATCTTTGCAATGTACCACTATCTCAAAATACTTTACAACAAATGGATGAATCTTAAATAGCAGCTTGTAATTTGTCATGTAGGTAATGATGATATACAGTATTACACCCTAAAATATAATGTGTTTTGATAGTACATCTTGAGCGCCCATTGAAATATTAAAGAATTCGTTCCATCTTAATTGCATTACATTTAGGAAGTTTATTAAAATAGTTCATTTTATCAATTTAAATCTGAGTAATTTTTAGCTTAGATTTTTTTATTAAAAAGATTTTTATTTCTATTTAATAAGATCTTAATATAGGCCTAGCGCTTTAGTCTCTGACAAGTAGTCTAACCACTAGATCAATTATCGATTTCGATGTTGTAATCCCGTGTAAAAGTAGATTTTTATAGCCTAGAAGGATATAAGATTTAATTATTTGATGGAATCTAACACAAGAATAAACAATGGGATAGAAGCATAATTCAAGAATTATTTGTACGACTTTTGAAATTCCAAATCCGAATTGAAAGATAGCTTATACTAGTTTATAAGTAGTTACTTCAAAGTTTAAACGCAATCTTTTTAAAAAATCAAACAGAAATTGATAAATTACATGCAAACAGCTTCCAAATCTCGTGTCAGACGGCTAATACTCCCAGCTTAATTTACACACTTTTGTTTCTTAGTCTTTACGAAGACTTTAAAAGAGCAAAACGGTTGTCCAAAGATAGAAAAGCAAAAAAAAAAAAAATTACTGTACCTTTTACTATTGATAATCAGTATGTTAATTGTACTACTACTATTTACTAATTACTTCATACACTTTCTTGGTAAAGAGGCTTCTAATATTAAATATATTACCACTACGTGCTCCCTCACTTGAGCTAGCTCCACCACTTTGGCAACTTCCGCCACCACCACCAGTTGCCACCGCAGTGGCAGCTGCAGCAGCCATACAAATGGCACTATTTTCGTCACTTCTGCAACTCAAATGGTGTCTGTAACCAATACACATCGGAACATTTATATTCAAAACTCTAGCTTTCGGCACACCACCCCCACCACCACCACTACTGGCGGTTGTAGCTCCACCGGAGACATTATTTTTCAGACGAGACTCATTTCCATCTTTCCGGAGACCCTTTTCAACGATTTTCGAAACAGCATCAGAACTTCGACCACCGACGATGGAACCGCCGCCACCACGGCGGACTTGCCAAACAGGACTGCTCCGACCAAGGTGAACACCACCTCTACTTGGACTACTTGGCCACTTCCTTGACTTTGAGTCACCAGATGAATTACTCCTGGAACATGGGGCACTACTACTCACCTTCCGAGACATCACCGCCATACGCGGCCTATTTCCACCGTTCCCGGCGGATCTACTCCTTCTAAAAGGCCATATATTTATATTCAACTCCGTTCCAGTCATACCACTTGTAACATTAATACTACTCTTCTTCTCTTTTTTCTTCTCCTTTACTTTACCTTTCTCTTTACTAATAATATTAACAACTTCACCAATTTCTGAACTTTTCTTATCGCTTTTCTTAAACAAATCTCTCCAACGCTTCGAAGAAGTGAATGACGAAGCTGATGAAATCTCCCGTCCCAGTTCTGCCTCAGGAGGCGGTGGAGGCGGCGGTGGCTCATCTTCTTGAGTAGTTGTTGGTGGTGGAGGGGTGTTTTGGTCATTTGGGTGGTGGTGGAGTTGGTGTAAAGGGAGTATGATGCCATGAGAAAAAAGCTCATCAGCTGAATGAAGATCCGGTTGAGGAAAAGACGGGTTACGAACCATCCAGAATTCAAATTCGGGTGATGAGGATGTTCCATTACTTCTTCTACTAGCGCATGGTGAAAGATTTTGAGGCCATTTTTGTATTATCTCTTGTTCTTCCATTCTTAATTTTAAGGAAGAGTATCTGACTTTTTAGTAATAATATGAATGTTGTGTGCTCTACGTTTATGTGTGTTTGTGTGAAGAGGTTGTTAGAACTAAGAAGCAATAAAGAGGGTGGAGGGGTGAAGGGTGGAGAAAGAAATGTAAATGAAGTTAGTTGGATGGCATTAACTGTAATAATGCCAAGATGGAAAATGTTTATAAAAAAGGACAAACGAAATAATAATTTATGATTTTACCTTGAGAAATGACAAATTTCATAACAGTTGTCGAGTGACTTCAGATAGAGATTGTTCTTAAAAGTAGTAACAGAAAAAAAGGGTAAAGCTATGCTTCCAAAATAGTAGTAAATAAATGTTAAAAAATAGGTAAAATGTTTTAAAATTATGAACAACTGTTTCACTTTTAAGTATCATCCATAATTAATTGGGAATTTTATAATTCAAGAAATGCAAAGAGAATCTATTATTATTGTGAAAGTAAAAAAAAAATTAAACATATTATAAAAAGAATGAATACATTGACAAGTTACCTCACATCTATCAAAAATTTTCTAAAAAATTAACCAAATCTTAAAAAAATTCGTTTTAATTTTCCTTAATTTCCAAATGAATAGCCTTTTTTTACTCCCTTTCATCCCCACGAACCAAGTGATTCAATCCCGCTATGGAACTCGAGTCAGATGGCACAAAAGTTTTCCTTTTGGTCCCTATCATATTAGTAGGAAAAAGCTTTCAAAATTATTTAAACAAAGCTTGCACAAGAATAAGGTCCAAGGATTTAGAAAGTATATGGAGTTTGAGCCTGATTATCCCTAAGGCAGATGATTTGGTTGCTGAAGGTCTCGAGAAGAGTTTTCTGCTTCCCTATTTTTGCACGCAAGATGCTTGGAAAAATAACAAAAGATTTTCTTTTCTTTTATTTTGATTTAATACTTGTAATGATAATCTCCTCTGCGTTTCTTCCCCACCAAATCAGTTTAAACAAGTGGCAGTGATGAACACTTATTACAAGAACGAGAAGTCTCATAACTTCTCATTACATGATACACTAAACTATGTAAACCTTAAGTGGTTTGCTGCTTCTCGTTCTTTTAAAATTTTCTCGAGCAGAGCATTTAATAAATATCATCATTGAGAACCAATTCAATAAATGCCTACTTCAGGAACTTGATTTTCGGTTTTTAACTGTTGCAGGCATCTTAGGGAAGGCCAGTGAGAAATAGAAAACCGTGACAAATGTGGATAGTTGGAACGTCCTGTGAGATTTACAAGATACAATTATCACAGGAGCAAGAAGTCTGAGGTAGTATATAAGTACCACATTGAACAACTCAGGTATCTTCATCTCACCACAATTTCCCAAAAGTCCTTTCCTTTATTTTTCATCAAGTCTCAAACCTTTCTCTACATTAGGGTCTTGATCTTTTTTACTGGATTTCACTTTTTAGAGTCTTTCTCAAAAACTTGCTCTTTTATCATGGATACGAGAGACATGCATGTTTTGCCTCTTATACCCTACGAGAACTAAAATATTTCTAAGTTGGGTGTACTTAGCATTAGGTCCAAAACCAAGGTAGTGGGGATCTGAGGGATGAAACTGCTCTCTACCTCCGCGTCCTTGGTGAAACAAAGGTCTTTACTGTGGGATTTAGGAAACATATTGCTGATAATTTGGGAGTTCAAGGTATTTCAGACTTACAGAGGTGAAGCGTAATGATTTCAAGTTAAATGTTTATGAAGATAAGGAGTTTAAGAGGCTATGGAAACTCAAACCAGGAGCCTTTCTAAAAATGCATGTCAGTATTACACAATGGACCCAACTCCTTCTTCCTCATGAAGTTGAGTAGGATTATTCATCCATTTGGGTACAAGCAAACGGACTTGCTTTTGTGCAAAATAATCTTAACACGGTTCTTTCCCTTGAAACTTGTTTCATGGAAATTGAAGACGTAGATTCCCAATTGAAGCTAAAGAAGATGTGAACAGTTTTGGGTAAACATTTTTGTCGGAGAAGAGAAGATGTTATGGACTCTGATTTTGGAAACTGGGGGAACGTTTCAAACTACCAGGCTAGAAGTCAAGTCAGAAATTGAGACGGTCTCACCAATACTCTTAAACTTAGAAGGAATGTGATGTTGAGGGGAAGGGATCAACGCTTTGATAACAAGGATGATGGTGGTACTCAAGAAGCAAGGTAGCGCAGAGATCAAGTCATTCAAGGTTAACGTAAGAGTAGCTATGATAAAGGGCGATTGATTAATCAGATAAAAGAAATTAGGAGTAGCAACAAAACCCAAAACAACAGGTTTAGTGTTTTTAATAATAGCCCTGAAGATGAAGACCTTGAAGGTAATATCCAGGAAAAGGAGAAGGAACTTGAGATTCTTCTCAAGGCCAGTGAAGATGGTGTATTCAAACTCTGAAGCCTAGGAAAGAGAATTGTTAGTTTAGAAGAAGAAGTGGGAAATAGTAGAAATCATGTTGTAGGGAAGAGTGTAATGTCAAAGAGAAGGAGAGACTACACCCAGAGTGTATGTGGTAATAGAGGATCTAGATAAAACTCGAAGGAGCTGGACAAGTTTAAGAAACTTAGAGTCGTAGAGGAGATCTGATAATCTTCTAATGGATTTGTTGTTAACACAAATACTATTGGAATCAACCAAGGTGGGTTTATCTTCGAAGAAGACATTGAGGAGGGAGATGAAGAGTTTAGTGGTAAGTTTAGTGATGTTGAGTTCAATGATCAAGATACTAGCATTGAAGTGAAAGAGGTGTTTGAAATTAGTGATGATATTAATGAAAAGAAGGGGAATAAGATGCAGGTGGATGAAGATATGTCTGATGGTGAAGGAACCAATTCTAAGTATGAACGACCCACCCCACCAATCAAAGAAGGGTAGCGGACATCCCTCAGTGATATCCGCCATGACTAAGTGAGTGTCCTGTTCTTGAATTGTCAAGGTATAAGAGCGCCCTTGACAATTTCCATTTTAAAAGTGGTTCTTACGCGCTTTAAACCTGCTATTGCATTTTTTGTGAGGTGGATTCACAAGAAACTATTCGTCTGTTTCATTTCGAAAAGTCTTTTGTTTTTTACCCTTCCGGAGTCGCCTTTCACTCCGGGGTTTTTTTGGTTTTGTAGCACTCTTGTGTCGATATTTTGGTATCTTTTTGTTCTGCGTCTTTTGTTGTCCTTAAAATTAATTAAGCTTGTTTTTCTTATTACCTTGTTTGCATACACGCTCCTAATGTTTTTGATGACATGATCAAATTCTTTGACGAAATCATATAATGGAGCAAAAATATTAAAGAACCTTGGCTAATTATGGGAGATTTTAATAGTGTGCTGAATATTAATGAGAAACAAAGAAAAAATCCTGTTAATTATAATCACATAAACGAGTTTAAATTTTTTACTACTAACAATGGCTTATTTGATATCAATTCTTATTGATGTTTCTTTACTTGGTCTAACATATAAGAAGGAGATAAATTAGTCAAGACAAAGATTAATAGAGGGTTTGCAACTTATGAATGGAGTAATAAATTTCCTTTTGCAATAATTTTTATCCCTCATGCTATAGAATCGGACCACTCACCCCTTATCCTTCAACTTGGTAATTATACCAATTAGGGCTTCAAACATTTTAAGTTCGAAATCTTTTGGCTTGATAACTCGAAGGTAAGGGATGTGGTCGGTGGAGCATGGAGTTTGAATGGATTTAGCCATGCCATTCAAGAATTCGTTTTTAAACGTAATAATACCATCAAAGAGTTGAAGAAATGGAGCAAAATTACTTTCAAAAACCATCAAAATCAGGTGAAAAAACTTCACGATAGATTGATTGGGATTAATAAATTGGATAGCACACCGGATTTAGAAAGAGAAGAAGCTAGTATCCGAAAAGAAATCGAATTTGAAATGAATTGTGAGGAAAAATATTTGGGTGGTCGGGCTAGACTAAGCTGGCTAACTTTTGGTGACAAAAACACAATATTTTTCATTTATCTACTATTCAGAGAAGGAGTGTTAATAGAATCATGAAGAATTAAAGATAGTAATGATCAAAGTATTGAAGACATCTCAGAGGTTAAAACATGTTTTCAAAGTGATTACTCACAATTGTTTTCTGAACAGGGAACGGAAGAACAAAACATGGAAATAGCAGCTCAATTCATCACTAATAAAGTGAGTGCTGAAATGAATGACGAACTCACAAAAACTCCAACTATGGAAGAAGTTGAAGGAGCTGTTATAGAGCTTTCTTCAACTAAAGCACCAGGTCCTAATGGTTTAAATAGTAAGTTTTATAAAGAATTTTGGTGTACGATTAAATAGGATGTATTTAAAATGGTATTTGATTTCTTTAAGAAAAATATCTCTTTGGACACTATCAATGACACCCTTATTACCCTTATTCCTAAAGGAGATACACAAGAGAAATTAGGTGATTTTAGATCTATTTTGTACGTCAACTTTGGTTATAAAATCATTGCTAAGATTTTGGCTAATAGACTTCAAAAATTCATGGATTCGATTGTTTCTCCTATTCAATCTGCTTTCATCAAGGGTAGGGCCATCCAAAACAACGTTATTATTGCACAGGAAATCTACTTTTTTATGAGCAGGAAAAGAAAAAACAAAATTCATATGGCTGCTATAAACATTGACATGGCAAAAGCCTATGATCAGCTACGTTGGGATTCTTTTTAACGATTCTAAAAAAATTGGGTTTCAGTGATAAATGGATTAGCTGGATAAAAACTGTATTACTACCGTCTCTTTTCAAATTAATCTTAACGGAGAAAGACTAGAGAAATTTAATTCTAGTAGAGGTTTGCGACAGTGAGACCCTCTATCTCTCTTTCTTTTTACTATGATGACTAAAGCCCTAATTAGTATTATTGAACATTTTTCTCCAGAAGGATCTATTGCAGGTATAAAAATCAATAGAAACTGTCCTACTATTTCTCACATTTTATTTTCAGATGACTCAATATTTTTCTTAACATCGACAAGACTAACTTCCAGACCTTTAAAGATTGACTTCAAATATACTGCAAGGGATCATGTAAAATAAATAATTTTGATAAATGAGTTGTCCTTTTCTAGTAAAGACACCGCAAAAGAGGTCAGAAAACATATTTCTGGAGATATCAACATCAAAGAAGCTAATGATGTAGGAAATTATTTGGGTATCCCTTTATGTCACAAGAGATCTAAAGTTGAGTCATTGGAATGGATTGCAAAAAAACTTTTCAAGAGGACGGAATGATGGAAAGATGGAAAGTAAAACTCCTTTCAAATGGGGGCAAATAAATCCTGATTAAAGAAGTGTTATAGGCTATTCCGAATTATGCTATGTCCAATTTTTTCTTTCCCACTCTCATCTGTAATAAACTTATCTCTGTTATTTTTAAATTCACGAGAAAGAAATCACACTCATTGGCTTGCATGGGAAAAGGTGGTGATGGTTAAAATCCTTAGAGGAATTGGCTTTAGAGATACTAAAAGGATGAACACAACTTTACTAGCAAATCAATCTTGTAGAATTATCAATAATCCTTATAGCTTGTAAGCAAGACTTCTTATATATATTTTCCTAAATCCGATTGCTTTAATATTAAACTTAGACAAAGGCGCATGTGGAGTTGGGCTAGCTTACTTGAAGGCAGAGATTACGGTTAAGATATACCAATTAGAAACTTGAGAAACCTCAAGATTGCAATCTTGAGAAAGTTCACCAACTTTTTGAACATAATTTGTTTGAATGGGATAATGAAGTGCTTGACAACACTTTCCCTAGTCCTATTATACCAGATATAAAAAGAATCACTTTACTCGATTTCGGCTCAAAAAATAATATCATTTGGCCCCATACTAGAAAAGGTACTTATACGACTTAATCTGGGTACAAAATTTTAACGGATGAAGTTTTCTTTAACACCCCTCAAAATATCAATGTTGCAAAAAATATTCGTTTTGGTCTTTGGAAAACTATTTGGAATTCCAATAGACCAAATAAGATTCGTGTTTATATGTGGAAAGCTTGTAACATTGGGATCCCGACGAAAAATATTATCTATAAGAGAAATTGCGCTGACTCAAATTACTACCCTTGGTGCCAAGGTGAGGTTGACACGGCTGAACATCTTCTTATATATTATAAAATTGGTCAAATAATTTGGGCAGGATCTTCATTTCAAATGAAAATCGATCATGATAATAGAGATAATGTTGGAGATTGGTTCCTTAATGTTGTAAAAAAATCTGAAGCTGGTTGTGATAAAAGAATTATTGCTGATTATGTCATGATCATGATTTGGAACATATGGAAAGGAAAATGAAAACTATACATGGGAAAGATACTATTGATTGTGATAATTTCATTTTTACTACTAATAAACTTATGCGGGAATTACATGGTATTGATTGGAGAAATACAAGTCAAGAGAATAATAAAAAATAACAAATAGCCAGGAATTGAGAGAGAATAATATGTCACGGGAACAAACATTGTGTGCTTATGTGATGTATCTTTTAATAAATCATATTAACCAACAGGCATCGGCATTTTGATTATCAAAAGAAGTACGGGATATAATGAGGAAATCAAAGAAACCACCATTTGTAACACAAGTCTCGAAAGCGAAGCTATTGAAATCTTACAAGAGACTCAAACATGTAAAGATTATCCAGGATAAAGTAAGCAGATAATCTTAGATAACCTTGAAGTAATGCAGGTATTAAGCGGATGTCAGCGACGAGTTGGAGGATTCACCCAATCATCAAGAAGATTCAACATTTTATGGTGGAAGTGGGGCCAATTTCATTTAAATATCTTTGATAAGGTACAATAAAAAAGCTGATCAACTTGCAAAGAACACTAGAAATTGAGCAACTTATTAAGCAACATAAACTTCTATATCTCTCCTTTCTTCCTCTTTTTGTAAACATAGAATTAGGTGATACTTTGTGCTTCTCTTCGAGGTTTCTTAATCCCTTTCATCGATCAAAAAAAATAAATACACGAGAAGAAGATAGAGTAAATTATTGATTTTGATATTGAAATGAAACAAACAATTTAGATTTTTTTCCAATAAAACAAGATGGAACACTACCCAATATCGTTATTATTACAAAATTTGTCCAAGAAACTAAACGAACCTAAAATAGAATAATAATGCCATCTAGAAATGTCAATGTTTTGCCTAACACACTTTACGAGCGCGTCAACTATTCCATTAAAAAAATATTAAAATATAAGACCTTCTAATTTGGAAACTGAGTTAACCCTTTCCAAATATCCTCAATCACTGGGTGGATATGCTAGTGGGCTCCTGCCTATTTGTTGATGTCTTGAACAACGACAATATTTCCAAAGTAGAATGAACAACTCTAAAAGTTGAGACCAACAGCTGATCTCATTGCCAAAAGAACAACCAAACCTTCAGGTTCAATTGGTTTTCTAACTTTGCATCTTCTCATCGCTTTATGAGTAATCTCTCCCTAGGTATTCACCGCAGTAGATGCGACCCCAGTTTGTTCCCATTCCTTAAGGAAAGAAGTATTATTAAGTAAAATAGGGTTGTTGGACACCACCTCGTTAAGGCCATCGATAGCAAGAGCTTGAGAGATTCCCTCTTTTTCACTCAGGGACCCAAATAAATCGTTAATAAGGGATTTAGTTTTACCAATGATTTCATAAAATGTTCCATGTCTTGTTTTCAAATAACCTTTCATTCGTACATTCCAAATGTTCCAAGTAGTACAAAGAATATGTGTTGTTGCAACCTTTCTATCCCATTTATTAGTTGTATAATTGTCGATTGTTTTTGCGATCCATTCGATAAATGATTAGTTGAAGTTGCGGTCAATATAAATTTGCATCAATGACGCAACCCATAACGCAATGCTAGACAAACATTTAATGAAAGACGTTCAATGCGTTCATCATAGATTCACACCATTAACACGTTGAATTTTGGACACGATTCCTCTGGTGAAGATTGACTTTGGTCAAACCATTGGGGCTAGCTCAATGGCCAGGACCTTGCCTCTCATCTAGGAGGTACAGGGTTCGAATCCCTCCAGCCTTGATATTTCTTGAGCCCTTAAAGGGGTAAAACAAGAGGTGCAAGGTTCGAGTCCCCTCCTTGAACATGGGTAACCTAGTTTTGATTAAGTGGGAATATGCATGAAGAGGCGTGTATATTTCCTATAGGAATAGTCGTGGTGCGCGTAAGCTGGCGCGGACACCCATATATCAAAAAAAAAGATTGACTTTGGTCAGTAGAGTTCAGTTACGGATTTTTTAGCCGAATATCCATATTTTTTACGGGACATTGGAATGCCATATAGTATTCTAGAACTTCTCTTTCATTCCAAGTGATTCTAGTAAACCATAAAAGACTTTTATTTTTTCGGCTTATCATTTAAGTGGTGAGTTTATGGATTAAATTGGATATCCACGTCTATATAATATGGTTCAAAAGTCAATTGTTCAAAATATCTCATACTTTTCTCTATATTTATAATCTTTAAATCTAGTCTTTCTAATTTTCAACCTTTTTATCAATCCAAATTATTGGTCATATTTTGTTTTTCTATATATTTTTCAACGGTTAGATCTTCTTTATCCAAACATACATTTATCTTCCTATAATACCATGTAATTATAACTTTAAAAAATCCCATCTAAATCGTTTATAACAAAAAAAAAAAATTCATTTTAAAACCCCTTCTTATTCACCTTCTCAACACCTATTTCCCAAATTTCGTTCAATATGAATAACATTAAATTAGAACTCTTACTATTTTTAGCACACCTCTTTCCTAAATTTCGTTCAAAATTTCAAAAAGTATATTAGTTTAGTACGATTTGTTATTTGGGTCCTTTATCTTTTAAATTTTTGGTCCTTGGGTACTCTTTTGTTTTTTTTCTTGTTTTTTCTTAATCTGTCACGGAGGCACTTAACATGAATTAGACTATAGGTACAAACAGTTGGACATAAATAAAATATTGAATACCGCATTGTCTAAATTTAAAATATAGGACATAATTTATAATTTTTTGTAGAACGATGGGTACCTTACAAGTTATTTTCTTTTTTGTTCATTTATTTAATATTTTGTCAAAAACATTAGTTATACTATGATATTTTAATTTCTTTGTTATGGTTTATCCACAGGCAATTCTAGAATTTTTATCGAGTATGTTAAAGTTGAAATAATCTTTTAAAAATAATTATTTGTTTAAATAATTAAATATCTTATATTTAGTTCGATTAAAATTCCTATTCATATTAAAGACATATAATATTTAGTTACAAGTAAGGTAAGAGAGGGGAAACGGTCAATGTTGATTTTTACTGAAAAAAATTCTTAAAAAGAATATCGACCCTATTCTAATCCACCTCCGAGCTCTTCAGCCCCAATACTCCTGCCTTGATTAAGAACATTATGTCTAAAGGACTTAATATGAACAAGAACGGAGTAGGAATAAAACCAAATATTTTGAATGGATTATAGAGAGAATTTAAGAAAAACTGAAAATTGGAAAACCTTATTCCTATCCGAAAGAGGTAAAGTTCTTGTGAAATCTGAGATACAAGGGTTACCTAATTACCTTATGTCCTCATTCTTATTACCTAAGACTATTTGTAATATTATTGGTACATTTTGGTGGAGAGATAAAGGTAAAAATAGAATCCATTTTTGTGATTAGGATACCATGACTACCTCTAAATTTGAAGGTGGAAGGGGTTTTCGTGACATTCACTCAACGAACCCTGCTTTACTTAGTAAACAAGCATGAAACTTGTTTCAAAGATAAGATTCCATCCTCAAGATTCTAAAAGGGAAATAATTTAATAACACAACCTTTAAAATGCTAAAATAGGTTACTCACTATCTAATAGTTGGAGAAGCCTATTAGCAGGGAGATACATCTTTAAAAATGAGGTAAAATGGAAAATTAGAAATGGAGAAAATATTCTCCTACATGAACATATTTGGATTTCTAATATTAATGAAGTTGTTTTACCTAAGGATTTCACCTTATCATGGTTAATAGGATTTTTAACACTGGTGGTAAATCCTTGAACATTAACCTTGTCAATAATAACTTTGAAACCAATATAGCTTCTAATATCCTTATCATGCCAATCCCTAGCTTTGATTGTCATGACACAAGCTACTGGAACAAATCAAAAGAGGGAAGCATTACTGTAAGAACTGCTTATAACCAAATTAAATAAACAAGGGAGGGAGTTATCAACAAGTTGTGTAACTTAAAACCCTCTCATTCGCATCAGTATGATTATGAGATATGGGATATTGTTTGGAAGATGAAATACAACCCTAAAATTAAGAATTTTACAATTCGTAATTTAATAACTACAAAGAATAATCTTTACATTCGAAAGTGTAGAAAAGATAACTTATGTAAAATTTGCAATAATGCCCTTAAAACCTGTGAGCATCTTTTTCTTGAGTGCCCTTGGGAAAGAGCAACATTATTCTCTTCTCCTCTTAATATTACAAATATTGCTAATCCAATATCTCCGTCTGATGTCTGTTTTTTTGGTATGGGTAAGAATTTACAAGATAAAGGCACAACTGAGAAATACAATATAGATCTCCTTTGTAATATAATTTGGAGTATACGGAAAGGTAGAAATAGTTTTATTTTTAATGGTATTGCTATTGACCCTATCAAAACAAATATTTGTCTTTAAAAAATTAATTCCTGTTCTTCCATCATCAAACCACTTATTTCTGGTGTACCTATTTTTTTTATCTAAATATTTGTAACACTGTTAAGTGTGTTAAGTGTATTTATGGATTTGCTGAAATATATGTAATATTACTTTCTCCACCATCTTTAGAGGAGCTAATGGTCATGCTAATTGGGTTGCAAAATTGTTTCTTGATGATAAAACTGTTTGGCAACTGAGATACTTTTTTCTCTCTCCCCAGTTAGCTATTTTGTTTGTAATGGACAATTCTCTACGGAAATAAACTCACTTATTTTTAATATATCTATTTCAATTGGAAAAAAAACATCCGAGGTCGATCTTGGGAGGAGACGAAAGAAGTATTAGCTTTTGATTTCCTTTCAATTATTATAATTTTAGGGTTTCTTAATTTCTTTTATAAATAAAACATATAACATAAGTTTTTGTTTTTATTTAGAATAAGTCTAATTTTAGTCCAATTCAAATAAAAGAATGCTAAGTGGTTTTTTGTGTTTAAATAAAATTATTTAATTAATTTATAACTAGGTTGAATAAATAAAGTTAAAGAGTATATAATATAAAGTCATCTTTTTCTTTATTAGTAAAATAAATAATTTTATATTTATTGAATTTATATTTATTTAATTATTTTATTTTTTTGATTAATTACTTATGATAAAAAAAAAAATTGATAAATATATATAATTTTTTTATATGTTTTGAAATTCTTTTTGAGATTTTCTTTTTTTAAAAATTTGTTTTAACTTTCCAAAATGTTAGTCGATAATCACCTCAATTTTCTTTTTCTTTTATAAACATATGAAAAAGGCTTTGAGTCGAATCTAGAATAAATATAAAGCATCATTATAGAGCAACATATTCAAAATTGGAAGAAATAGTGAATAGTAGATTTTAACGACAGAAAAGAAATATAGTGAATAGTAATTTAAGATTCTTCATCATTATATGAAGAAAACTAGAAAGTTGACGAGCCTTGTGCAGTGTATTTGCAATTTTGCATACTGAATTTAATTAGTTTCACAAAAATGACGAGAGTGGTGATGTCATGTCATTGTGTGTTCCATGTGGTGTTCATATAGTGGGAATTGGGGTGTTATGCTCACTTTCATGGCGCCTCACTTTCTTGACGCAAGTGATGTGTTTTTTTATCTTCTAAATAAGAGTATTGTCATTCATTTTCGAAAAGGTAAAGATGGGGCTGCCGCAAGCAAGCTGGATCATTTAACCGATCATTTGACGTATTAATTGGATGGTTGAAGAATTTGGCCCGGGATGAACGATCAGATAGACAAACTTGCTTAGAAGGCTAGGCACAAAGCCAATGGAGGGACGACAACAACGTCCTGTTTAGCGGAATATTTTTAAGGATGGGTATCAGATTGAAGGAGGCAGCGAATAGCTATATTTCGTGCAAAAGAAAAAAAAGGCTGAAGACATTCTGTGGTCCTCTTGATGGTCCTCTTGATGTAGTTGGGAGCTTTTTCGTTTAGCCGATATCTCTTGAAGTATTTGTTTTGAAAAGCCTTCTTAATGTAGCTGATTTTGCATGTAGGAAATTTGTTTAACCAATTCTTTGTTTCGGAAATAATCCGGCTAATATGCCAGTGAAAACCAGATCTTTTGTTGATACCTTGAACAAGCTCAAGGTTATTAGAGTAAAATGAACAACTCCAAAATAATTTATTTATTTAAAAAAATTTGAGATACGTTATGTTTTGAAAAAACTAGTTTTTCTTCAACCTTTGTTTCAGCTTATGTCTGTAATTCCAACTGCAATATTTTATTATTATATTTTCATTATAATTTAAGAGAAATTTTCTTTAACTTAACTTTTTTAGTTATGATAATTTTTTTGTAACTTGAACTGTTTTTTATCTATATTTTTATCCATATTATGTTTCTTTCCCCCTGTTTTTGTTCTTATTTAGTCTTTCTTATTAATTTATTGTGATTTCGTTTGATTTTAAGTTGAAAAAATAGGAGGAAAACGTGTATCAATTTTAGTAGTGTTTTGAGTGTATCAACATTAATTGATAGTAAAGAAGGTATGTTGGTCTTTTACATGTCAATGTCTTTTAAGTGGGAGTACACGTGTCTGCACGGACTATTGAGAATTGATATATATATATAAATTCTAATTTTTGAACCTGAGGCCCAAATGCTCGGTCCTTTTTAACTGAGGGTATAAAAGGTCTTATGTGGGTTAAGTTTCTTTAATCTTTGGACTGAGCTCGATTTGGTCCCTAACTTTAAGTTCAGGCTCACTTCCGCTCATCCCTAACCATTACTAAATAAAATATCTTTTTTTAGTGAGAAAAATACAATCTAAGGCCTTAAAATCAAAAATATATAGAGATATTAGCCAATTAAGTCAAAAAACCCAATAACCCACCCCCATAGAGTCCAATGTAATATTACCCCCCTAAAAGGTCTAGATTTTTAGACATATCTCAATTATACCCTTTAAGTCAACGATTTTATTAAATAACAAACCATTAATATCTTTGTGTAACAACTTCCTTATATACCTTGTATTTATTAAATCCCACAATTAATCTTTTTGTACCACCGATGTAGCCATGGCAACACCTCCAGCAAGTTGAGCAAGAGAAGGACCGACCTTCTTCTCAGGCGAGCACTCTCTTGCATAAGGAAACCTCCACCACTCGAACCAATGTCATGAACAAAACCGTCGGTGCTCGCAGCAGATTCGGTAACATCCATGGCAACACCTCCAGCGAGCTGAGCAAGAGAAGGACCGGCCTTTTTCTCAGGCGAGCCCTCTCCTGCATAATAGAACCTCCACCACTTGAACCAATGTCTTCTCCAGCGAGCTTCGACTCTGGCATTCTGCAAATAATCTTCACCATTTATGAACAGACCTTCAATTACAACAGGTGCACCATCAAAATAAAACGAATAATCCACCTCAAATCGATATTAAGGTATGAATCTTTTAATCTGAAATCACACTTCATGTCATACAGACATGTAACCGTCCAAATCCCCTACCGATCCACTATTATTACTCTGACACACCACTGCAAGTTGAATAGCTTTTACAAACACACACCATCACATTAACATACACCACCATGTACGAAAGTTATTTATTGTGTTATTTTGCAGGTTTACAGAGGTGGGGTGTTTCTTTGGCAGGTTTTGATTGTTTTGGACGAAAGAAGACGATGCATTGTTAATTGATTTTCTGAATTTTTGTTTTGGTTCTTTTTTTATTTAATATGATTTGACTTGTTCTATGGAATTAGGGAATTTGGTTATGGTAACTCAACAAACATTAATTGGTATAAGAGGGTAATTTGGACTTTTTGGGTGGGTTAGACATGATGGGCAACTACAATAGTTTGTGAAATCTGTCAGTCAATTACCCAAATATATATTATAAAGCCTAACCAAAAAAACATTCTATAAAAGTCTCAATTATAAATTTAGGGTTTGGTTTTTTTACCTTTATACCTTTTTTATGTTTGGAGAGAGAAAAAATTCAGATTTTTTGGAGGGTCCGTACCTATTTGACCTCGTACCCACTTTTGTAAATTATCCAATGGAGTACGTACCCATTAACCGTTAAATCCAATTAATTATACAACAGATACGGACCCATACCGTTATTATTTTTTATTAAGTCATTTTTAATTGATATAAACCCAATTCTTGTCCATGTCAAAGTCCAAGTAGTTCTCCATGTCAAAGTTCTAGTGGGTGCAGACCCAATTCGAATAACAATAGGTCTGTGTACCTAGGTGGTACATACCCATCTTCAACAATACCTAACTGGCTACAGATCCATCACGAACTATACCTAAATGGGTACACACCCAATTAGACCAATTAGACCATCTCAAGTATCTGTACAAACAATTTCACAAAAAATAAATCTGTTCAACTCGATGAGACAAAATACAAAACAAAATCTCTTCACACTCGAGCATTGGGACAAAAACATAAACGAAACTCCACACTTGCATCATAGGATCAAAAACAAAACGAATCTACTCACACTTGCATCATAGGAACAAAAACAGAATGAAATCTCTTCACACTCGCAGCCTTGGAAAAAAAGACAAAAATAAATCTTTTCACAGGTGAGACTCACCATTGGAACAAAAAACAAAAAGAAATCTCTTAACAGGTGAGCGGCGACGGTTTTCTTATGCCGGTGAGAGGAGGCAAATTTCTTATGAAGGTGAGAAGGTGAGATCTGAACGGTAGAAAACGATGGCGAATGGTCCACAAACTGCGGCAGTTTTCATGGGGTTGTTGATGCTGAAGAATGGTCCACGAAAGACAACATTTTTCTATGAGTGGTGGTTTGATGATGGTGGAGAATGGACACAAATGACGACGATTTTCTTTGGCAGTGGACAGAGGCGACGGGAAGGTGAGACTGGAGGGCCATTAGGGCTTAATGATGGTGGAGAATGGCCCACGAACGACTACAAATTTATTTAGCAGTGGAGAGAGACGGTGGGAAGGTGAGACCTGAGGGCAGTGCAGGGAGGGGTTAGTTTTTCTTGTGCATGAGAGCTTGTTGGTCGGAATGCGAGATTTCGGCGTAAAGAGAGAGAAGAGAGGCAGTTTTCTTATGGTGCGAAAACGATAGAGAAGAGAGAGGGACGGGAAGGATCCGATCTTTTTATTAAGGTTTTGTTTTGATTTTTGGGTTTCGACTGTGAATATAAAAGGGAGAATTTTTTGGATATTTTTCTTTTTTTAGTTGGGCTTCTAATAAATAGTTAGAATGGGGTTTTTTTTAGAGTATTTTGTATAGTCTTAAGATCTTATAAAGTTAATGCCTTTTTTAAGTAATTCAGACTATGTTTGCCGGTTGGCTATTGTTATAAATAAAAAACTTAACAATTTGTATCTAAAATATAAATATCCGTTACAATATTTTTTTTGTCGATTGAAAATTTAAAAGTTAACCAGTATTACACATTAAATTAAGAAAACTAGTAGCTCCTAAGAGTGAGTAATCATTCCATTGCGAGAAACTGAAATCTCGTCTTGTACATTTCCCCAGAACATCCGTAGCAGTGTTGAAACATCGTTTGATATGTATGACCTTCCATTTAGGGAAAATGGTCAACCAGTTCTTTATTTCGGCAATGATGGGAGAAATCTGCCATCAAATACCTGAATTTCTATAA
Source organism: Nemophila menziesii (assembly GCA_029959085.1). Taxonomy (NCBI): domain Eukaryota; kingdom Viridiplantae; phylum Streptophyta; class Magnoliopsida; order Boraginales; family Hydrophyllaceae; genus Nemophila; species Nemophila menziesii. Next base: position 35,229,595 of record JARWIR010000004.1, read on the forward strand.
ATACCTTGAACTAGTTCAAGTTTGTCGGAGTAAAAAGATGAATGTTATTGTTTTACTTCCCCTGTATTCAATTAAAGGTAAAACCATAGTTATACATTTTCTATCGTTACCTTTATAGCTTTCAGATTCTTTGTCATTCACAAGATTTTATAATTTGATAAGCTTCAAGTTCTTATGTGAATTTACGTGAAGATCCTTACACAAACGAGTGAAGACCTTGGAGGAGTCATTTTGTCAAGGTGTTCGCACATCACTGGCAAAAAGTTACTTGAAATCTTTTAATTCCTATTATAAACCAATTAGAGTAAATACATCGTTTACCCCATGAACTTTACCCCGATTGACAGTTTGCCCCTCAAAGTTTATTTTGCGACTAGTTGCCCCCTAAATTTTTGTTTCGTGACTCGTTAGTCCTTTTTGCTGTTTTCCGTCCATTTTTTGATGCGTGCATTACACGCGCTCGTGACTAGTTGCCCCCTATTTTTTAAAAAAAATTGTTAATTATATCCTTTTTTTAAAGATGGGTATTTTGGGTATTTTACACTTCTTCTTCTTTAATGGAGAAAGTCACCATGCACGCATAATGTTTGATATTTGGTCTCAAAGAATAACTTTCCATTTTACTAAACAAAAACTTTGAAAGTCCTAGAGGGGGGGGGGGTGAATAGGATTACTAATAAGATTAATGCCTAATTAAAAATCTTTTGGACAATTATATGTTTTAGAGAAAAGCTTCTAAGTTAACTAATATATCAAACTCTTAAGGGATCGTGCAATGGATAAGTTAGAGGTTTGATATAGAAGCTAAACAAGTAAATAGAAATTATATTCTCTTACTATGCTAGATGATCTAAGTTAGATAAACTAGATAATCAATATCACAAAATCATACTAGCATATGATCAAACATATAAAGTGCGGAAAATAAAGAGTGTAGGGATAGAAAGATACACACGATTTATAGTGGTTCGGTTTCCCTACATCCACTACCTAAGGAAGCCTCCTTAGGATTTCAAGCTTTTCACTAAGCTCCCGTGTCTCTCTTAACCGGGTCGAGAACACAATAACCCTTACAACCTCTTCGATAACACGAAGGACAACCTCTTCGAAACCACGAAGGAAACTCTTGTGTAATCACAACACAAGGACACCGAGTATACTCCAGATACTCAAATTCTCTCTTAATCTATCTATTACAAGAACTAGACTTAAGAGGATAAATACAAAGAGTTTAAAGGGTGAAACTACTTTGCTAACAATCTCCTAATGAGTAGATATAACACTTAAGCATGAAAGACTCCTCTTGAGTAGATAGAACTTTGTGGCTTATTGTATTAACTCCTTAATTGAGTGGATATGACAATGTATAGCTTTTGACACCTTCTTGGATGATAACAATTAAGCCCTTTAGTGTATATGGGTTGAAGGTGTAGTTGTAGCCTTGAAAGACCTTCAATTTATAGCTGCAAAATGCTCCCAACGGTCATAAGACTTGTCTCCAACGGATATATTAATATCCCCAACGGATATATTCCTTTTGTCTTCATTTTGCTGCAGAAAAACCTTCTCTGCGGTATACCGCGGGTTTTGTGCGGTGTACCGCGCTTCTCGTGTTTTGATTTCCTTGTTTCTGACGGACTACCCTATGCACCGTGGTGTAGTCCGTGCTGCGGGCGGTATACCGCTCAATCCGCCGGTATACCGCACCAAAGGTCTAAAACACCTTCTAGTGAGTATATCTTTTACTGTGATGCTCGGATCAGAAAACCTTCTTCACGAGAGTTGTAGAAAACATCATTTTAAGAAACTTTGTAGTTGATCACTAAATCTAATTCTCAATGTACACAAAGATATGAATAAAAGTATTTGTAAGAGAATTAGTTTCTTAAGATATAACAATAAAGCTTTGATCTAAATGATAAAGAAGTGCTTTTTGATGAATTAGAGTGTAAGATAGAATATGTAAAACAAGAGTAATTAGCACACTAAACACAAGAGGATTTGTCACATTAAAACAACCTATTAAGGGAGGCTATAAGCCAACAAACTTCCCTTCTCTAACCCGCCCTACATGAGCACAAACTGAAAGCAAAGCAAGAAACTTAGCGTGTTTTTATTTAGTGGGCGTAGAGATCCCTGCAACTCTAACCTCAACAAACCCTTTAATTATTTAATAGCACCTCATCCAACCTATAACCCCCAAATAAACCCCATCCACTTCTATCTTTACACTACAAGCACTGAATCAAAATTTTCACATCCAATCTAATCCCTTCAATAATTCATCAGAAACAACCCCTATCCTCTCCATATTACTGCCACAACTCTCCATATACCATCAAGCACACCCTCAAGCAACTAATAAAATTTCATCACACCAACTCCAGAACTAAACCACCAAACTACATATTTGCACATCAGATCCCTGCGATATTTTAAATGAATTGACTGCTCAACCTACCAATCCCTCACTACATATTTGCATCTCAGGTCCCTTTGTGTTAACTTGTGTATTAATTTATAATTTTTTTTTACTATATTATTTGATGTGGATCGAACACAGAAAGTCATAAACATATATTTTTACCTTGCCACTCGACCATTTCTTGGTTTGCTGGGACATAAGTAGTAACTAGTAAGTATAGTTGCTACCGCTGACGTATCACTATCACAGTATCACTGCATTTTCTTTTACATAGTAACAAACAAAACAAACGAACAAACAAAAACAAAAGTCACTTTCTTCATATCATTTCTGCTGTAATTCCTAAACCCAATTAATTAAGTAATTATTTTAATTATTCATTTATGCTATTAAGGAAAGCTTCCATCTATTTACTTTTTTGAATTGTTAGTTATGTTTTATTGATATAGTGTCTGGATATGTTTTTTGAATTGTTGGTGAAACATATATGGGATTGGGTAGACGGATAACTAAGTGCAAAAGGTGACCTTGGCTAGTAACATATTTATAAAATTCCTCTTTTCTGCTAAGTATTTGATCATCATTCCATAATTAAGCTTTGATGAATTGCTTGAGCTGAGTCAACGTGGAGATAATCGATCCATAGACATGCTTGTTCGTGATATTTATGGTGGTATGGACTATTCAAAGGTATTAATAAATAATTTGTATTCATTCATATATTCAACTTGTATATGAGATTGAGTAATTAGAATAGAGTGCATGTTTTGAATATCTTCTTCCACCATTTTATCAAACAAATCTAATGTGTTATTAGGTATCTTTCTTGAATAGAGGAGTTAAAGATTTGAAGATTTGAAGATTTGAAGATTTGAAGATTTGAAGATTTGAAGATTTAAAGCTTTGAAGCTTTGAAGCTTTAATCACGGAGAAGAAGTTTTAGAGAAGAAGATCATGGAGAAGAAGTTTTAGAATACCAATTTTGCCCTGTTAAAATGATTTTTTAAATAATTATTTCTGAAAAAAAAGTTCAGGGGGCAATGAGTCACGAGTTAATGGGACGTGGCACCCACGCTGCGAATTAACGGCAAAAATTGACCGGATAATGGTCACAAGGGGTATCGAGTCACGAAATTAAAATTTAGGGGGCAACTAGTCGCAAAATAAACTTTGGGGGGCAATCTGTTAATCGGGGTAAAGTTCAAGGGGTAAACGATGTATTTACTCAACCAATTATTTTATGTTTTTTGAATTGAAGGTCAAATCTTGTGATGCAGTTAGATTGGGTAATTGGCTACATCGGGTTTCTCTGAGCTTTGATATAAATTTATAAGATGTCGAAAGATAAAAAACTCATAAACGTACGAGTATTCACAAACAATGAACTGTATAACCGAGTTTGTCTCTACATGGATTCGATGAGTAATACATAATTAGTTCTAGATTTAGTTACTCTTTGGAAAAATAATACGGAAAAGTAATTATTTTTTATTTTTTATTAAGAAACTACTAAAGAGTATGCGATTAAACTAATGATTAACTATAAATCTAATTAGCTAAAGGAGTTGTAAGAATGAGGAGAGAGTAACACGATAATTGCTAGTAATCTCATTTATGCACGATTTAACCTTTTCTTGACTTCTGGGTGAACTTGGTATTTAACCGCTAATTAAGATTCAACTATCCACGTAAATCCCACCCTGAGAGATAAGAGATGCCCTTAGTACTGTAACGATCTCTCTCGAGTATCATTACCAAGGATTGGGACAATAAACTTTAACGCTATTGTCTATTTTATTAATCAACCCCTCTCGGTTCGGTGACACACATAAAACGAATATAAACTATGCTCCACAACCCAACTTACCTTTCTGACGATAGTCAAGTTGCTATACTAACCTACTAATTGGCCAATAGAATAGTTTCACAGAATTACAAGTTTATATTCAACAAAATTATCACAAATTAATATAAACGTAATTATAAGAAAAACATTGAAATCATGACCTACGGTTAATACCAGTGTTTTAAAAAGCGCTACGCGTTAGGCGGACGACTTACCACCTTCGAGCGCTTAGTCAGAGCCTTTGCGTTTTCCTCCTAGGCGGTTTTAAATTTTATTTATGAATATTATATATTATTAATTTATTTATTTTTAAATCCACACTTTATACTATAAATAATAAGAAAATAAATTTAGAAAAACTCACAAAATTATATTATTGCTTAGATACATAATTTATACAATTTAGGTGAATGATAATCGATTATATGGATACTTTTTGAGTTTATATAATTTTAAAAATAGGTTTATATAATTTCTGTTTTTTAAATTTTGTGTTAAAATTGGATTTTATAGCCTCCATACCTCCAAAGTGGTCGCCTACGTCCGCCTTGAAGCCGCTTAAGATCTTTTGGGATTGCTTGGAGGCCGCTTGGGCGATTTCTTAAAGGTATGATATCTTCTAGCGTCTAGGCGGCCGCCTAGGCCAATTTTTAGAACGTAGGTTAATACCCTTACAATTCTAAAGTGAATAAGTTTTGGTTCGTAATGGAATTAAGAAAATTAGAGTATGAAAAAGACATAATCAATTATAGAATTGAAAAGAATAAAGAATTACACTAATTAAGGAAATAAAAATTATTGTTCTTGACTCCTTGCCCTTGCCACCTTGCTCTCTATATATTTCTCTCTTCTAATAATGGTATGTGGTAGGTTTGCTTGCAGAAAACATATATTTATGGTCTTAGAAAACGTTTTATCTTAATTGGGCCAACTTAAGTGAGTCAAAAGTGACCCAGTGGACTCTTCTAAATCTGAACAACTTTGGGTCTTGTCATTACAACATCCATAACTTCTTCAATTAAACTTCAAAGATAATTGTTATTTCTCACGCGATATAAACTTTAGGGGATACCTTGAGCTCGAATTTAATGATTAGATTATTCACCAATTCTGAGTTATGACCTTCAAAAGTTTCTGGATACATTTGGCCGACAATTTCGTTGAGCTTTACATGGATTTCCTGGCTCCTTTTGTGACTTGTCTTGGGTTTATTTGTGACTTTTTTACTACCTAACTTCATATTAGGGTCTAAGATCATCAGTGTACCTGTTCACTTCACACTTAACACACAAATCACCTAAAATTCTTCAAAACAAGTTTAAATACAAAAATAAGCCACTAAATCAAAATACATCAAATAGAAGAGATAAATACCACATTTAAGCACTAAAACACTATCAAATGACGTCTCAAGAGTATATTAATCTATCATAACAGCCGAGACATCACTCATTTTGGTTTTTGGAGCATTATTTTTGGTAGGTAGGTCTATGGGTATGTTTCAAATGTGGAAAGCCGATAGAAATGTCATAATAGTATCGATGAAAAAATATGTTTGTATGTCGTATTAATGAGAGTTATAGAGCATTTTGCCACCTAGTATTCATTTATGAACCTAATAATTTTTATGAAAGGCGTGTTCTATGAAATAAAATCTTGAGTAGAATAGATGTGCCACAGTCCTTGGGTTATTATTGAAGACTTCAACAAGATATCAAAATCTTATGAGAAAGTTACAATTATGAATGTTAAACATGCTTGTATTCATGCATATAATGAGTTTATTTCTCATAATGGGTTGTTTGATCTTTTAGCTAAATTTTTTCTACAAGTGTTCAATCGCGAAAATCATAATATGCATATTAAGGAGCGACTTGACTGTGTATATGTAATCATCGATGGATATTGATATTTCTGGATTTTGTCATGAAAGTTCCTCCGATAGTTAGATTGGACTAGGGGTGGGTAATTATTTTTTGGCCCAAACCGACCGACCCATCCAACCTGACCCAATTATTGTGTTTATTTATCCAGTCGAGTTTAATAATGTACAACTATACAACTAGACCAAAAAAAAAGTTTTAAAAACAAATATAGCTTGTGATGATTTTCATAATATAAGAAAAAGTTCAGACTCATTGTGATCTTCCAGAGGAGTTAAATGTAAGTAAAGGAAGGTATATAACAAGAAAAGTTAAAGAAAAAATAATAAGATGTACAAACATATTTTCATTATTAATGTTGATACTTAAAATACTGAGAAAACTAAACAAACTAGTGGCTCATGCATTATAACAGTGTTATAGTGATACTTTTAAGTTGTGATACATTGCCAACAGTCTTACACTGATACTTTTAAGTTGTGATACATTGCCAACTGATAGAAAATTGTTAATTTATTTATTTTTTATTTAAATTTTTTTATTACCAATCAATTCATGTCCACGTCATGGATGATATTTAGGTGGTATAAATTTAGATAGTATATATCATTCCTCTCATATTTATTCATAAAAAGGTTGTATATGATTGACAATTAGATTGCAAAACAATAGTTAGATGCCAGTGTAATTCGATAATTGAGTCAAGGATATATCCTTCTATTAGTATTTTCATAGCATCTAAATATGAACTTGAAAAATATAGAGTGACTTTTATAATTTAATGTTTATAATATATTTTCAGTTCTTAGACTTAAAAAAATGTCACGCGTACACACACATAAAACTTTAACCAAGAACATCCAAATGACAACTTCAGTGGGGACAAATTAAGAAGATAAGTGGTGCTGTTCCTTCACGAAATTATTAATTAATAATCTTGTGCTCGTGGGGGTTTATAAGAATCCAAATAGACAAGGGAATAGAATTTGGGGTTGAGAATGATATTTAATTAATGATTTTTGTTTTATTTGAAAAAGTAAAAGAAAACATGTGAAGGCAAATGAAATACATAGAGTAATCTAATTTATTTAATTTTGGACCCCCACAACAAACGATCCACTCTATGATAACCACGTGAGATCAAGTTCTAATGTTTTATGACATCTGTGCAAATTTTTGTTTCTTTGCTCCTTGCATAAAACATTAGGTTTTCTTGATTAGTGCTTGCCATTTTGTTCGTTTAGTTGATAATAATCATACATCTCTAATCTCATGATGATTATTCTTTCTGATAGGACAAGATTTACGTCGATGGCTTATGGTGATGGAATTATTTGTCTATATGGTGGTGATAATTATCCTTTCTATGACATCCTCGTCGGTGAGGCAGGTTTTGGTCGAGTTATTGATAACGTTACTATATACCTGGAGTAATAAATATTCAGGCTTAACAAAAAGTAAGGCAGTGTAATGAAAAAATTTATGACCTCTCTTATAATCATACAAAAATTTCTCCTGAACAAATATATCTATAATTTAATAATCTTTTATGAACTAAACATTTATAAAAAAAATACTTGACTATATAACTATATGTAAAATATGTCATAGACAAATAATTTAAAAAATAATAATAATAACGTTATTCTATTTCATGTCATTTTTTTAATCACTTTTCTTTATATATGTTTTGATTTTTTTGAATATAAAAAAAAAAATTTAGGATAGAAAAATTAATTTGTTGATACATATATGCATATATTTAGGAAATGATAGAAAATGATATAGAAAATATGACATTTACCATTACTCTTACAAAATTATTTAAAAAAATTATTTTACAATACTTTTTTCGAATTTTGTTTTTCAAATTAAGCTTGTAATCCGAGAATAATTCATAATTTAAATATGTAATACATATAAAAATAATAATATAACATAATCTAAAGTAATGGTAAAAAATAATTATAAATTTTGAATATATAAAAGATAAACAAATATAACCGTACTTATAATAATTTTTAACTGAATTTTTTGTTATTTTTGGTCCCTGCGGATGCTGTTTGTTATTATTTTTTTTAGTGCTAAAATTAAAGGGAGGCCAAATTTGCCCCTGCTGCTGGTTTTTCTTTTAAATTGTTGAAATTAGAGGGAGGAGAAAAGTGCAGCATAACATGTAATGCCACTACTAAGGGATGTGTATTCAACACTTTCAATAATTAAACTTGATGTAATTAGAACCATCAATAATTTTTGGTATAATGGAGATTCACTAAAAGAGCTTAACAACACTTACATATCCCTTATATCAAAGATCAAAAATCCGAAGAATATTAAACAATTTCGATCCATTAGTTGTTCTAACTTTATATATAAAATTATAGCTAAAATAATGGTTAATAGGATGCAACCATTTATGAATTGCTTGATCGATGAAAACCAATCGGCTTTCATAGCTGGAAGGCACATTCAAGACAATACTTATATAGCTCATGAAGTTATAAACTATATTAAAGGGAATAGATACACTAAAACCTCATACGTGGCTATAAAAACTGATATATAAAAGGCATATGAAAATGTGGAATGGGATTGCTTGAAAATTATTCTCTTAAAATTAGGTTTTGGTGAAAAATGGGTTACTAAAATCATGGAATGTGTCACTACTGTCTCATATTCTGTACTTATAAATGGTAAACCTTGCTCTTTAATGAAACCCACAGGAGGCTTAAGGCAAGGTGATCCATTATCACCTTTCCTTTTCACCCTTGTAACACAGCTACTCTCGGTTTTAATTAAAGAAAAAGTCAAAAATAATTTGATGGAAGGTATTAAAATAGCAAAACAATCACCCAATATCACTCATTTATTGTTTGCTGATGATAGTATCTTCTTTATGAAAGCAAATGGCATTGAAATTAACAGCTTTAAAGATGTAATAAACAAATATGGACATGCCACAGGTAGGAAATTTAATTACAATAAGTGTGGGATTAAGTTTAGTCCTAATACTCCTGAGTTTATACAACACATGTATGCTAATAAATTGAATATGAATATAATGGAGGACTTAGGCATTTACCTAGGACTTCCCACTGAATGGGGTAGGTCCAAAGTTAAGGAATTAAATAATCTTGTAGAAAGAACCATGAGTAAAATTGAAAACTGGAAAAATTTGTATCTTTCTAATGCTGGTAAAGATATACTTATAAAAGCCGTCCTATCTAGTATCCCAAACTACTATATGTCCTCGTTTATCCTACCTAAAAAAATTTGTGATTTGATTTCATCACAAATCACTAAATTTTGGTGGGGTAATAAAGGAAATAAGAAAATACATTGGGGCTCTTGGGACTCTCTTACTAAAAGCAAATATTGTGGAGGCCTCGGTTTTAGAGACCTACATCTTATGAACATTTCATTACTTAGTAAACAAGCCTGGAATTTATTAAATAATACCAACTCCCTTTTATATAAAACATTGAAAAGTAAATATTATCGAAATTCTTCATTTTATAATGCTAAAATTGGAAACTCTCCCTCATGGGGATGGAGAAGTCTAATTTTAGGCAAAGAAGCGATTAGTGATGATATTAAATGGAGAATAGGAAATGGAAAGGACATTTGCCTTCACTCGCAAAGCTGGATCACAAATTGTAAAGAAATCATATCCCCTACTGATAAAAACATACTTACTGTATCTGATCTCATGATGAAAAACAAAAGAGGTTGGAATATAGATATAATAAAAAAGAATTATAGTAAAGAGACCACTAATCTTATACTTAAAACCTTCATACCTCTTATAGAAGGTACATATACCCCCATTTGGAATAATAGTAAAAGTGGAAATTATGAGGTTAAAATAGGATACCAAATTCTAAAAAAGAAAGCTGAATTAAAAGAGGATATTAAATGTAAGAATAAGGGGTCTTCATCTCATTATATAGACTAAAAAATCTGGAAATTGATGTGGAACCTCAATATTTCTCCTAAAGTTAAAAACTTTATTTGGAGAGCCTTTAAAAATATACTACCAACCAATGAGAATTTATGGAGAAAAAGAGTTCTTAACTCGGCTAAATGTGATATATGTGATAAAACCACAGAATCTGTAGAACATTTATTGATGGATTGTGAATGGGTTAGAGCTGTTTGGTATGCTTCACCTCTTAACTTATATGCTAGAAACCAGTACTCTACTAAATTAGATACTTGGATGGCTAACATATTTGAAACAAGCTTGAAAATAAATAGTACAGCTGCGAAAGAATCAATAGAGAAATTTTGTTATATTACTTGGCAATGCTGGAAGGATAGAAATGAATTTAAATATAAAAACTCAAAGCTTGACCCTATATCAACTGTTCAAAAAGCTATGACCTGCTGCTTGGAATATAAAAATATGAATATCCCTAAGGATGACAATACTATGCTGAAGGGATACTTAGTCCCTACCTATGAAAATTCAATTGTAAATCAGGAATTGGAAATGAATGAAACTATAAGTGAAAGAAGTAAGAAATTAAAATGGGAACCCCCACCCATTGATATATTAAAAATCAATAGTGATGCAGCTTTTTCTAATAATATAGCTACTATCTCTTGTATTACCAGGGATCATCTTGGAAACACTAGGAATTACAATGCTTGGGACATTGCTGCAGAATCACCTCTAGAAGCTGAAGCATTGGGAGTGCTAAAAGCTTGTCTTTTGGCGCGAGAAGAAGAAGCTCGAGTAATCATTGAAAGTGATAGCCTCCTAGTGATGAAGACTCTTGAGAAGACTCTGCAATTTTCTTGTCCTTCTATTAGTAATGTAGTTAATAGCATCTATTATATCTCAGAATTTTGTAAACCTTCGTTTAGATGGTGTGAGCGAGAATGTAATAGAGCTGCGGATTGGTTAGCTAAATGTAAGCTTAATGGCAACATGTTTAGCCTTAGCGTAGATAATATTCCTTAGCCTTAATATTGTATGAAGAAGCGATGCCCTCGGGTATTGGCTAAAACTATTTTTATTAGTATTAATGAAATTCTATTAGAACAAAAAAAAAGGGTAAGCAGAAAAGTCCTTTATTATCGACTAGATGTATCGTGGTTGAATAATATTTCAATTTTTTTACTCTAGCCTTGATGTTATCATATTACAATAGACAAAGATTTCCATGTTACCATAGGTTTCAATAAAAAAACCATTATTTTCTGAATAGAGAAAACCTTTAACCATTTTTTTCTGAATAAACCAACCCATATTCAGGCCTTTTCAGCCTCTATTCAACCTTTTTACAGGAAAAGAAGTCTATAACACATATGATTCTTTTTGTTGTCTATGAAACACTATATAAACTTTACTTTGTAATACATATACATAGAAAGAAAGGGAATATACTAGATATAATGAGGTTAAATCTAGTGTATGTCCAATTCAATGCTAACCTCAAGAAGAGGAGGAAAAATTTAATGGAGGAAAAAGTTGATGAATTGCTTGCTTTTGGAAGTAGACACGTACAAAGTTGGATTGTTGGTGGGAATGATGATGATCTTGATAATGGAATTGAGGACAAGGTTTAAGAAGTATTGGAATTCAATGACATTTTGCAACTGATGGAGAATAAAAAACACGCCATCATCACCATCGAGATAATACTCTACCCTAAGATACAAATAGAACTAGAACACAGACTTGGAGATATGTATGTGGAGGCAGAAGAGGATAAGAGATTATATCAATGAATTAGACGAGGATGAGAGTTTATAACCTCGTACCTTACACCCAATATTGATCGAGAAGATCTATCTTAGTTCTCCCAAGGATTAATGTGAAGGTATAAGCATCTTCTCACTTTTCACAGCCTTACTGAAACCAAACACTTAGTCACAACCACTTGATGGTGTGCTCCCGTTGGAACTTTTACGCTCAACATTAGCATGACTTCTATAAGGTATTACTTAACTAGAGAATTTATAGAGACTTAAGCCGACTATATAAATATCCTCAACCATTTATATATATATATATATATATATAGAGAGAGAGAGAGAGAGAGAGAGAGAGAGAGAGAGAGTACCCAAAGTTCCATTTCTCTAGGAATGAGTGGTATTTATAGATGTCAACAGGCAGGTGAAATGCTACTTGGGCGTATTTTAACTCAAAGCCGTGTGCACATCATAATCTTGGTGGAAATATATTTTGTTGTTGTGACATGCCCACTATTGGGCCCGGGTGTGTGATAAAATAATAAATTTGAAAAGCGCACACACCTAGGAAACCAAGATTTATTCTTCTTAAGTGTACGGAGCGTTACAAGTAATAAGTAATTAATTTAAGTTCCTTCCTCAGAGATTTTAGTAGCTATTTCAAGTCGTATTCAATACTAGCGTAGATGGTATTAAATGTTTATACAAATATAGGCAAAGCGAATGAATGTTTGTTTTCTGAAATAATAAACTGATTATGAAAGTAAGATGATAGCGTAATGATGCAAGCATGAACCTATCCTATTGAATTACGTTTTTAGGAATAATGGTGAATGGGTAATTGGGTTATTATTTTGTCTAAATCTTAGAACAATATTTTGATATTTTAATTGAATTCACATTAAGATTGTTCTTAGTAGTTGGATTGTCACCTTGGCGAGGATTCAACCATAGACAACACTACATAATCGTCTTGTGTGTGGTATTGATCCTGAAGGGCTTTCCTAACTAGATAGTCAATAGGGTTAGATTTTTATCACCGATCTCTGCGCAAGGTCTCCTTACCCAAGTCCCTTGGTAGTGTTGAGGTTGCCTTCTAAGCTACCCTGGCGGGAGTTAGAAGGAATATAGAATCCCGACTACTTATATATTGCTTGATTCATCTTCATAATTAGAATAGTGACTTAGTAAGATAGGTTCATACTAGTAAACCTAAGTTATCTTATTTTCATTCTTAATTGAATATTTAAGCAAAGAAATTATTTATCTTAATTCTGTTTTAAATATCAATATCTAAAATCATCTACACGCATTGCAAATGATCTGTGCACTTGCGGAAAGTTTATTGTAGTTCTCGAGGTGTGTGTGTGTGTTTTATTATCTTTCATTATTCATTTATTTATCACACCTTTGATCCCCACCAAATTTTTGGCGCCGCTGCAGGGGATTTTATAGTTAGTTATTGTGTTTATTTAGTGTAGAAGTTTTTATTTATTTTCAGTTTTACGCGTTTTTTTGTTTAGTCTCTATTTAGGTTCCTTAGGTATGGTGAATTTTCTTACATCCATGAATAGAGGCGTTGAGGGTTTATGTTCAGAGAGTGGGTTGCTAGGTCACCATTGGGAAGACTGTATATTTCCACAATCAAATCCATTTGGGTACTTTACATATCAAAGTAAATTATTGCAACCACAACCAACTTATGCCGCTTGGGAAAATAATCTTGCTCAGGAGGCATTGCCAGCATATCCGTAAAAGGCTTAATATACGAGAATATGAAAGCTCTCGCCACAGTTACACAAGAGAGAATACGATCCTATGACGAGAGACTCAGTGAGAATTCTGATGAGTTGAAAATTTTGGAGAATTAAATCTCCCAATTTGTCGAACAACTTTCCCAACTTCCCAATCATATTAAAAAGCATCGTGAGAAGGATCAAGCTCTGAAAGAACAACCATCTCATCCACAAGAAGGTGTAAATGATCTATTAGATACTCTTGAGCAATTCATCGAGATTTAAATAAATAATATGAGAAAAATTGAAGCAAAGATCGAAGCCACTGCATCATTGGTCAAAACATACAATAAAGTATATAGAAAATTTACGCAGCTCACTATAATCGTTCAACAATTAGAACAAGATTCATCTATGAAGTTGGGAAAGCAATGAATACTAATGATCAAGTACTTCAAAAAAGTGTTAGAATGTTGGGTTCGAGTTTCCAACAATTAAATAACCAACCAAGCTTAGTGGTGGGGGTAAATGTGTGATAAATATATAGATAAATGAAATAATAATAAAGGACACGCCCTTGACTACCACGAAAAACTTACCAGGGGACTTGGGTAACGGGACCCTGCACAACGACCGGTGGTTAAATCAAACCCTAGGGACTATCTAGTTAGGCAAACCCGTTAGGATCACTACCGTACACTAGACGCTTATGTCGTGTTTCAACAATTAGACACCCCTTTCGGGTGACCATCCAAATGCTATTAATGGGGTAGTCTACACGTTTGCAACCGCAAGAACTACAGTCTATACATCAAATCACATAAAAAAGTTATATAGGTTAAGTAGCTAGAATCGATTTAAAAATGGTTTTAACAAATAACGTGAAAAAATGAGAATTAGAAATCAAAGATTATACATATGTAAACCCAAGCTATGGGAAAATTAGTTCATATCTAAAGACATAGAAATAAATATAGATAAAAGTGATTAGAAACAAAGATAAGCTAAAGAATCAAATACAAATTACCCTAATGATACAGAGAGATGATGGAGAAGAGGAGATTGTGACTTTCCAACTTCTTGTCTCCTCTCTACATGTTTTCTTGCTTTTATGGATGACTTCTAAGAGTAATAATAATTAAAGGATGAGCAAAGACATGTTTACTATAATAAAAGGGTGTATGTATAGGTGTTTTCTAACCCTAGGTCAAAATCTTGGAGTAGAAGACAAGTAATTAGAGTCCAAGTCCAACTCAAATTCGTAATAAAGATAAGGATAATTACTAATGTATTGTTTTGACCATATCTCCTTCGTTACAGGGCCGAATTTCTCCCACCAAATATCAAAAGAATCGCAACAGAAAGATATATCTAACTCTATAATGTCCCTTCCAAAACTGAAGCCAGTTTGGAGTTATCTGCACGTTTACGTAGCTGTAGAAATTCAGATTTATTTGGCAGCTTTTCTTTTACTATTTTAACTATGTTTCCTTTTATCTCCTGATTTCTCTAGGATCTTATTTCCTTATCTCCATAGAATTTATTTGGAATCTAAAATATATTCCATAAACCTTAAGAAGTTCACATTAACACACAAATTAAACCAAATATACTTTAAAAGTAATAAATCATCAAATCAAGACAAGAATTAAGAAATTATCAAATAACGGGAAAAATCCCTAACTAATTAATCAAATACATGTCTCCAACCTAGATTAATATATCAAAAATAGGGAGACATCACTTATATTTTATGAGGTAATTGTTGAGAATCAAGATGAGAAAAATGTGGAGAAAGAGAGTGAGAAAGAGTGCGAGCCTTTGGTTAGAGAAGTTGAACAAGAGACTAGAAAGAAGAGACAATTGTACCAAAGGCGCAAGAAAAATAAAGTAAGGCGGAGCCTCCATCTACACATCCATCATCACCACCACTTCCAATGAAGGTGGACTATCCTAAATACGAGAGGCTCATAGAGGCGTTATACAAAGAAAGGATCAACACCCAAGAAATTAAGATTCCAAAAGAGATAGAACCAGTTGAGTTGAACTTGATCGAGGTAACAATCTAAGATTGGGATAGTGAGGATGAGGTTAAATATAAATATGCAATGAGTGTAATGATTCAAAAATAGAAGAACCCATGAAGCTTAGATTAGACAACGTGACAATAAAAGACGGGGTTAAAAAGGTTGGAAAAGAGTTAGTTGATGAACCAAGGGTACAAGAGAAGAATAAGGCGGAGGTTACGCCTCCACATATGCTTTTATCATCACCATATCTACTAAGAATTCCATATCCTAGTGGTGATATTGAGTCTGATACATTACAAGAGACGTCAAGCCTAGAAGAAATCAACATCCCAGTACTCGAGGTAATTGAGAAAGAACCTACAACACCAAAAGTCTTCAAAGAGATTCCTTTCGAGAAAAGTAAGAGTGTAGAGGTCAAGATTGAGATTGTTAAGAAAGCTTGACAAAAGTTCCAAATAATCTACCGCCAATTATTCAAGATCATGGAGCTTTCTACCTCCAAATCGACATAGGTGGTAACTTCGAAGCTAAAGTGATGTGTGACCTAGGTACGGGTAGAACTATCATGCCAGAGAATGTGTTTGAGAAGTTAGGCATTGGAAATGCCAAGAGAGCGGTCATCAACTTCCAATTCCCATGTCACTCCACGATATAGCCATGGGGAATCATCAAAGACGTGCTTGCCCAGGTAGGTACATTAGTTATACCTACTCATTTCGTTGTTCTTGATTGTGTTGCGGGTCAACACGTCCCACTTATACTTGGACGTCCATTCTTGGCGACAAGTCGAAGCATAATTGATATTCAAGAGGGAACCATGACCCTCCGAACTAAAGAAGAATCCAAAACATTCCAATTTTTGGATGAGAAGCATGAGGTGTCACATGGGGTCCCAACACTCTAAGTTGTGACTAAGGAGGTTAAAAAGAAATTCCACCACAAACCTGTGGAGAATAGAGTTTATAATAAGTTTGGGACTAGTGACGAGGTCGCTTGGAAATCCCTCACGTAAGAGAGTAGGCCACGGGGATTCAAGAATTAGTTGATCATACCATCCCTAAGCCTAACATTACAACCTTAAAGACCTTATGTTTCTTAACTATGTGATCTAGAAGAAATTGTCACCAATAGAGAGTAGTTAGATAGATCATTGAAGACTTGTTAGGATCGATGAACACTCTATAGACTATGTTGTAGATCTTAGTTTTGCAGTCTAGGCGTTTGATCGAGGCCTAGCTCCTAGGCGAGGATTACAAAGGACCTACGCAGAATTATACGGTCTTGAATCCCGTTGTATAATTTTGTATATGTAGTAATATATATGTAGTAATTATAGAAATTTTAACTATTTAAGTCATAAAACTCATCAAACAACATTATAGTAAATATAAAAATACTAAAAATTGAGTTATAATATCAATTAAATAATTCTCTAAAA
This sequence comes from Nemophila menziesii, assembly GCA_029959085.1. Taxonomy (NCBI): domain Eukaryota; kingdom Viridiplantae; phylum Streptophyta; class Magnoliopsida; order Boraginales; family Hydrophyllaceae; genus Nemophila; species Nemophila menziesii. Next base: position 35,246,653 of record JARWIR010000004.1, read on the forward strand.
TAAGAAAAATAACAAGAAAGCCTATGCGGGCATGTTTTGCCATTAATCGGCGCCTAGGCGGCCATTTTTTGACATTAATCGGTGCCTAGACGGGTTAGGCGCCTATTCCACGGAGACTAAGGCGCTAAGCAAAAACGCCTAAAATTTTAACTAGGCTTATGCGACTGAGGGGGGAGCTCACGCCTAGGCGGGGAGATCTACAACATAGTATAACCTTAATATCAAACTAAGTGAAAGACCTATCCTTCGTGCATTGCAAAGCTAATCTAATCTTGAAATTAAACTGTGTTGATCGTTTGTATGATAAGTATATATATATATGATTTAGTTTGTATAAATTATTACATCACATTTTCAAGGTTGTTGCTTTAGGATTATTATTTACATTCTTCCTCTTCACATGCTTACTTGACTTAGCTGATATACAGAGACTTCCCTATGTTCTTACTTCTTATTGTGTCGGGACGACACAACTTTGAGTTAGGGGTCTTGATGTCTCCGTATTTGTGATGAAATAATATATTCATGGGACATAATTTTAGGTGTATTGTGTGCTTATTTGAGGGGTTTTCCGTATTTACTGTTAGTTTCTCAATTCTTGCCTTGATTTGAAAGGTTTGTTATTTTTAGAGTATTTTTGGTATAATTTGTATGTTAAATGTGAAGCTATTAGGTACAATAATTATATTAGATGTCAAATAAATGTTGAGAAGTTGAGGAAAGAATATCCAAGATGAAATAAAAAGTTAAAAGGAAAGAAACTGATTTTAGAAAATTGCAAAAGCTGCCAAAAGTTGTTGTCCAGCTATAAAGACATGTAGTATTTTCAATGCTGCATAAAATCGACAATGAGTTTGAAGGAGCCCTTTTATATAAAGAAAGGTATTTGGATTGCGGACACGCAGTCAATGGAATTAAGTGATACGGGGTTGTAATGAAGGAGTTATGATTTTTACAAACTCTATGGGCCAACTAGTCCACTATCCAAGGAAAACGAGTTTGAGTTGGAATAGGGCTCCAGAACCTAATCCATGACTTAGATATATTTTTCAAAACCTATATAATATCAATATGTGACCTTAGAAACTTGTCCTTACCTTCATAGCCTTCATATTATTCATCCGAGAGAAAGCAAGTTGACATAGAGAAGAAACAATAGAGTTGAAGCATCACAACATAAATTTTGCATCTCTCCCTTTCTATAATTAGGGTAATTAGTTATGGCTTAACCATATTTATAAGCTTTTACTTTTTTTGTTTTATTTATGAATTAATTAGGTTATTATTTTGTCTAAATACTAGAACACTATCTTGCTATTTTAACTGAATTAAACTTGTAATTATATATTTTTATTTTGTGTTTGTCTAATTCTAGCCCTAATCTTGATCACGTTAGCTGTACTTAGTAGTTGGATTGTCACCCTGGCAGGGGATTCAACTATAGAGTACACCACATATCGTGTATTTTGTGTATTGATCCTGACGGGCTTGCTAACTAGATAGTCAATATGGTTAGATTTTCATCACCGAACTCTGCGCAAGGTCCCCTTCTCCAAGTCCCTTGGTAGTGTTGAGATTGTCTTCTAAGCTATCCTAGTGGGAGTTAGAAGGATTATAGAATCGCGGTTAATATATATTGCCCAATTCATCCTCATAATTAGAATAGTGACTTAGTAAGATAGGCTCATACTAGTAACCCTAAGTTATCTTACTTGTTTTCTTAATTGATTATTTATGCAAAATAATTATTTATCTTATTTCTCTTTTAAATATCAACATCTAAAATCATCTACACCTTATATTGAACACGAACTTATATGACGAAAACGTTGTGTACTGTTTTAAAGTATAACATGCCATTCACAAAATTTCTATGATTGAGTCAATTATGTAACTTTTTATATGTAGTCTATCTTGGACTTGTCATGCAAAGTAGACTTTCTCTACCTCGTGGGACATGGTGTGCTAGGAGAGTATATCAAAATTCAAGTTGTTTTAACTTTCTTTATAATTTTGACAAAAAAAAAAACTTTCTTTATGATTATAATTTTCTAAACTTTTTTGAATTATATTTATGTCTTCAAGTCGGAAAGTAATATTCTTTACATGATACTGATATTGAATTTGTTAAAGTCCAAGTTCACGACTGCAAGACCTAGATATGTATTGAGCAATTTGAATCATACCCCACAATCAATTATAGAATTTCTAGATAATATGGAGATGAAAATTTATATAGTATAATTAAGGTAGATATCAATTATTGAATAATTCGTCAAATTCATATAAGAATTTATCTCAAAACTTCAAAACAGCTAAAAATTATTTCCCCTCACGGGTTCAACTCTCTAGCATTAAAATTCGAAATTTTAAATGCTGACATTACAAGACTTTTAATTTATTCTTTTTTTTTGTCGAAGACTTTTAATTTATTCACTTGGGACTTCAAACTAATGAAGTCTGAGTAAAGTAGCTTTAGGGAGGTGAGATAGTATTAATAAGGATTTGATGCACGATTCTGCAGCATGGAGTAGTCTCTTTCGTTTTTATTAGCATCACTTTTTGCTTAAGTACACGATAAATAGACAGTTTTGATGTTGAAATTTGACCTTTAACTTTACCCCAGCAGAGCTTTGTTATATCATTTTCAATACGACTTGATAATACTTAGATTAAGATGCATCAAACGAATATCAACCTCACTTCAGGTCCCTCCTGAGGTTTAATCAGAGTAATGGAAAGGAATTTAGGTTCGAGGAGTTTCTATGAAAATCGATTGCCCTTGATTGCGCTATATAGAAGGGCTGAGCTGATTGGCCGAGGAGATTAGAATCGGAAATGTTTGTGTCTAGGTCGATTCTTGTGAGACTATAGAGACGGTGGCTCGGACGGCAATTGGGAAGGATCTAGGTAGGCCATTTATTAAAGGGATTAAGAATATTTATAAAGAATCTAATGAATGTTTCGACTAATTAGCTTATACGGGCGCATCTTGGACATATTTCAGGTTCATATATATAAATGAATATCGGAATAAACATGATAAACAAATCAATGATTGTGTCTGATCCTTTACTTGTAACAGTGTTGAAGAAGCTGAGTTCATTAGAGTTAGATTTGGTCTTCTATTAGCAATCAACTTTCTATTGATGTGAGAGTGTTCTGTAATAATAAAGTGGTTGTCGAAATTTTGAAATTGGCCAAATCTCTTTCTTTTGCGCGTTTTAACCTTTTTTATTTTGATATTAAATCGTTATGTAATAATATGAGTGTTAGTTTTTTTCATTTAAATAGGAAAGAAAATTGAATAACAGATTAGGTTATTGGTATATTGCCTGGTAATTAGGTTATTAAATTTCCTCTCCCATTATTACATTTATTAGTTGTTATTCCTATTCTTAGAGAAATAGGTTAATTTGTTGTTTTGTAATGAACTTATGTATTATAATTTAATGCTTTTTGAAAATATATATATCGAAATTCTATTCACACGTGATATATTTTGATTAGAAAGTACCGAGACTGGAATTTGGCTAATATTGCTTTAATATGCTAGTTTATTTTGTTAACAAGGTGTAGGGAACCTCTTTGTATAAGAATATATCATCATCATCATTAATAGGACTCATATTTATACTTGTTATTAAGACCAATTTTTGTAATTAAATAAGATATTATATAATATACAAAATTTGGATTTTTTAACATAAAATTTGTATTTAAATATTAGGATTATGATCCATAAATATTTATGTCTATCATAAAATTTATTATAAAAAATTACAAGGTAATAATAATTGAGTGTATATTATATATTTTTTTCTGAATGAGACTTTTTTTTAATTGAAAAATAGTCTAGCCTTAGCTACCTATCTATAGAAATTATTTGATCTCTAACCACGAAACTAAGTGAAATGTATCTGTTGAAAATCATCGGATGACAACTCTCTGTCTAGCCAACTTTGCAATGATGTCAGCCTTACTGTTCTGGTTCCTCGGGCTATGTTGGAACGTAAATAGGCCAAAATGCTCGGTCATATATGTGATTCTCCTTAAAGAGGGTTGCATAAACTACTTTGATGTTGATAAACGTTAATACCCTAAACTACGTCAAGGTAATCAGAGAAGATAGCTTCCTTAGTATCCCCAAGTTATTCGCAGAGCTCGGTCGCATAAAGCACCATGTGTACTTCCCATTCGATAGTCGTCGAACACTACATCAATCTTGAATTATTGATTTGAACTCCATTTCTCTTATGGAACTCGACCACTCCAATATTCGTAAGTTGCCCGAGATCTCGTCTTTTCTGATAGAATAATCTTATCACAAGACATCTTTTTGGGGTTTAGTGGACCTAAGTGAGGAAATATTCTCTAATTTCGACATATCATGCATTTCTATCTCGTCTTTTGTGATAGAATAATCTTAGCACAAGACATCTTTTTGGGGTTTTAGTGGACCTAAGTGAGGAAATATTCTCTAATATTCGACATATCATGCAATTCTATCTCGTTTTGGACATATTGTTGCTTTTATATCTTTTGTTCATTATTCGTGTGCTACGTATGTAACTTTTGGGTATATGTTTGACATTACACCAAGATGATGAGGAGAAGTCAAGAAATCAAGTCCAAACCCAATCCAAGGCGTAGAGGGAGCAAAACGTCACTTTGAAAAAGTTAGAGCGTTTATCGACAAATCCTTGACGTCACTTGATTCAGTCACCAAGATATTGGTTAAAGCTTTGGACAAATTTAAGTTTTTATTTGGATAGAGCTTAAAGTCATAGACGTGTGAGAAGTGACGGAAGTCAATTCGGAGTTGAAATAAAGAAGTTATGCCACTTGTTTCCACCGTATCTCGAACCTGTCCAACACGAGCTAAAAATGGGTTGGGCTATTTTTAAACGCACTCAAGTAAGCTCATTTGAACCCTAAAATTTTTGGGCTGGTATTTATTCATTTTAGAAGCTCAGATACTTGATATATCACACATTGTAGAGAGAGCTAAACGCCTGGAGCAAAGAGATGATGAAGAAGAGAACGGTTTCTACCATTCTTTACCATTTCGAACCGTTTCCATTCAAGTCTTAGGTTGACTGTATTCAGTTTTACATTCTGAACATGATTATCACACTATTTACTATTGTCTTCCAGTATTAAATTATGAACTAAACCCTCATTAGCTTGAGGATCGGTAAGAGTATGAATCATTGTTGATTCTTGTAATGTTTAATTGATTTTGGGATATTTATATATAAGCAAATTGTGTTATTTTTACATTAATTATATGCTTAATTTTATTTCCTATTCGTACCTTGATCAAGTATTGAATACTATTATTAACTTTAACTGTCGCCCGGAAGGGGGGTTGGATTACCGAAATATCATATAGCCGCTTGGTGTGCGATAGTGAATTAGGAGTTCTTAACTAACCAAGTAGTCACTAGGGTAGTAGAGTTAAATCAACTAGCATTTCAAAGCATTGTAAGGTCACTCGGAAGAGGTCTCTAGTGTCGTAGGATAGCTTCCTATCTGCCCGAGAGGGATTTGGGGAGAATATAGAATCCCGACTAGTGTGAAAAGACCAATATGCCCTTATATTGAGAATCATTTACATAGTTAACTTTGACAATTATTAGCAAGACTCAAGCATACCTCTCATATCTTTCTACCTCGTTAGTAGTTGAATTTACAGTTCCATTTTAGTTTTTACACTTTAATCTCATTAATAATCTAGTTAATATTTATTTTATTACACTTAGCGTTATGGTAAAAAAACCAACAAACATATTTTGTTTTGCTGTTATTTATCGCAACTAAGCTACCATACTCATAAGAACATTAATCTTAACCTTGATAGTCTCCGTGGAGGTGCTAACTCTTATACTTATCAAATTATTACTTGTCAACGACATATCCCCCATCAAAATTGTTTTCGTATCTCATACATTCCCAATACTCTCATATTGTACTCATGATAGCACTGACCAATATATCCCAAACAATTTTGATACTATTTTCTCAGTCAAGAGAATATACAACCTACACTCATATCCTGCTTCTCGTGATATACTTTTATATTTTGTTTTTCAGATATTTCATAATAACATTAACATGATGTATGCTCTGATAACATTTGTATTCAAACCCCTATCCCGAATATGCGTGTACAATCACCCCCATCCATTTCCCAATACTTTTTTCACATATGCTTGTCCAACCAAATTTGCAACGTTAATCCTGCCCAAACAGGTATGATGACTGGGTGAAATAAAAGCAAGTGCTCAATAGACTTTGTGTCCTCCAGACACCAGTAAAAACTATCATTTATAACACACTTACACTTCCTTCTATACGGAAAACAAATATAGGTAAAGCATTCATTCAACATCTCCATCCAAAAAAACGTACCTGAGTCGGGACATTTGATTTTCGTACTCAATTCCATAAATCTATATCTGAGTTCTCGTTTGTAGCTTCCGATTGAGGTTTGGCTACCCTTTCTTGTTTAGAAATAACTTGATAACTTGTTTTTGTTTAATAAAATACTTGTGTTGGAAAGAGGCCATGTGAACTTGTCCTTTCGCTCCCGTTGGAGAATCTGCAATCGAAGATTTTTGACATTATTGACGTCTGAAAAATGTCATCTATTAGTTCCCTATTCCATTCATCCCCATCTTCACGCATAAGTTGCGCTGCAAATTTAATATTTGTAGCCTCTAGTTTTTCCAGTTGAAAGGGAATATCCAACCATTTGTGCTCTGATACCTTTTTGCATTCTTTTTTACCAATTTAAAAATGCTTGTGATTGAGCAAAAACTCTTGCCCCTCTAGGATACCGTCCCACAACCAAGACATATCCTAATGTGACCTTACAACCAAACTCTGTCTTAGGATAATATAAACCTTTCAGGATACGAGGGTTCAGTGACTATTGGTTGCTTAGGATCCTACATGTTTGACTAGTTAATAATGCGACATTCATCCTTATGAAGTCCTGAAATCCCACACCACTGATCATCTTGCTAACTGATAGTTTCTCCTAAGCTACCTAGTGAATACGGTGATGATCAGCTGGATTCCACCAAAAGTCGCAAATCATACTAGACAACTTCTTACAAAAAGTTTTAGGATTTGAAAAAATCGACATAGTGTAGGATGGAATAGCTTGTAAAGTTTCTTTAATAAGAATCTCCTTGCCCCCACTCGAAAACAGTTGCACTTTCAAACTTTGCACCTCATCCAGAATACACGATTATGTCTCAACGTTAGATTTTTATGACATAGACGTATGTAGAGATACTTCCCTAATTTTTTTCTTGAAGTTGTAATATAGTCATTGTCTCATTCTTTAAAACAACCAGTGTATCATACTAAAGAAAATAGAGATCATGTGTGGAAATATTCTATTGAAATCATCAGCTTCACTTCCTCCTAAAGTAGGGAAGAATAAGGGATCATATGCAAACAATGAATGAGATAACACCAAACAAATACAAGTAATTTTTATAGCCACAATAGTTTTTCGAGTAACATGGTCCTCAATAAGGCTAATAAGAGCCCCTTTTATAAAAGTAATTAAAAACATTGACAAGGGATCACCTTGGCGTAAACTACGGTATGGTAAACCTCAGTAAACTTTCATCATATATAGTCAATTGAAAAGAAACTATAGAAATGCAATTAGTGATCTACCCAGTCCAAGTATCACCAAATCCCACACGTTTTATAACCTCAATACAAAAACCTCACCGTACCTGGTCATAGGCCTTGACCATATCGAGCTTGACAACCTCCATATTTTTTGGTTGTTTCTACTTTTTCTTCATGAAATACAAAACTTTTTGTGTAATAATAATATTATCCTAAATTTCTCTTCCTTTGATAAATTTTTCCTGAGTTAGAGACAAAATTTATCCATATAACATTGTAATCTAGTAGCCATGATTTTTAATATGTTTTTATATATGAAATTAACACATGAGATAGGTCGATAATCCTTGACCCCCTCCTGTATATCATCCTTCAAAATAAGAGTAATAAGTGATTCGTTCAATCTCTCTAAAGAAATGTTTTGAGAAATTATTTGTTATGATTTTTACAAGTCAATATAATCATTTTGCCAGCAATTCCTTTTGAGCTTTAACTTGACTATTGGATCCTTTTGTGACCTGAACAGGGTTTCTTCTTCACCTTTAGACCTCTTGGATCCATATTGGGTTACAATTTGTTCCATTTACCTAGGAACTTCAACTTAACGCATAAATTATTTAAAAAATGCTCTAAATATTTACAAATCCAAGATTACACCATTAATACAAAACATAACAAATATAAGGGATAAATCCCAAAATTATGCACTAAATCCCTATAAAATGATGTCTCAAGAGTATACTAATTCCTCATAAAAGACAAGACATAAAAAACACCCAAAAATATTCCACATTTGCCTTTAGAGTAAGAAAGAGAGAATGATTTGGATTCAAAATCTTTCTTTAAAAATTATATTCACAAGTCACAACAGAACCACCCTAAAGTAAGATGAAACTTAATTCATTGTAAATACTACTTTTTGTATTATTTTTAGGTATATTTACACCATTTCTTCATGTAATTAAAAAGATATCCAAGTAAACTCCATATTTACCCAAACCCTACTGAACGACTCAATCTTTGATCGATTTTAGCAATCTATTCACCATAAATTCTTTAAATTAATAATTATCATTCTCTAATTTCATATTAGTTCAGCTAATCTAATCCGAACACAAATTATCAACTTAGTGGGTGATTATTTTAATGATTATAATTGAATAAAAATTAAATAAAATGGCAATAATTTCGAGAATATACTGTAAAGTACATTAGTTGTAACATTATCCCTCCTTACTGCTTCCCTGAACTTCTCAATTAAACCTTCAATAACTACAAAATAAACCAAATATAATTACATGTACACATGTGTATACATGATTTAAAGCTTCCAAAATATTGACTGATATGGATGGCGTATTACATCACGATTTATAATTATAAATACAAAGCACATTTAGTTTTTTTTTTGCTCTTTATATAAAATATGCAATTAAATTTTTTATATATGAATTCAAGTTTAAAAAAACTATATAATTCAAATTATTGTGTCATTTCACACAATTATTATTATTAAGTTAAGTACCCTGAGATGCATTTTGTGGATAGATTTGCAATCAAGCTAAGCTAAGTTATGCAAATAGCCTAATATATCCATTTTCCTAGCAAGTTAACTGCATTACTGGTCCTAAAATTGCACAAAATATCCAAAAATACCCTTATGTTAAGCGGCAAGCTTTTATTCAGCTCTATTTAGCATAAAAGCATAACAACTCTCTACAAATTCACACTCTCAACCCCAAATTCCAAAACCTACATTAATCTCATCTTTTTGCAAAATAAGGATCCGGGCCATCATTTTATCAAATTCCACAAAGACCCCAACACTTTCACACTACTTCCACCCAAGTCTTTACAGTAAAAATCAATATTGGACACTACTCAAAATAGTCCCAATTCCTAACCAAACAGATACAGAGCTTCACCCCTAATCCGAAGGCTTAGGAATAATGTGAATGTTAGGTAAATTGGTCTTTCTTACAACCATTGAGTTTGTGTGAAATTATCAATTAATAAATTGACCAACCGTTAATTCTCATCACCGAGGAGCAAGCCTGAGGAGAGTATTTCGTACAGAGTACCTATGTCTTGGAAAAACAATGATTGTCTCCCATATTTTGGAGCCGTTAATTCTCAATACCAAGGAGCAAGCCCGAGGAGAGTACTTCGTACAGAGTACCTATGTCTTGGAAAAACAATGATTGTCTCCCAGATTTTGGAGTTCTTTGTGTCATTGTGTTCATTTATGGTATATTTACAAATAAGACATAAGACCTTCTACATTAATAAATATATACAATAACTAAAGAATAGGGTTAGATATAAACTTACATATACAATGCACATATACTAATAGTGCAAATTACTCGATTTCATAATTTTAACGTAATATCAACAACCTATGATTTAGGCTTTTTATTCAACATTAGAGCTATCAAGCTGAAGCAACTCAGTTACATAACAAATACTCAATATCAATTCTAACATCGTCATTTTGAGATTGATAGAGTGAGTGTAAGGGACAAACCTTACCAACATTATATAAATCACGATCTTCTTGACAAATCCCTGCAAGATCATTACATTATGTGATTGTTTTATCGAATCTCATCCCTATTTTTGAAGAAATTTTCTCCTCCAATTCAAGTACCACCTTCCCCTTGTAACCATATATTGGACCCTTGCACATTAATGTTAATTGATAAATACGCAAATATGTCAAAACCTAAAAAACATTCATTTTGAATTATTATTAAATTACAACTTCAAAATTAAAAGGAAGTGTATTACCTCAAAGGAATATATGACACCGAGTATCATGATGGTAAAGCACCGATATAGTTCACTCTATCACCTGCCAAAGGAAGAAAGACCACTTTAAATGTGGTTATGATCTTTATTTTATGTCATGGATGTGTATGATGCCACATATGTCTTAAAAGCGCAATCAATGAGAATGTGCAAAGGTGGAGACGTACCTTAAATTGATGACCTTCACTATGGCGGTCTTTATGAATACAAATTCCATAGATGGAACAGTCACCTAAAAAATGAACCAAACAATGTAAACAATTAGGTGTCGTTTGTTTTTTTAAGTAATAAGTGTTAAATGTTGAATAGAACTTATTAGGCTGAATGATTCAGACTTCGTTTGAAATCTAAATGAAATAGACCAATTAAGAGTCATTCAGATCTGAATTGGTCAAGAAAAATAAACTGTCTTATTGATCCAATGTCTTAATTAGCCAAATTAAGATCTCATTAAGTGCAAACATACACCCCCTTAGCCAAAACAAGAGTTGAATAGGCAGATAACTTACAAAAATAAAAAATCACAATGTAAATAAGTACGGATATTGTACGTTTGAAACATTGAAAGATAATAATGTATATAGTCATTACTTCATATTGATTCGTAGAATACAGATTTTGAGTTGTGATATGATGCTTCTTCCTTGCCTAAGGTTGGTATAAATTGTTGAAATATCTCGGTTACTTGCTGAATTTGATGTGTAAGACTTGACCCTGCCGAATACGTGACGATTAGTCCTTGTGTTATGCGATATATCATGGAGGAAGATTGGAGTTGATTTATGCTTATTCGGATAAGCAACAAACCAACAAACGTACCTTAGATAGTTGACCTAGTGTGTTGATTGCAAAAGGTCCATCTTCACCTAAACGAGTGATGTGGTCTAGGGTTTTGACTAGAAAAAACCATTTGGTATTTATAATGGTCAAACCACATCTTAACCTTCAAGTCGACTGATTTGAGTTATTTTAGTCGTCGGTGTTGTGATGGTGTGGATATGGTGTGTGGAGAAGATGGGATTGAGATCTACGAAGAGGGAGAGGAGAAAAAAATTGTTAAAAAAAGGATATACATAAATTTATGGGTTACATATATATATTATTAGAAAAATTATAACGACCAATACAATATATGGATTTTGGTAAAATTTTGAATAATTAAGGAAATTAATTAAGATTTTGTGTGATTTTAAATATCGTGAAAGGTAATTAAATAGATAATATTTATTAAAAAAGAATGTGACTCGTATATTTAATTACAAAGTGATTCAACGGATCATAGATGAATTTGATCGTTTTTTAAAAAAAAAAATTGGACGTTTAAAAGGGTACATTTTATAATATAGAGAATGGTAACCTAACATTAGGGATGCCAACAGATCGGATATTCTCGAAAAATAGTATAATCATATCTACGTCTATTAAGAAAAACGATAACCAAATCTGCATCTATTAACCATCAATTTTAAAATTATTTACCAAATCCGCATCCGCAACGGATGCGTTTTATCTGCATCCCCACTCGTTTAATAAACTTTAAATAAAATACTCTAATAAAATATTTTTAAGATTCTAAAATTAGCTATATAATTTTTGAAAGACCATAAATAGATATTAGACAATGTAATAATAAACTAGATTATAATCAATTAAGTAATTTAGGTATCAAATAATTTTATTTGGTTGATATTATGTATAGGATTTGTATATATAAAATAGATTTATATTTAATTTTTGTATATTTATTCGGATTTTAGATTAATAGTTGGATTATTGTAAAAAACAAATCTTAACATATAATTTATCGGTTTCTTTTTTGTGAAAATAAACCCTTATTGATCCATCATCGGTTTTACAGATTTTTTATGGGATAGAATATTTATCTGTGTTACGGTTAATACTTTAACTATTGTTATCCTTACATAATATGAATGGGCGTTGTATTTTTAATATTATTTTTTATCGTATGGGCGTTGTATGAAGTGCTAAGTTTATATTGCTAAAACATTCCTTGATTAGGCTAGAGGCAAGAATTTTATTTTAGGCAAGAATTGGGGGAATGGATTATAATGCCAGTGGATGCTTTAAATGAGAAAGCAAATTAATTGGGTTGTTTTGATAAAGAAGGGTGAAGTAGTAGAATCGATCACGTTACATCATGTTAAGCAACATTCAATTCAGTTGGCCAAAAATAAAAATGAACTATTAGAGACATAAATTGATTGTTGCTTACCGATTACGTTCACATGGAATAGCTCTTGCATGCCCTAAAAGTGAAGATATGCCGGCAATGGATGTTGTGCTTGTGAGTTGTATCACTGTTTTCCTGTAGTAGTTGGAAAGAACACCAACTTGTATGAAGAGTTAAATCTAAGTCTAACTATAAATTGTAGTTCTTTTGGAACAATAAAAATATGAGATCCAAAAAATTTGTAGTGAATCATGCTGTTTAGTTGGATTGGAAGTTTGCTGTAATTCTATTATACTAAGATGTTAAACATGAACTTTCTTTATCTTAATAACTCTCTAGAATAATTTTATTCCTAACTTTTTTAATTTATAAAAATTTAGTTAAATTTATTCACAGAATTCTTTTACTTTAGCTGATTCAGTATTTAGATAATTTTTCATTTTAGTTATTTTGGTTAAAAGAATTAAAAAATATTTTCTTATTCCTAACATGTACATATTTTTTTTTTTTTTGGTCGAAAGAAGCGCATATATTAAAACTTCAAGTTACAAAAAAATCAGCCTATCCCTAGTGGATCAAAATCCGAGCCTAAAATCCTTGCTAATTGAGGTGGTGGAAAGAAATTCCAAAGGCTAAACAAGACATCTTTAAGCACTTGTTTAGCCACCCAATCTGCAGCACAATTTTTAGATCTCCTTACAAAGGAGATTTTAATCCTATACTTAACTTTACATTTGAGAATGTAATTAACTAAGTTATGGATATTACAAAACACTTTCCTACCAAAATACATTTGATTAACTAGAATTAAACTATCACTTTCAATCTCTACTGAACCAGGAGGTAAAGCTGCTGCCATTTTACAAGCTTGAGCCAAACCTCTTGCCTCTGCTTCAAGACTTGAATTAGCTTCCAAGTTCCTCGCAAAACCATCCACCGTGCTCCCTGTTGAATCACGAGTAATACAAGCTAGTGAGGCCTTTTTAGTATTATTAATATAGGTAGCATCAGTATTTATTTTATAAAAACCATAAGGAGGTGGTTTCCATTTCTCATTTCTGTCTTCTTTAAAGGTTGAACCTTGAGTTACAGAGTTTGAGTAAAGATTTCCATATGAAACATTAGAATCTAAAGATTCTTTAAGTTTAGCCTCAGAGTTTGACCTATTCATGGTATGATTCTCATCATAGGCTTTTAGAGCATCCTGCAGAACAATTAAAGGGTCAGTAGTAATACCTCTAAAGAGGCTTTGATTTCTACCTTTCCAAATAAACCAAACCAAGTAAAAAACAAGTTGTCCTGAGTAAGCATCAGTTTGTTTACTTTCCAAACTACAATTTCTAACAAAAGCCACCCATTTCATGAAATTAAAGGTTGGCTCAGTCATAGAGTCAAAGTTCAGAGGACTAGCAATCCACAAAGCTCTTGCCCAAGAGCAATGAAAAATAAGATGTTCAACATTTTCAGTTTCCCTCTCACAAATCGTGCAAAGATCACTTTTGCAAAATTTTCTTTTTTTTCTATTTTCATTTGTTGCTAATCCATTTACACAACAATTTCATATAAATTTTTTAATCTTTGGATGTATTTTCATACTCCATATAAATTTCCATTCCTCAGACTAAAGTTTAAAGGAGGAGGAGCTTAAATTCTTTTCCTTTATTTTTTCAACTTCCATTTGTGCCATCCAAAGCTGTCTATACATTTCCTTAACCGAGACACTTCCATTCATTGAAAAGGCCAAAATGGAGTATCTGAACAGTCAATAGTAGGGATGTATAGAGAGGCATTGGTTGCAGCAGTTTCAGTTGTGAAATAGAGGTCAAGTAATTCTAGTCTCCATTCAAAAGATAATGGATTTATAAGTTCAGAAACCACTTTAAGCTCACAATTTAGGGGTTTGACCATTAGACCTTGTGAAGGGACCCAAAAGTCTTCCCAAAGTCTAATAGAACTCCCATTCCCTATATTCCATCTTATAGTGTTAACAAAACATTTTTTACCTTCAAAAAGGCTTTTCCAACCCCAAGAACAATTTGAGAAAAGATTTGTATTCAGAAAATCTCCTTTTGGAAAATATTTACCTTTAAAAAGTTTGAAAACTAGAGAATCTTTATTAGAGAAAAATTTCCAGGCATTTGAAGATAAGAGGGCTAAATTTTGTAAGTGAAAATCTTTAAACCCGAGCCCTCCTTCTTCTTTGGAATTCATAAGAGTTTGCCATTTTATCCAATGGCATCTATCCTCACCTTGATTATTCCAATATAAATTGGAAATTAGTGAAGTTAAGTGAGTTGTTACCTTTTTAGGGATGAGAAAGACAGACATTATAAAGGATATCTGAATGATATATATATGTGTGGTGTCTTGCGAGATGTGATATAAAATCAACACTCGAAAAATAAAAAACTCGCAAGTGTACGAGTGTTCGCAAGTAATAAAGTGTGTAAGGTGGTGTTTGTTTGCACTTATTGAGATATTAATCTGGTTTATTAAGACACTGGATCAATAAGACTAGTTGTTTTTTCTGACAAATTCATATATAAATAACTCTTAACTGGTTTGTTTCATTAAGATTTTAAACTAAATCTGATTCATTCAGACACTGCCTCTTAACTGAATAAGTTTTATTCAGCTGTTATTCAACATTCAGTACTTATCACTTAAGAAAATTAAACAACCCCTAAGTGAGTTCATCTCAAGAGGGATTAGATAAGTTAACACGGAAATTAGTTCTAGATTCAGTTATGGGTTAAGAAAACACTACGAAAAAGTTAAGATTTTAATCTTGTTTTTGATCAACAGATTACTACAACTTTGAAATTACACAAACAATAAATAAAAGAGTTGTGAGAAAAAGGAGAGGATAATTCGGGAATTGCTAGTAATCCCCCACTAGACATGATTTAAGTTTTTCTTGACTTAAGGTCGAATTTGGTATTTAACCGCTAATTGAGATTAAACTATCCAACTAAATCCCTCCCAGCTAGATAGGGCTTGCCTTTGGTACTCTACAACCTCTACCGAGTGATATTACCAAGTATTAAGACGATAAACTCTAACACTATTGGCTATTTGATTAGTTAAGACCTTCCTATTCAATAACACACATCAAACGAGCATTAATTATGCTCCACAAGCTACCCTTTTCTGGGTGATAGTCAAGTTGTTATACTAACCTATTATTTGGCCAAAAGAATAGGTTCACAGTTCACACAATTAATAAATTCATATTCACCGGAAATAGCACAAATTCGTTTAATCCCAAATTATAAAAAAATCATTAAAATTATGATATAGGGTTCATACCCTTGCAAATCTCAAGTTAATAGAATATTAATTCTTAATGGTATAAGAAAACTAAAATCTAATAAGTTCATGATTAAAGCAAGAAATAAAAAGGTAGAAAAAATTAAACTAATTAAGGAAATAAAAAGTGTTGTTCTTGAGCTCGGACTCTTGCTCCCTCCTTGCTCCCAAATGTTTTTGCTCATCTAATAATGATAAGGGACAAGTTTTGTTGCTGGAAACATGTATTTATATCCCCAAAAAACCTTTTAGCTGAATTCAGACAACTTAAATGAGTCAAAATGGTTCAATGGACTCTTCAAAATCTAGACAATGAAATGCTTATCCTCATAATATTCACTTAAAGGGCTACTTTGAGCTCAAATTTCATAATTAGATTTTTCACCAATTCTGAGTTATGACCTTTAAAAGTTGATGTAAACATTTTGTCGCCAATTCCTGTTGGGCTTCACATGGACTTCTTAGCTCTTTTTGCGACTTGGTTGTGGTTTCTTCGTGACTTTTTGACTTCTTGGCATCATCTTGGGATCTCAAGTAACTT
Source organism: Nemophila menziesii (assembly GCA_029959085.1). Classification (NCBI taxonomy): domain Eukaryota; kingdom Viridiplantae; phylum Streptophyta; class Magnoliopsida; order Boraginales; family Hydrophyllaceae; genus Nemophila; species Nemophila menziesii. The sequence continues at coordinate 35,263,161 of JARWIR010000004.1, forward strand.
AACACACAAATCACCTCAAAATGCTCCAAAACAAATAATAATCCAAGAATAAGCCACTAAATCAAAACATGTCAAATAGGAGGGATAAATTCCAAAATTAAGCAATAAAACGCTATCAAATGATGTCTCAAGAGTATATCAATCTATCATAAAAGGCGAGACATCAGTGTGATTTCTCTTTCTCTCTCTGCGCGAATTCTCTTTGTCTCTTTTGAACTATTTCACATTGTTTCCTTCATTAACGATCATAGTTTTCATCCAAAAATGCATATGTTAGTAAGAATTGACACGTTTATAGGTACATTATATACCATTACATGCTTTTTTCATTGTCATTTGATCATATGTGATGTATTTTACAATTTTTTGAGTGTTTATATCCAGTTTTCTGCATCAATTTGTTCGAACGTTAGATTTTCTGTTGTATTTAAGTTTCTAAAACAATATTTGTTATGTTAGTTTTTGCATCAATTATTTTCCATATGAGGTTCATCGATCTAGTATTACATTACTAGATGTTCTTATATATTCTAATTTTTTTTTTGAATCTATTATATTGTTGTAGTTGTTGACAACAGTTTAGTATTTTAATAAGTTTGCTGGTTTATGGTAAATAGCACGTTCAACCCATTAATATATCTGTGTAATCAACTATGTTTTACTATCGACCACTATTTTTCGTACGGTGGACCCACTACATTTCATTTACGTTTTTAGTTTTCTAATTTTTAACATCTTTTGGTTTATGCACATGCATGCTTGGCTTTGAATGCTGCTAATTTGGGGATTCAAGGAAGCGGTTTTGTTAGTCCTAGAGGGGTGAATAGGACTCTAATCTAATCAATTTTATTTGTCAACCTTTTTGGTGCACAAAGATTAAAAAGAGTATTTAATGCTTTTCTTTTTTACATAATTACCCTTAATTGATATATATGAGGTTATCTATTACAATACTTTTTCTACTATTTAATTAAAGATAATATTAAAAATTAATAAGAAACATTATCTTGATATTAAAAAATGAACAAATAAAATTAAGCATCCTCTTTTAAAAAGTTGCTCAAATAAAACTGAACTGAGAGAATAATAAGTATACTTAAAGAAAAATGATCATTAAAATGGAAAGAAAAGAATATTATTTGTATCGAATTATAAAAATTATCCATTATTTGTTGTAAATTTTGAATTTTACAAATTATACTTTGACCAAACTTTTAAATTATAGTATTCAAAATTGTAAACTAAGTCAAATGCTAGAATTTCTCAGCAATATAATGGCTTTACTGAACGTTATCTGCTCAACTTATTTCCACAATTTATGACATGATTTGTCTATGTTGTGAGCAGCTACTAACTTGCATTAAAGAGAAAAAATGAGCCTTTTTCAATAGCTATAAACAAATATTTATGCTATGTTACAAAGCAAAACAAAAACAAAAACAAATCCAAAACAAAATTATTTGCAGCAAAATAAACTAATAGTTTCCAAGCAAGCTTGTGGGTGTTTAGTTTTGGGCTTTCTACATGTGCAGAGAAAGTCTAGACAGAGAATATTTTGGGTTGTTTTATCATGGGGATGACAAGATGATGTCTCCCTATTTGTGATGAATTAATACTAATTGGAGACATCGTTTTTAGTGATTTAGGAAGTCTTCTAGTCGATTTTCTTAAGAAATAGTGCACTTTCCTATTTTGAGTCTTGATTTAGTAAATTATTATTTTTAGAGCATATTGGGTTTAATTATTTATTTAGTGTGAAGCTTTAAAGATAATTATGGAGATTAATTAGAGTCCAAGTCAAAGACTACAAGATATGGAAAGAGATAAGCATGGTAATTGGAGATAAGGAAAGAAAAGCTAAAATCATGGAAAAGAAAAAGCTGCCTTAAATCTAAATTTCTGCAGCTACGTCTAAAGAACTGATGATAACTCCAAAACCGAGCCGGTTCTGGAAGATCCCTTTCATAGAGACGTAGATAATTCTGTGAGGATTCTTTTGACATCTTATGGGTAAAAAACGGTCCAGTAACGAAGAAAATATGGTAAAAACAAGTCAGCAGTAATTATCCTTATCTACCTACGAATTTGAGTTGGGCTAGGAGTCCATTACTTTCCTTCTCCTTCAAGAAAACGAATTAGGGTTCCTAAACACCTATAATACACCTGTATACCATTGTAAACATGTCCTTGCTCAGTTTCAAGCTAAGGCTTAGTCCTTACTTGTATTTTCTCAGTTTTAATAATAGCTTAGTCTTTATATTTATTATTCATCATTAGTATCAAGCTATTCATCCAAGGAGCAAGCTGACCTATAGAGGAAGACAAGACGAAGAAGTTGGAGAGTGACAAACTCCTCTTCTACATCTCACCTTCTCTATATTTAGGGTAATTAGCTATAGATTTTGGCTTCACCATATTTCTAAGCTTTTATTCTGTAAGTGTTACTTTTAATTGTTGGGTTATTATTTTGTCTTACATTCATTAATACTATTTGTTATTTTAATTGATTTGAGCTTGGAGTATATTGTTATTATGTATTTTGACTTATTGTTTTAAGTCTTAGATTTGGCCAATCTTAGGATTATTCTTAGTTATTGACAACACCACATAATCGTCTAGTTTTGATCCTTTGCCTAACTAGATAGCCATAAAAGTTTGATTTAATCACCAATCATTACTCAGGAATCCCTAGTAGTGGAGAGGTTTCTCCTAAGTCTAATAGAGGCTAGGTAGAATTTAGAATCCTGGTTAGTTTATAATGCTTAATCTGTGACAGGTTAGAATAACAAGTTAGTAAAATAGACTCATATTAGTAATCCTAATCTATTAGACTTACATTCATATTTATTTATTTGTTTGAGTTATTTATTTATTCGCGTTAGATAGTTATTCCTTTTAATATATTTTATTCTAAACATATAAATTCATCTACGCTTGTTAAATATAAGTAGATCTAACGGATACAATCCCTGTGAACGAACTTGACTTATCATTAAAACTTGCAAACGATCTATGATACTTGCAGTGAGTTCCGTGGTTCTCAAGGGTGTGTGCTCTTTATTATTATCTTTATTTATCTATTATTTTATCACACCTTTTCCCCCACCACAAGACTATTAGACTGTCTGCACAATTTGCGCAAAGTCATGAAACATCTTAAAGATAGCAACATAGTCCGCGACTAAACCCAATAATCGTCGGTAACCTTATCCTAATATTTTCTTTTTTTCAGCAACAATTTTATGACGTTTATCCACCATGTTTACTGAAAATGAAACCAAACAAGTTACGGTTGATTAGAACAAACCTTTTTTTTAGAAGGAGCTCATTTTAGAAGATGGGAAAAAAGATGTTATTTTTCTTAACCATGCGCATCTACTTGTACTATGGAGGAACCTGAGTTACCAGAAAATCCCAGTGAAGCTCAAACTCAAACAGGAAAAAATGGATTGAGAATGATTTTCGATGTAAGAATTTCATTCTTAATGGTTTATTCGACGACTTATATGACTACTACAGGGATTACAACAATGCAAAGGAGATTTAGGATGCGCTTCAAAAGAAATATGACAGTGAAGAAGCTGGAACAAAAAAAATATGTCGTAAGTCGCTATCTCAAAAATATCAAATGGCAGACGACAAATACGTGGAAGCTCAGTCTCACAAAATTCAAAAAATCGCTCATGAAATCATTTCTGAAGGTATGTTACTAGATGAACAATTTCAGGTAGTTGTTATTATTGACAAACTTCCCCCTAGTGGTTAGGCACAAAACAAAATAATTCTCTTTAGAAAGTTTGATTGCCCATCTTCGTATTGAAGAGGAAGCTCGTAATCAAGATAAAAAAGATGAAGTGCTAGTTGTTTCCAACAATAAAGCTCACAAAAAACCCTCAAATGTTGTTCGAAAAGAAAAAGGAAAAAACAAGAAATATCATACTAGAAATAATAACCACACCAATCACAACAAACATGTTAATCAAAATGGACGAAGACGGTCTTCAAGAAATGCACGATTCACTTGTTTTTACTATGGAAATGCGGGTCATTTGGCTCGGAATTACCAGTTTTTGAATCGTTTTGTTTCGCAAGCGAATCTAACCGAAGACCAACTTATTGAAATGATTTATGAAATCAACATAGTTGGTGGTTCTGAAGGATGATAGGTAGATACGGGTGCATCTCGTCATGTTTGTTTTGACCGTAACTTGTTCAAATCATATGTTGAAACAAATGATAAGAAAGTGTTGTTGGGTGATTCTCACTCAACTATTGTTGCTGGTGTTGGCAAGGGAGAACTAAAGTTACCTCTGGAAAGATTGTCACTCTAAAAAATGTGTTGCATACTCCAGATATGATAGAGGATCTTGTTTTAGACTATCTTCTTAACAAGGCTGGTTTTACTCAAACTATTGGTCTGATTTGTATACTATAACTAGAAATAATGTATTTGTAGGAAAATTTTATGCTATTGATGGTATGTTTAAACTGAATGTTGATGCGAATGCTACTAAAAAATCATCTTTTATTTATAGTTTGTGTTCTATTAATATTTTGGATGCTAGACTTTGTCATGTTAATAAACTTATAATTAGAATCACGAGTGACTTAGAATTTATTCCTAAATTATCTTTGAATGAGTTTGAATAATGTGAATACTGTAGTCAAGCAAAAATTACCAAAACCCCACATAAATTTGTAATTGGAGAATCTGAACCTCTTGATTTAATACATTCTGATATATGTGAATTTGATGATAATTTAACTAGAAATGGAAAACGCTACTTTATCACATTTATTAACGACTTCTCTAATTATACTTATGTCTATCGATTGAAAAATAAAAGTAAAGTGTTTGACAAATTTAATTATTTGTAATGAAATAGAAAATCGTTTCAATAAAAAAATAAGATATTTCGTAGTGATTGAGTAAGTGGATATGATTCAGATATTGTCGTTGAATTTTATAATTCTCATGGGATTATACATGAAAAAACTGACCCCTGAAATGAATGGAAAAGCTGAAAGAATAAATAGAACTTTAACTGAATCTGTAGTTGCAATAACTTAACTTTGGGGCTGCAAACTTGCTAGTAGAGCATATGAATGTGTGTTTATTGGTTATGCGATAAATAGTAAAGCATATAGATTTTATGACTTTAATGATCATGTTATTATTAAGTCTAACGATGCTATTTTTTATGAACATAAATTTCCCTTTATATTAAGAAATAGTGGGGGCACGAATTTGGATGTCTCTATTAGTAGGATAAATGAAACTGATAAAAATGTAGAAACAGAATCTCGTAAAAGTAAGAGAATTAAAAATGCTAAAAACTTTGGTTCATAATTGTATGCTTATACTTTAGAAGAAGATTCGTACACTCTCCAAGATGCATTATCTTCTATAGATGCTAAATTTTGGCAAGAGGCTAATGATTATGAGATGGACTCTCTAGAATCAAACAAGACTTGGCATTTAGTAAATTTACCCCTAGGGTGTAAAACAATAGATGTAAATGGGTACTTAACACAAAGTTAAAAAAAGATGAAATTGTTGATAAATACAAGGCACGCCTTGTAGCTAAGAGATTTCGGCAAAGAGAAAATGTCGATTTCTTTGACACATTTTCTCATGTTTCTAGGATTACTTTTATACGAGGTGTCGAGGTCTCTTATCACTAGTTGTTATTCATGATCTAGTAGTATACCAAATGAATGTTAAAAATGGTGAATTAGAAGAAGAAATATATATATATATATATATATATATATATATATATATATATATATATATATATATATGAACCAACCTGAAGGATTTATAATTCATGGACAAGAAAATAAGGTATGTAAGTTAGATAAATCTCTTTATGGTTTGAAATAGGGGTGAGCAAAACAAAACCGAAAAACCGAACCGAACCAAAAAACCGAAAAAACCGAACCGAAAAAACCGAAAACCGACAAAACCGTTCGGTTCGGTATAAACTTTTTTAAAAACCGAAAAGTTCGGTTCGGTACGGTTTTTCTATGCTAAACCGAACCGAAAAACCGAACCAAATAAAATATAAAAACTAAAACATTGTTGAATTTAATTTATATTCTTTAAAAGATTATGACAATGAGATAGAAAATTGAGTAATTTTTTAAAACAAAAATGTTCATATATGACATGAATCGCCCCTATAATATCCAACATATTTTTATATAAGTCATGAATCGTTATATTTTAAAAAATCCTTCGTTTATTAATATTTGTTGAAGGTAAAGCATAAACATTAAATTTTATAAATATTCCTTTGATATTATTATTCGTTTACGACTTATACAATATTTGAGTTCCAAAAATACAATTTCTTACATGAATCGATAACAAGAAAATCAAACACTTCATATATGGATTTTCTAAAAAATAAATATATCCAACTATCGAATAAAACATATACCAAAACCGAAAAAAACCGAACCGAACATATAGCGAACCGAAAACCGATGAAACCGAACCGATGAAAACCGTTCGGTTCGGTACCGACCCCTTTAAAAACCGAATGATTCGGTTTCGGTTTCGGTTACGGCAAAAAACCGAGCCGAACCGAACCGTGCTCACCCCTAGTTTGAAACAAGCACCATAGCATGACATGATAAATTTGATATTCTTGTTATCTCACATTGTTTCAAAGTGAATAAAAGTGATAAATATATATATATATATATATATATATATATATATATATATATATATATATATATATATATATATATATATATATATATATATTACAAATCTAAAAATAATCTTTGTATTATTATTTGTCTTTATGTGGATGAATTGTTGATATTTGATTTTAATATTCATGTCATGAATAATGTAAAATTCTTTTCATGTGCTAACTTTGATATGGAAGATCTTAGTGAAGCAAATGTGATACTTGGTATAAAAATAATAAAATCCAAGCAAGGAATTTCATTGGATCAATCTCACTACATAGAAAAGATTTTAAGAAATAACAAAAAAGAATTAATTGTAAACCAGCATGTACACCTTATGATCATAGTGTAAAATTATTTAAAAATATTATGAGATAGTGTTAAACAAACTAAAATATGCCAGCATCGTAGGAAGTTTACATTATGTTGTTGGTTACATTACACCTGGCATAACTTATAATGTAGGTTTTGTTATGTAGATTTACTAGTAGGCCTAGTTCTGAACATTGGAACACAATTGGAAGGGGTATGAGATACTTGAAAAGAACTATAAACTTTATATTGAATTATCAAAAGTTTCTCGTTGTCCTAGAAGGATATAGTGATACTAATTAGAATACCCTTTTGGATGACTCCAAGGCAACTAGTGGATAAATATTTAGCAGTGGTGGTGGAGCAGTTTCTTGAAAATCTAAGAAATAAACTATTTTGGCTGAATTTATTATGGAGTCTGAGATAATTGCATTAGCGTCAGCTAGTGAGGAAGCAAGTTGGTTAAGAAATTTTCTTTCTGATACCCCTATATGGGAAAGACCGGTTTTAGCTATATTGATTCATTATGATAGTACTACAGCTATTGCAAAGGTACAGAACCGTTACTGTAAAGGAAAAATGCAACAATTACGTTGCAAACACAGCACTATTAGAGAATTTATTTCAACGGAAGTTGTAAGAGTGGATAATGTGCGTCCTGGTGATAATCTGGCTGATCATTTAACTAAATAATTAGCTCAAGAAATGATTTTGAAAACCTCAAAATCAATGGGACTCTTGCCATTAGACTAATGGGTCACTTGTGATGGAAACCCAACCTATAAACTGGAGATCTCATGAATTAAGTTCAAAGGGTAATAACAAATCACAAAGTGATATAAGAAATCATGCTACTCTATCGATTCTATTCCTTGTGTATATAAAATGTTGAAGCATAAAATCCTAAAGCAATGTGAGGTTGAGTTACATTAAACTCTTAATATGATCTATACTCTACTTAGAGTGGGGTACCTAGCTATAGGAGTACTCTTGATGGACATACCTATGTGAATGAGAAAGTATGGTCACTTTCTATGGAATTTGGGCAAATTCACTAGAACATTCATTATCCGGTTAAACCTCTATAAATGAATACTCTTGGGACCAGGAAAAAATATTCGTTTGGCGAGATTATTTATCTATCGATAAATGAATTTTTATTCATTTAGATAGTATTTTTGCACATCTTTATATTCTCGTTCGAATAATTACTTTACATATTGTAATGTATAAATGTACCTACTATGTAATAATTTCATTTCTAAGTTACACTCTGGAAATGTGATGGACGTCGAACATATTTTCAACTATCCTAACGAGAATATGGTCGTTATGGAATTGCCTACCGACGACGAAAATATTGGGTCTATACAGAATGATGAGAATGATCCAGAACTAGATGATAGTAGCGTCACATCAAATGTGTCATCAAAAGAAGCATATCAAGCAGTAATCACCTTACAGAACTACTTTTTACAACACAAGCAGAATACTCCTGAAGTTTTGTTTGCGCTAGGAAAAATCAAGGAAGGGATGATTTTTGGTGGAAAAAAACAAAAAACTATAGACTTCCTTTTTTGTAAAAGAATGACTTTTTGTATGAATATTTTATATTGAAAAAAACATTTATATATATATAATGAATTGTGATGATTATTCATTTATATTTGCATAGGGTCTTTAAGTATTTCAAAAAAATATTCATTAATACATTTAGCGAGGTTATTCATTTAGCCCCTTAGTCCAAGTCGGGACCAAATAAAAATATTCATTTGTCGAGGTTATTCATTTATCGAACATTCATTTATCGAGTTTTAACTGTACTAGGGTATACATGCATGGTTGTAAAGCATGGGTTTCTGAACTACACTCGAGTAAGACGGTGTATAGTGTTGTTAGAGATAGAGTTCAAACTACGAGTTACTCTAGTAAAATCTAAATTATTTTACTATGTAATGGTTCAAGTTGAAAAACACCAGTTACTTATGCACAATCTTATATATGTTATACGGTATATGAAATATTTTTTGAAAAAATAAAATGAATGATTATTGTAACTTTTGAATTTATTAAATTATACTTTGACCAAATTTTTAAATTATATTATTCAAAATTATAAACTAAGACAAATGTTAGATTTTCTCAAAAACATAACGTCTTTATTGAATTTTATATGCTTAACTTAATTCCACAATTTATGACATGATTTATTTATATATTGTGAGATGATTAAAGAGAGAAAAACTGAGTTTTTTTTCAATAGCTATTAACAAATCTTTATGTTCGGTTACAAAGCAAAAAAAAATTACAGCAAATAAATTACTTTCTCCGTCTGTTTTTATTTGTCCTACTTTCTGTGGCATAAAAATAAAATAAAAACATTAAATAAATTCCCTCTTTATTATATTGGGTCAATGACCCAAAAAATCAAAATAATATTATACTTGCCCCAAAGAATCATCCATTAACTTACTATTATAAGATTACATGTTTACCCTTACACCATAAGAACTATTCCCGTCAAGGACGATTCCCGTCAAGGACGATTCCCGTCAAGGACGATTCCCGTCAAGGACGATTCCCGTCACCGACGATTCCCATCACCCGACGAATCCCGTCAACGCGACGAATAATGTATAACAGAAGTAGGGATAGTATAGTCAAATAATGTATAAAATAATTCAATTGATGATGTTATTGGGCAGAAATTTTGTCATTGATGTTATTGGGCTGAAAATAATATTATTTTGATTTTTTGGGTCATTTTCCCTATTATATTACCTTTATTTATTGAGTAAAATGTCATTTAATGCATTAACTGTAATTAACTAGGAGTGATATTGGAAAAATAGGAAAAAAATGTCTTGATAATATAAAAAGAACAAATATTGTTTGACACTATTTTTTTTTTAAAAAAAGACAAATAAAAATGGACGGAATGAGTATTAGTTTCCGAGCAAGCTTGTGATGTTTAGCTTTCGGGTATTCTACAAATATAGAGAGCGACCTAGTCCGCTTCTCAAATCCAAGAATCATCGATAACGTTATTCTAATATATATTTTTTTCAGCAACATTATTGAATGTTAATTCTTCCCCCCATGGCCTTTATAACGATTGTGATATGGGATTTTAAGATCTTTTTGGGGTTGTCAAAGATGCGATGCATACCCAACAATTCTACATGCTCCTTTAAAAAGATAACCAAAATACCTTTAGCTCTTTTCGATGCTCTCTTCACATGCAAAAGTACAAATGCATTAATGTAAACAAGCTTTCCATCTCTCTTGATCATTGCCATGTTGAACTCAATCAATAACCCAAAGTCAACCACTTTAATGATACTTTAACAAAAAAACTACTTCAATGGTATAAAATTCTTAAGATATTTGAAACCACCATTATACAACATCTGTTTGGATGGAGGAATTTAGAAAATATTGTTGAATTAAAGCATAATTACAATCTCTTTTTTTTGTTTGAATTATGAAAAATTAGAGGGAAAAAACAGATATTTAAAAATACTAACCCTATTTATTTAATTTTCTATCATATTGAAAAAAAAATGATTACCATCCAAAAAAAAAAAAATATGTATACAGTAATGTGTATATTATCCTTACTCTTTATTAAAATGTTTTACTAAATATAAAAATTATTTAATTATAACTCTTATCGAATTTCTAATTCAAATATTGATAAGATAAAGCTAACTACTAGAAGAATTATAGCTCATCAACAACAAGATGACAGCTGCAGAGTTAGTTAGTTTGTTAGCACAATTAGTTATATTAGATATGTATGTATAGTGTATGTAATGATCACTATATATATAACACATATACGTGAATGTAAAACACAATTCATTCTAATAAAATCTTCTCTTCACATCTTTCTATCTTATTTTCTATATGGTATCAGAGCTATTGAAAGAACAAGCTCTCTTTTTCCGCCATTAATGGCGTCTTAAACAAGAAATCATCTAGAGCTTTGCTATCTTTCACCTCTCGATCTTCCGCGCTTCTCAAATATCTTTCTCAATGACTGAATCATCTTCTTCAACACCTCATATTTCATCAAGCTCTGAAATTCCAGCTGGATTATTACTTCTTCGCCAAAATTGGGCCTCGCTTGTTCAAATCAAGCTTGACTCTACGAATTATGTGGTTTGGAAGGCTCGGCTTGAAGCTGTTTTGGAAGCTCATGGATATCTCGATCATGTCACTCGATGTGGAGCTCCACCTTCATCGAATCATCCAACATACTCTACTTGGATAATAGAAGATCATCAATTGAAGGTATCACTTCTATCTTCAATGATTCCTTCTGTCTTTTCTCAAGTAGTAAGGTTCACTTCTGCTCATGAGGTGTGGGTAAAACTTGAAGAACTATTTGTAAACCAATGTCGTACACATGTTCATCAACTGAAAATGAAACTGTGTAACATTAAGAAAGGAGAAAAATCGATTACTGAGTATTTAGCTAATATACAAGATATATGTGATGGATAAGATACTGCTGCAGCTTCATTACCTCTTGAAGATGTTATTATGTACACATTGAAAGGTCTTCCTTCTGAATACAATCAATTTAAGTCTAGTATTCGGATTACAAATGCACAAACATCAACTCTAAGCTTCCATTCTCTTGGTAGTCTATTAGTCACTGAAGAATTGCATATGAAGATGTCAGAATCTAATGATTCATCTGTGCATCACACTGCACTTTTCACTCCATCTGCTATGAATTTCTCTTCTAATAATTCAAATCGTGGTCGAGGACCTTCAAATCGAGGAAGAGGCTATGCTAACAGAGGTCGTGGTAGACATTTTTCACAACAAAATAACTCTGTTTTGGGAGCTCCTCCATCACATAACTCTGATATGAATTCGAATGCTCCAACTTGTCAGATCTGCACTCGTATAGGTCACATAGCTCTTGATTGCTGGTATAGATCAGACTTTGTGAATTATCCCTCACCTAAGGCTCAAAATCGAGTCATTTTAGCAGCTCATTCTAACTACACACCTACTCAATCTACTCAACATCAAGCTTATGATCCTGAAATGTGGTATTTGGATAGTGGAGCCAATAGTCATGTTACAAATGATCCTCACTTGATTGAAAATTCACAGCCTTATCATGGTTCTCATTCAGTCTCAATTGGAAATGGTCAAAACCTTGATATTGCAAGTGTTGGTCATAGTAAGCTATATATCTCTAACTCTTCCTTCTCTCTGAACTCAGTGCTTCATGTCCCTTCTATTTCTTCTAATTTGTTATCCATTTCAAAGTTCACTAAGGATAACAATTGTATTATTTCATTCAGTTCACAATCAGTTTCTATACATGATTCTTGCTCACATAAGTTTCTCTTTCAGGGCCCTTGTAGGGATGGCTTATATCCACTTTCATCTGGTACAAGCTCATCATCTGCACATGCTAATATTTGTTCAAGTCAACCTTTAAAATGTCTATCTTCTAAAGTTGAAAATTCATCAGCTGTTTTGTGGCATTTGCGTTTGGGCCATCCTTCTTCTCAAGCTTTAATTCCTTTGAGTTCTATTTTAAATAGTAAACTAAACCATTATGGTGTTAAGTGTAATTCTTGTGCTGTATCTAAGGCACATAAACTACCATCTCTTTTTCTATTACACAATCTAAAAATCCTTTTGATATTGTTCACTCAGATGTGTGGGGACCAGCTCCAATCTCTTCTTGTTCATCCTTTACTTATTATGTCTTGTTTGTAGATGATTATAGCAGGTTCAGTTGGGTTTATCCTTTGAAGTTCAAATCAGAGGTCTGTGAAGTATTCAAAGCCTTCAACACAATGATTCAAACTCAGTTTAACTCTCAAATCAAGTGTTTAAGATCTGATAATGGTGGTGAATACACTAGTAACTCCTTCAAACTATATCTTCAATCATTGGGCATTATTCACCAAACTTCTTGTCCTCACACTCCTGAACAAAATGGTGTTTCTGAGCGCAAACACAGGCATCTAATTGAAACTACACTAGCCTTACTCACTCATGCTTCACTTCCTATGAGATTTTGGTGTGAGGCTCTAGCTGCTTCTGTCTACTTAGTGAACATTTTACCAAGTCCCTCCCTTCACAATATAAGCCCTTATTAAATGCTATTTACAAAACCCCAACCTACAATCATTTACAAGTCTTTGGGTGCTTATGTTACCCTTGGACAAAACCATATAATCAACACAAATTTGCTCTAAAAGCTGAACCTTGTGTGTTCTTGGGTTATTGTTCTCACTCTAAAGGTTATAAGTGTTTTTCCACAACCTCTTCTCGCATATTCATTTCAAGACATGTTCAATTTATTGAATCCTCATTTCCTTTTGCAACTAAACCTTCAGAATCACCTCCATCTACTCCCACAACTTCTATATTTACTGATATCTTTTCAAATATCAACCTATCTTCCCTTTCTCAGCCATTTTCACCCTTGAATTCTACCTCTTCTTCATCTCAATCTTCTACTTCTATTCCTCACATTACTAATTCATCATCTCAACCTTCTACTTCTCAATCAACAACTCCTAATATACCTTCACAACCTAATACTCAACCTCATCATCATATGGTGACTAGAAGACAAACAGGTTCTCTTAAACATTCATATAAATGTCAAACTCTTATACAAACTCCAACATTACTTGAACCATCATCATTTAAGGAAGCTGAGAAATTTCAGTGTTGGCAAGAGGCAATGCAAGAAGAATATAATGCATTGATAAGTCAAAACACTTGGACTCTTGTTCCTACAACACATGGACGCAATCCCATAACATGTAGATGGATTTACAAAGTTAAACGTCATGTTGATGGAACTATAGCTCGCTATAAATCAAGGCTTGTAGCTAGAGGTTTCTTACAAGAGTTTGGCTTGGATTATACAGAAACCTTCAGTCCTGTGGGCAAACATCAAACTATAAGAGTTGTCTTAGATTTAGCTGTCTCGAATAATTGGGTTATTAGACAACTTGATGTGTCTAATGCATTTCTTCATGGTGAACTTGATGAGGAAGTATACATGACACAACCTCAAGGCTTTGTGGATTTCACAAAACTATCTTATGTATGTAAACTAAACAGGTCTCTTTATGGCTTAAAGCAAGCTCTTCGAGCTTGGTACTCTCTACTACCGTCTTTTCTTGTTCTTCAAGGTTTCAAAGTTAGTGCTGCTGATTCCTCTATGTTTGTCAAAGGAATTTCATCATCTTTAACAATCATCTTAGTATATGTGGATGACATATTGGTAAATGGTGCAGATGCAGAGGCAATATCAAATGTTATTGTTGCCTTAAAGAACAGATTTCAGATGAAGGAGTTAGGTACTTTAGCCTATTTCCTTGGGCTTGAAGTGTCAAAAACTAATGACAGTACAATTGTTTATCAAGCTAATTATGCTCTCTCTATCCTAAAGAAGACTGGCTTGAGTGAATGTAAAGCTTCTACAACTCCTACTCTCACTAAAAATGGTGTTGTATCAAACTATCACAAACAATTATATGAAGATCCCTTCATGTTTGGAAGCTTAACAGGTGCTTTACAGTACTTGACTATTACAAGACCTGACATTTCATTTGCAGTTAATCAAGTATGTCAAGCAATGCACAAGCCAACAAATGCAGATTTTGAAGCCTTAAAGAAAATACTAAGGTATCTCAAAGGAACATATCATTATAGCTTACAATTCTCCTCTTCTTCTTCTACTCTTCATGCCTTTTCTGACTCGGATTGGGCTAGTAATATTCAAGATAGAAGGTCTACAACTGGATATTGTATATTATTAGGCAAAAATTTAGTTTCTTGGGGCTCAAAGAAACAAAATACAGTCTCAAGATCTTCAACTGAAGCTGAATATAGCGCTCTTGCTCATGTTTCAGCTGAGTTTAAGTGGTTTACTTTCTTGCTTCAGAGTCTTCACATTCCTATTGTGACTCCAACTTTATCTTATGATAACATGTCAGCTTTAGCTTTGGCTACTAATCCTGTATTTCATAAGAACAAGACACATTGATGTGGACTTTCACTTTGTAAGAGAACAAGTAAAGGCTAAAGTTCTTCATCTCAGACATGTTTCATCATCTAATCAACTGGCTGATATTTTGACTAAAGGCCTTGGAGTTGCTCAGTTTACATCACTCCTTACCAAGCTGCCCATGATCAACATGCTTAGCTTGAGGGGAAATGATAAGATAAAGCTAACTATTAGAAGAATTACAGCTCATCAACAACAAGATGACAGCTGCAGAGTTAGTTAGTTTGTTAGCACAATTAGTTATATTAGATATGTATGTATAGTGTATGTAATGATCACTATATATATAACACATATACGTGAATGTAAAACACAATTCATTCTAATAAAATCTTCTCTTCACATCTCTCTATCTTATCTTCTATAAATATCAAATACATATAATAAAGAGCTAAATAATGAAACTCATGTTTGGTTCGTAAAAAATAATAGGTAATTTTTGTTTTCATTCTTTATATTTTTCAAAACACTAATTAAAATATATTTGGCTAGAGAAAATAAAAACAGTTTTCTGAAAAAAATCAAATAAAAATGTTGTTATATTGGAGAACGTGAAATCGATGTTATCTATATTTTCTGAAAATATTGAAAAAGAAAACGAAATTATTTTCTAAAAATATACTATGTAAACAAAATTTTAAAATATTGTTATAAACTAAACAGGAATACTACCCCTCCCCAAAATTCAATGGCATATTTGTTAGAGTTAGCACTGGATTCATAATTTTTATAAAAATTTGTTGTAATAAATTTATATCTATTTTTTTAATTTAATAATTTCTTAAAACTAATTTTACTTCAATAATCTTATTATTTCATACTCTTCATTCAAAAAGAACTCGTTCCTTTTTACTCCAGATTTGGACTCCTAGACTGAGTCTCAATATCTTTCACTCTGCAATACTTTGGACAAATCACTTCGAAGATATTTTTTTATTACCAAGAATTTTATATCATCAATCAAACATGTACACAATAAGCCCCGATTTGACCTAGTGACTCACTAGGTCAAACTCGACAACAAAAGCAACGATATACGTTAATTGCTAACCACCTAGAAACTAAAACAACAAAAGCAATACAACAAACCAACAACGAAAACAAACTATTTTTTGAAACTTTCCAAAAGTTGAAACTTTCTAAATTTAGAAACTTTAAAAATAGAATCAAAAAACCTGTACTAAAACACAGCTACTCTAGTCTAACTCCAAGCCAGCATCATCCATTCCTATCCAAAGCAGCAACAACAACACTAAACTCTCCTAAACCAAGTTCACACCTGATTTAACCATAGTTAACTATACCCACATACTCATAAACCAAACCTCATTCAGTCTCTTGTATTAGATACCCACACCTCATGTAATTTCCAATTTAAAAACTACTTTTCATTTCCTGCATAGTTTCAAATTTCTTCTTCATCCACAAACTATATCTAACATCATTTTGAACACTTCTCACAATGTCAGTTTTAGCAAGATTAATTGTCTTGAATTCTTTTTTGTTTCTAGTATCCCACAAATTATACACATAACTTACAAAACTCAAACAATAGACACTATCTCTAAGCGAGTTACTTTTGTGATTCTTGAAGAAATATAGTCTATATTCCCAAGTATTAACTCTATTATTATACCATTCATTCATAGTCTACACCTGTTTCCAAATATCTTGAGTGAATACACACTGCACAAAAATATGCTCTCTATCTTCCAACTCATTCCCACACAAACAACATATACCATTGGCATCCATACCCCACCTCAAAAGTCTTTCTTTAGTATTCAATCTATTTTTATAAACTAATCAAGCACAAAATTGATATTTAGGTTGAATCTGCTTGTGCCAAACTACTTCATACCAGTCAACAACTTGATTATCACCTCTTATATCATCCATAATCTCCCTATTTCTGAAATCATTAACCCACCAACTTATTACGCCACTTATATCAATCAACTTATAGTCTCTAATCAGATGAACAATCCCACTCAGATTCTTAGGCATTGTCTATCTCCCATTGATAAAATATTGCTTCACCTTTTTATTGATATTGTAGTTCCCCAAAGAAACACTATCACTAGAGCATATATCAGTTATACTCTTATCCTCAATCCATGTATCCGTAAGAATATAAATGTTTTTACCATTGGCAATCTTGTGCGCTATATAATCCATATGCAATATATCTAACACTAAGCATAGCTCTCCAAGTCCAAGATAGTGGCCTATCATACTCAATACTCCAAATACTTCTATTATCTAGCCAATTAGAATATACCCAAGTGGACTAATATTGCTTTTCCTTCCATACATTCTCCAAAAAGATATACGTATAGTTGCTTGGTTGATATGAAGTAATCTAGGTATACCTAGTCCACCCTCATTTTTCCTCTAGCATGACTCATCCCAAGACACTTTAGCTCCATGGAAATCGACAATGTTGCCTCTGCAAAGAAACTGGCTTAAAATAGACTCGATTTTTTTCACAACACACATAGATGGAAACATAATTGTGCACATGCAAAGGTAAGAAATCTATGCATCCAACTCTCCACACTTCCTCCAATAATGTTTATAATAGTATTACACAAAGAACTATTAGCACCTCTTGTAGTAGGAAGACCTACGAGGTACCTCACAAGAAACTCTCCATAACATTCAAAATGACACTAAGAACTTTTTTAGTATCTTTATCATTAACCATATAGTGTAATTCACTTTTTATGGGCTAATCCTTAAACCAGACATTCTAGAGAACATATTCAACCCAAACTTAAGTATAGAAATAGAACTCCTATCACCATACAAAAATATAAGACAGTCATCAATAAAAATCAAGTGACTTAGCTTCATCTCTGAGCATTTTGGATGAAAATTGAATGCTTTATTCTTCATTACATGGTCAAGAATTGCAGTAAATGCTTGCATACATATAACAAGATAGAGGATCTCCCTGCCTCAATCCTCTTTGTCCTTTAAAAAAATCATTAATTTCACAATTCACACATACAGAGAACATAGGTATTGTAATACACATTTTAACCCAGCTTATAAATTTATCATAAAACCCCATAACCTCCATCATCCTCACCAAAAAGCTCCAATTGATCGTGTCATAATATTTTTGCGAATCAAGATAAAGTGTACACGTAGGACTCGTGTTTTTCTATCATATACATGAACTACACCTTGAGAAACTAAGATATTATAAGATATACATCTACCTCCTACAAATACAGTCTAAGTATATGAAATAAGATCATTTAAAATTTGATTTATTCTGTTTGCAATGATCTTTTAGATAGCCTTGTAAAAAATTTACAACATTTTATAGGTCTAAAGCTCTTTACAGATGTTGGGTTTCTCACTTTAGGAATAAGCACCAAATTGGTAACATTAACATGCTTAATCATTTGACCATCCTTAAAAACATCTGTTTTGGCATTACATATGTCTTGACCAATAATTCCCCAAGCATACTTATAAAAAATTTAATAGTAAAACCATCCGGTCCAGGAGATTTACCACTATCAATAGAAAAAATTGTTTTTTCAATCTCTTTATCCTTATTATCCTCAACCATATTCTTAGAATTCTTTCATCAAGTTTCCTCTGTATAAGCTTAGTAAGACATTCATTGGAGATATATTCTTCATTCATATATTTAGTACATATAAGATTCTTATAATAACCAATGAATTCCTCATGAATTTCATTATCATCCTCAGTAATACTCCATCATCCCTAACAATAGAAGGAACTCTTTTACCATATCTAGATTCAATGCTTTTATGATATAATTTAGTACCACAATCACTTTTTTGAGTCTAATTAATCCTAGATTGTTGTTTCAGATATTCTTCCTTAAATTCCGTCAAGTTCATTAACTTTTTCCTCAATTCTTTTTCCTTGTTCAGCTTATTTATATTACCGTTCAAGATTAACAATTGAGTTCACTTAAACCTTTTTTTTACTTTCTCTATCTCTTCTGTAGAATGATTAAAATATGTCTTGTTAAAAATCTTCATAACTATTTTTACTTCCTTTAATTTCATTACTACTTGATACATAAGGCTACTTCAACCTCAACACTCCATGCTTTGTCTACCTTAGTCAATAATAGCTCATGAGTAGTCCATATATTGTAAAATTTAAAAGCTACGGGTTTACTTTGATTACCTCCATGTATAGTTAGATATATTGCTACATACTCTGATATTCCAGGAGGTTCCACAATTACATTAGATTTGAATTTAGTACCACGCATCATTAACTAGAACACGGTCAGTTTTACTAGACACAAAGCCATCAACTCTTTTATTAGTCCATGTATGAAAACACCTAATAATTGTGTGCTCATGCATACCATTATAATTTACATATTCATCAAACTCTACTGAACCTTTAGATATACCTGTACATACACTTCTTTCTTCTATTCCCAAAATCTCATTAAAATCCCCACACTATGTACCAGGTTTATTTTCCATTATATTACTCCATATAGTATGAAAATTCCATAACTTTCTTCTCTTATCCTCATCATTATTTGCATAATCCACCACACATATAAAATTTTGCTTGTTCTTGATATCCCACTCATCCAAAACCATTGCTTGATCACACATATCCATGCATTTAACCTCAATAGTCTTGATATTCCATCTCTCACAGATTCTACCTTTATCATCCTTCTCATGATTAGTCTTGATATTCCATCTCGCATAAATTCTACCTCTATCATCCTTCTCATGATTAGTCTATATATTACAAAAAAAATTATAGTTAACTTTGCTCATTTTTGTATCCAAAAAACCAATCACATTCAACTTTTACACTTAATAACATTTACAACTTCATTTTGTTTGAGGATATTATTGAATCGTCTCATATTCCAAGTTGCTATGATCTATTATACGGTGAAGCGCAAATTTTTTCCTTATGGGTAGTTCCCATAAACATACTCAATGATTCTTCAAGTTTTTCATTAGCAATACTTAGTGCATTAAATGAATTATTATTCATTCCATCCTCATTGTTTATACCAATATTTTATCTTTACTTAAATTTGTATTCTTATCTGGTTGACTTCTACTAGGACTAACTTCACTAGGTTTCTTCTTTTGCACTATTCTCCACTCTTCCTTATTCTATTTTTATTCAAGTTTTGATTCATACCCACAGTATTTTGTACCAAACTTACTTTAGCTTTATCTTTCTTTTGCACATTCTTAGGATAGTTATTCAAGTCATGACTCACAACCTTACATGTAGAACACTTTGGAAGAATCCATTCATAATAGTCAATAGACTTCCACCTTATAAAGCCCATCCTCCTCAAGATCAAAAGGATCTTCTTTTACCAATTCTTTAGTCATATCAACTTTCACCCATGCTCTAACAAAACTTAACTGGTTTCTGACTTAGTAATAGGGTCAAGTTGAATAGGCTTACCCAATGCACTACATATATAGCTTAGCCCCTCATATGTCCATAGTTGTAGTGGAACTTTCCTCTACTTAGCTCTCAAAGGAACTCTAGACATATCAAGTTTCTCAATTTTTATATTAGCTTCCCACTTTCTTCATAACATAATTCTTCGTACCTTCTCATACTCTTGTTCACTTTGAAATTTGAATATATAAACATCTTTATCGTTCGATTTGATCTCTGCCATTCCTTTATCTTTACACTGAATGTTAACCTAGCCATATGATAAGCAAGAGCTTCTCCAAAAAACTACCCAACCAGGCAATTCTTCCAAACTTTAGCTCCCTCAGTCACAGTTTTCTTAGGAGGTTTAACTACTTAACTACTAATTTACCATCCACAACCATTGGTGGATTATACTTATGCTTCAGATGCTCATTAATGTTCTTATTAAACAACTAATACCAACTACCATCTCAAACTTTCTCCTTACTAGAACTATCATTCATATCATCACATCCATATACACCAATTGTTTTACCCTTATTCAAGCAACTCATATCTCCCTCCGACGTATTTGTAAGAGACTCTCATGTCCCTAAGTTACAGTTGCTTCCTTGAAATCTCATACCATGATCAAGCTTCTTCCTTGAAATCTCATACCATGATCAAGCTTCTTGAGAATTTTCAGAGCCTTACTTCCTTTCCTATGAAAACATACTCTTAGCCGTTCAAATCTCTACTACTGTACAATCATTAGCAAAGCTATCAATGATATGGTCCTTAGAGCTTATGAGTCCTAGTTCAATGATATGGTCCTTAAAGCTTATGAGTCCTAGTTCCATCATTTCATCTTTTTCATCCTCAAAAACTATCTTAGAACTTTCTTCAAACACTTTATTTCAATCTCCCTTTATTCTTCATTCACTTTTCTTCCATTATTATCCTCATTATCACAATCATACTTCTTTCCAAAGCCACTCTTAAGTTCACTACCCATAATGAAGTTGTTACTAACTCTTATCACAGGCCGAACAAGTACATATATTTAGCACATTAACCTCATAAACACCTTTCTTTACCTATTTATTCGAAGTTTTCTTTCTAGGTCTCGTCTAAAGCTCTCCTTAACGTCAGCTTTATATAGCAAAAAGAATAAGTAAAATCGATCCAGAACGAGCACAAAATCGAATAAGTAGGTAAAGGAGTAGAAATGAGAAATAATGCTTCACTAAATCATTAAAAAATCCAAGACTCTAACTCTCAAGAAGCAACTGTAACTTAGGGACATGAGAATTCTAAGAGTATGTTTTCACGCTAGAATTAATCCAAGTCTAATAGAAATGAACAGGTTTTATTAATTCACGCATCAAAGATAAATAAAATAACTCATTCTAGCGTTTACATTAGCAAATAAGACCACAAGGAATATAATATATTCTAATCAAAAAAATCATTATTCTTCAGCTCCAAGCTCCAAAAGCAAGGTGTGATTCTTATTATCCGCGGTTGGGCCCACAAACTGAATTGGACCTGTCGTATATATTCAAAGAAAATAAATCATCAAGACATTTTATCCCCCTATTAAAATGTTACAAATTTAATAAAAAACTAATTATTCAAGTTTATTTACCAGGGCAGAGATAACGATTGTTAATAGACCAATCCTCCCTCAATGATGCAAATTTCTTAAATGGTGCACCTGTTTAATATAAATTAATGAGTTAAAAAAAACATTTTAATGTTTCAAAAAAATAAATAATTAAATTACCGTCAAGCTCCACCATTGCCTTCTTGATCACGGGTTTAAACTTACCTACAAAACAAATAAGAATACCAAATCTGTTTTAGTATTTGACCTTTTGTCAAACCACAGGGGTATATTTGGTATTTTATCCTACAAGGTTAAAAAAAGTAAAAAAGTCGCCTATGTAAGTGTAAGTATATTTATATATACCGTGTCTCCTTTCTACATCCATTAGCGAAGTCAAAGCGGTCCCACCAACAGTCCATTCTTCAACAGGAGCAGCTAAATTTGCCACCTGGCAAAACACCAATAAAAATTAATTCATTTTAATTTTCTCAAAAAAAAATTAAAAAAGAAAAACTAACCGATGAAATCAAACCAGTCTTCCCACTTTGAAGCAACGCTCCAGCAGCATAACCCAACGCATAACAATACGTCGCATCAAAGTTTGAAGGCAACCCACATCTTCCTTCATACCTACGTGGGACCCACATAATAAACAAATGTTAAATTAAATAAGGAACGTTCAAATAAAGCGTAGCATGGATTTCCCTTGAATTAGGTATCTATAGTGCAACTTTTGCCTAATCTAATGATCTATAGTGCAACTTTTGCCTAATCTAAGGATCTTTAATGCAACTTTTGCCTAATCTAAGGATCTACAGTGCAATATTTGCCTAATATAAGGACCTACAGTGCTTTTTTAGCCTAATATAAGGATTTATAGGGCAGTTTTTGGATTTTTGCATAATACAAGGACCCACAGCGCAATTTATGAGTAATATAAGGACCTATAGTGCATTTATTTACCTAATAAAGGATTTTTAGTGCAGGTTTTGGCTTTTTGCATAATATAAGGATTTATAGCGCAGTTTTTGGCTTTTTGCATAATATAAAGGATCTACAATGCAATTTTTGCATAATATAAATACCTATAGTACATTTTTTTTGCCTAAAATAAGGATTTATAGTGCAGAGTTTTTGTCTTTTTACATAACATAAGGATCTACAGTGCAATTAACTCAATTACAAAGTAATATAAGGACCTATAATGTATGTTTTGCATAATATAAATAACCTATAGTGCAATTTTTGTAATACAAGGATCAATTATGCATTTTTTGTAATAAAAGGATTTATTGTGCAAGTAACTCAAAACAAATTAATATAGACATCTGTAGTGTAAGTAACTCATATTGATATTGATATAAGGACCTACAGTGCAAATATCAAGTAAAATCTTGTGGGACCCTTAAAAGAAAATTACCCAAAGAAGTGAGATTGGCCTTTAAAATCACCGTTATACAAACCAGCTTTCTTCCTAACTTCCAACTCAGTCTCCACCATTTGAATAAGCATTTTCTCAGTCTCAATCTTGGCCACCTGTACATTCCCATGTGGGTCCCTTTCAAGTAACAACTGTTCTTGAATAGCAGAAGGTAATATTTCAAAAAGCTCTAAACACTGAGCTGTTAATTTCTTTTTCCAAACACCCTCTTCATCTACTACATCATGAGCTAATATCTCATTTAGTTCCGCAATAAGTTGCTGAACCTGTTTATATTATAATATACAATAAAAAGTAAAAACTCTGTTGTATTGTATATTTACGAAAAGGGTTTTTAAGTTTTTTACTGCTTATGAATTTACCTCGGGGATAAAATCGATTAAGCCTTCGGGAATGAGGATAACACCGTAATTGTAGCCAAGCTCGCCACGTTTGCAGATGACATCAGCGATGTAGTCTGTTAAGCTTTTGAGAGTCTGTTTCTTTGAAGCAACCTGTAGCAAACAATTCGCATATTAAATCAACTTTTTACTTAATTGCACTATAGGTCCTTATAGTATGCAAAAATTTGCTCTATAGGTCCCTATATTATGTGAATTATACTGTAGGGCACTAGATTATGTGAAAAATGCAATATAGGTCCTGATTTTAAATATTTAAATTAATTACACTATAAAACCCTATATTATGCAGAAATTGCACTAGAGGTCCTTATATTATGTGAAAAAATGCAATATAGGTCCCTAAATTATGTGAAAAATGCAATATAGGAACTGACATTAAATTTTTAAATTAATTACATTATAAGTCACTATGTTATGAGAAAATTGCACTATAAAGTCCATAAATTATTTGAAAATTGCACTACATATCACGATATCATTACTAATTAATCAAACGATAAATTCCTATATTTCAAATAGTTATATTTTCTTGGCATGTGTAATAATTCTTTACTTAATTGAACTGTAAGTCCCTATATTATGTAAAACTTGCACAATAAGTCCCTATATTAAGAAAATTGTGATATAAGTCCCGATATTGAAGCTTTTTTGAATTAATTTCACTATAGATCCCTATATTATACAAAAAAAAATCTATATTTAGTATAGAAACACAAATAAAATAAATATAAGCCTTGTAAGATAAATTTTAAAAGTTGGGTGGGCAATGAAAGATTCTGAGAATTTTAGGGGAGCCTAAGCTAATAATTTAATTTTTTTTTATAGGAAACATATAAAGAGATAAAAAACATAGAATTCAAGCTAACCTCTTCTCCAACAAGAGTGACATTTGGATGAGTTTGTAAAGCACACTCTAATGTAATGTGTGAAGCAGCACGTCCCATAAGCCTCACAACTATTTAAATAAATAAAAATTAAAAAATTAAAATGAGCCACATATACACATATGTAGAAGATCTTCAAAGAATTGTGAAAACAAAACAAAAATTACAGAAAGTAATTAATTGAATTTGACTTACAGTGATAATATTTCCCAGTAGATCGTGCATCAATCATGACATTTCCTATCATTTCTGCGTAAATCTATGAAGTAAAAGCAAGTTAATATATTAGTAACTGATTAATAATACGATTATTTATTTATATGTGGAAAAAATAATTGTAAAAGTAAAATTAATTTATATACCTTGCAAGCAGTGTCAAATCCGAAACTTGTGGGAACTTCTTTGCATTTCAAGTCACCATCAATAGTCTTTGGACATCCAATTACACGAGTTTTTAGATTCTTACCCCTGTAATTCAAAATCAATTTTGTAAAAAATATTTTTACATAGTATAGGGACCTATAGTGCAATCATTTGTTACCTGAAGTTTTCAGCAAGAAGACAAGCATTTGTGTTCGAGTCATCACCACCAATCACAACAAGTCCATCTAAATCAAGGTTCAATGCTGTTTCTTCAGCTTGTTTAAACTGAAAATATGTAGAATAAATTTCAATTTTACCCCTAGAGTTTAACTAATTACAGTATATGCAACAAAAAAACCTGCTCTGGAGTTTCAATCTTATCTCTTCCACTGCATATCATATCAAATCCTCCCTGTTACAGAACAAAAACCATTTAGTGAACAAATTAATACAGTAAAAAAAATATATAAAATTAAAAGAAAATGTAATTACCTGGTTTCTGTATGGGTAAATGAACTCAGGGGTTAATATTACATATTTGCTCTTCATGACCCCAGCTGGTCCACCTCTAAACCCATACATAGTGCTTCCTTTGCAATGGTCTTGCAAGTAATCTAAAAGAAAATTCAATATTTAGTAAATATTAATTTCGTGAATATTTAAAAAATTAAGAAATTAGTTTGTGAATTTAAGATTTTACCGAAAATTCCGGAAATAACATTGTGTCCTCCAGGAGCTTGACCTCCTGATAATACAACACCGATCTTTAAGCTTTTGTTAGGTGCAACTTCACTTAATTCACTTGGTACTACTTGTGCTGATGGTTGACCATATACACATGGAAATAATTTTTCAATTTCCTCTGCAAATCACCAAATAATAGTTAAATTAGTCTAACAACAAAAATTTCATTGCTTCTAGCAATTAAATCTAGATGAAACACGTTTTATAATTCGAATTATTCATTACTTTAAGTGCAAGTAAAACTACAGCAGATCGCAATCCTAGGTACCGTACACAAATCAGAGTGCTTCAGATCATTATGCGTATATATATAGAGAGAGAACGAAATCTATGAATACTTTAATACATAATTCTGATAGATCTATTAATGCTTTTATGAACTGATTAACTTAACATCGATTTTAAACGTGTATAGATATATATACTGTTGTAAACATGAAGCAATATGTATGTATATACCTGGATGGCCGGCGGCGGAACTAGGAGGACCGTCGACAATTTTGAAAGGCTTTTTGAGGACGGAAGGGAGAGGTAGGGCGTGATCTAAACGGCTGTTTTGAACTTCACTGTAAACGGAAGCTAAACGGCCAGTAGCCGGAGGTTTAACGCCGGTTAAATCTCCGTTACGGATAACAGCACCAGGAGCCATATCAACTAGTAGAGAGTGTGAGTGAGTGAGAGAATTTTTCAGATCTTTTTCTTTTCACGGTCTTTGTGTTTTCGCTGTGTGTTCGTGACCTATTTTTTAAAGTGAGGTGGGTGGTAGGTTATTTCAGTGGGAAGGGCAAAACCGTCCTCGAAAACTCCGCCTTTGGTAGCCTGTTGTTTAAGTTAGGGTACTTTAGTAAATGCGGCGTAATTTGTGGTACACCAATATCTCTTTTTTAGGTGTCAAAAATGGAAAAAGTATATCCCAAGGCATCGAGTTCTTAGTTAAATAATTGCAATGCACCCTTATATATATTATTATCTCGTTTCAATCCTTAACCTTATAATAATTAGGTTGACAACCCTAAATAAATTAAAATGCTTCTTTATAGTCCAAAGACGTTTTGTTGTCCAAACATATAGTAATATTATTTCAGAAAAAAATTACATTATAGCGGCAAGAAGGGGTTAGAGGAGTAAGGATGATCAACACGTTAGAGAGAAAATGAATGGTGTCTTATGTGACAAGAACTGGCTTACTTTGTCCGCTGATGTGACTGTTATTATTCCTCCGACAATTAAATTTGACTACTCACCTCTTATTGTCAAAAAGATGGAGGGGTTTTGATAAGTGTGTCGTCGATTCAAAATTGAATCATTGTGGTTTGATGACCCAACATGTAGGGATGTGGTAAAGACGGTTAGGTTTATCATGGCCCGTTTCTCAATTTTCAGAAGTCTGTTATGAAGAGGCATGTATCTTGTCTTAATCTGGATGCAGTGAACATACATTAAGGGTAAATAAGTGTCAAAAGAAGATCCTAAAAAGACTCCAGGATGAGGATTCCTCTAACGATAATCTAGAAAGAATTAAACTTACATGTGTTGGCTTAGATGTGTTGTTGAAACAAGAAGAAAAATGTTGGACAAATAGTGTGAGGATCAGATGGCTCGATTTAGGGATAATAATACTAAGTGTTTCCACGCCATGACTATTCAAAGGAGAAAAATTTATTAAATTGTTAGACTCGAAGATTTGATGGGTGTGTGGCATGATGACCAAAATAGTCTCCAAAGATTGATGATGAATGGGTATTGCAAGGGTTTGTTCAATGGATGGGACAAATAATATGATGTTGTAGCTTTAAACCAAATTCCAATTAAAACTATGAAAGAGAATAATGATACCTTAATCTGTGAACTGGCCCTTGATGAAGTCCAGGTTAATGTTTTTAGTAAGTGTGGTATTAAAGAGTCGGGCCCATATGGTCTCCATGGCTTATTTTTGCCAAAACAACTGGATATTATTCAAATGGATGTCTTTGCTCTGGTTATAGATTTTTTACAAATAAGGTTTTCATGAAAAGGGCTTAACCATACTTTTATCAATTTGGTCTTAGGGGGAAGACTGCTAGTAAACTGTTAGGAATTTTTTACCAATATCGTATGCCAGTTTTTTTTTATAAAATCCTTGCTAAAATTTTGGGCCATAGGTAATATGGATCATATAGTGTCCCTGATATAGCCAACTTTTATTAAGACTAAGTCCAACAACTCCCTTATTTTTTTAGCTACAATTGGTAGTCAAACACCCACTCTTTCTCAAATATTAACTTCCAAAAACAGTTTTGCTCCAAGAGCGTCCCAATTATCAGGATCCCTGTTCAGATATATATCAATAAAATTTCTATTTTAAGTAATTTAAAATTTTATTTAATTATTTTATATATATCTAATTTTTAATTCATTAAAAGAATATTTAAAATTAATTTAAATTTATTATTAATTATTATTATGAAATAATCAAAAATAAATAATTTAAAATAATAATATGCAATTTATAATTATCTACTAAAAATCAATATATATATTGAAAGTCCTAGAGGGGGGGTGAATAGGATTACTAATAAGATTAATGCCTAATTAAAAATCTTTTGGACAATTATAAGTTTAAGAGAAAACTTCTAGGTCAACTAATTAAATCAAACTCTTATGGGATCATGCAATGGAAAGAGTAAGGTTTGAAATAAAAGTATAACTAGTAAAAAGCTAGTCCAATATCTTAAACTACTCTAGAAGACTATATGTTTAGATATCCTAGATAAACAATATCATAGAATTCATGCAAGCATATAATCAAACATATAAAGTGCGGAAAGTAAATAGAGTAGGGAAAGAAAGATACACACGATTTATAGTGGTTCGGTTTCCCTACATCCACTACCTAAGGAAGCCTCCTTAGGATTTCAAGCTTTTCACTAAGCTCCCGTGTCTCTCTTAACCGGGTCAAGAACACAATAACCTTTACAAACTCTTCGATAACACGAAGGACACACCACTTGTGTAATCACAACACAAGGACACCAAGTATATTCCCTATACTTGAATTCTCTCTTAATCTATCTATTACAAGACCTAGACTTAAGAGGATAGCAACAAAGTGTTTAAAGGTTTGCTAATTAAAGCTTGTAACTAAAAACTCCTAATAGAGTGGATATGACTATAAGCTTGTATACTCCTTCTTGAGTGGATAGAACCTTGTGGCTTAATTGATTAACTCCTTGAAAGGATTTATAAGCTCACTAAGATTGAATTTGACTATGTATAGCTCTTGACACCTTCTTGAATGATAGCAATTAAGCCCCTTAATGTTTGTAATTAGTTGGTGTAGTTGTAGCCTTCAAAGAGCTTCAATTTATAGTAGAAAATGGCTTCCAACGGTCATAAGACTTGGGTCCAACGGATCTATTAATCTCCTAACGGATATATTCCTTATGGCTTGTCTTTTGTGCATAAAACCCTTTTGTGCGGTGTACCGCGGATATGGTCCGGTGCACCGCAGAGCCATTCGACTTAACTTTGAGCTTATTGTTCAGACTGATCAATGTACCGCAACCCGGGTCCGCAACCTTGGTCCGGTGTACCGCACCGGTGTACCGCGCCAAGTAATCTTTGAAGGAAAATGACTTGGATCAAAAAATCTTCTTCACGAAAGTTGTTGTAAACATTATTCTAAGAATCTTTGAAGTTGAACACTAAGGCTAATTCTCAATAAACATAAAGATAAGGTTAATAGCATTTGTATGAGAATAAGATTCTTAAGATAAAACAATCAAGTTGAACAACATGATAAAGAAAGAGCTTTTTGATGAAATAGAGTGCAAGAAGGAATGTAAATAACAATAGAAATTAGCACACTAAACACAAGAGGATTTGTCACATTAAAACAACCTAATAAGGGAGGCTATATGCCAACAATCTCCCCCTTTTTGATGATGACAAATCCTTTACTAAAACACCTTAGGAATGATATGAAAGTTTAAGTACTAATTAAATAAAGCTCCCCCTCACAATAAGCATAAGTTTTGAGATGCATTTGTGAGTGTTTAAAACGTGCAAGTTTTGAAGGTTTTAGTGCACATAATATTTCTCCCCCTTTGTCTTCATCAAAAAGACGGGGTAAAAACAACTAAAAATAGAAGAGCAAAAACTCGAGTGAATAGATTTTAAACAATGATTGCAAGAGTTTAGATATTTGTAAAGCAAGAGCTAAGGATAGAGATGTTTACCAACTTCTTGATAGATTTTGATTTCATATGCTTTCTAATGACACAAACGATTAGTTGCCAAATATGAAATAAATGATTAGTCTAAGCATTTGAGTCTTAAAAATATGATTTAGCAAAGACTCCCCCTTACAAAATGCATATAGTTTGTTTGATTGACAATTTTCCCTAATAAGAACACTTGAAATCATTTTGAAGAGATTTAGGGGTAAAACTGTAATTTGTTGAAAAGCAAGGGGTCAAGATGTATTTTTCAAAAGTTTGGGGGCTAAACGCAATTTTGAAAAGATCTATTTGGGACCGAAATTGCAAATATCAAACTATTAAGGAACAAAGCTAAAAAGAACAAACTAAAGGGACTAAGGAGCAATATCAAGAAGTACCTATAACATCAAAGAATATGTTAGCAACATAAAAACCAAATCAAAGATGATAAGTAACTAACAATCATGATAAAAACAAACCTAGTTAACCAATTATCCAAATAAAACATTTAGCATCCTAACATAGAAAACCAAATAAACCAAAGTAGTAATATCCTAGATGTCCAAAACACGGACCCATAAATACTTAAAAGCATAAACACACCACTTGACAAGTTCTAAAATAAACACATAAGCATAAAAACCCATAAACCACCAAGAACGAAAAAAGATGATTTTAAACACCAAACACCAAAGCAAGAAGGATTAGCGATTATCACGAGGAGAGCGGCTCCTAGACCTTCTTCCATTTCCAATATCATCGCGAATACACGAAACATCATTTTTCATACACGAAAGCTCATTCGCAAGATGCCCTATCTTATCTTCCAAAACTCCAAATTTCCTTTCTATTTTGTCTTCCAAAGCCACAAATTTACTTCCTATGTAATCCATGAAACGAGACATAGCGCTTTCAAAACCGGATGGAGTAGGAGGGTTTGTATTGGTGGGTTGGCTTGGAGTGGGCTCATTAGGATTTGGGTTTTGTTGGGCCGGGTTATCTAATAAATGAAGAGTCTCAAGCTCCGGACCATCGGTGCTACTTTTTGCTTCAAGGATGCGATTACGAATAGTGGTATCCGAGATACGATTAATAGTGGAGACCGAAACATAGGTGTTGTTATAAATAACAAATTTCATTCTTAGAATCGTGAGATAATCGAAATTCCATGATTTATTGATTGGTTTCACATTAGTCCCTCCAAAAGAAATATCATTAGCTTCAAAGATTTTGGATAGAAAAATACCGTAAGGGACTTTATCCCGAGAGGCACGAGCGTGATTCATCCATTTGAACATTATCGCAATAATGTTTATCGGTTGTTTGGAGAAGATCAAATATAAAAGATAAGCTTCATACGGGATAAGTTTTGCATCATGCTTATCTTTCGGAATCACGGCCGAGATAAGAAATTTATGAGCCACGATAAATTCCGGATCAAAGTTACGAATATTCCAATTTCCATCGGGAACAACCATTCTACTAACAACAAACTCATTAACTTCATTTTGAGCAACTATATCAATATTCGAATTATCCCAACCACTAGACCAAAATCCGCTAAAACCATCCGAAGGAATATCAAATTTAGAGCACAAAGTATTCGACTTTAAACGTAAAACGGTACCCGAAACGGTTGATTTAATCGAAGTAGTAGCATGATTAAATTCAAAATTATTATAAAACTCTTCGATTAACCCGATTGCCAAATGACTACCCGAAAAAGCAAAGATTTTATGAAATTTTTGAATTGAAAAGAGTCTAAAGAGAGAATTTTCACCGGAGGGAAAAGCCGAAGGGCAAATCGTTCTACCCGGGAGAGCATCGAATGGCCGGAGTGGAGGTGGTGTTGGTGACCTCGCCGGAGATGGTTCACGGTGGCGGCTGGAGGAGGCTCCGGTGGAAGCTTTCTTCTTGTTAGCAATAGACTTGGTTCTAACCATAGTGAAAGATAAGATGGGCAATGAAGGAAGGAGAAGGAGGAGTGATTTAATCGGAGAAGGAGGGTGTTTTGGTGGTGGAGACGGAGTGTAGGTGGCCGGAAATCGCCAAGGAGGAGGAGAGGAGAAGTTTTAATGATAGAATGAGGAGAATGGAATGAAAAACGGGCTCTTAATCTGTCAAAACCCTTACGTGCGGTGTACCGCGGGAATCGTCCGGTGCACCGCACGAGTGCTCGGTTTGGTCAATAAAAATAAAATTTTTGATTCTTTTAAAAACACCCGAAACACAATCGAAACTACCCCAAATGACTTGGAATGATATAAAATAATTTTGAGCATCTTTGTTTTAAGAAGAAAAGCCAAGGAGAACCTAAAAACTCATATAACAGTTAATTTCACAAAAATCCCTAAGTTTTCTAAAAGTGCAAAAAGACCCAATGCAAGAATAAAGAAACACTTAAGCATTAAGAACAACAAGATAGTATCACAAGTTGATAAAACACATAAAAACACAATATAAAAACATAAACACAAAAACAAGAGAGGAAGAATTTCACCGTATTTTCCTTTTATGAGGTTTGAACGTCCTTTTGCATAAAATTCTATTTTCTTGACGCTCAACACCTTCAATGCATATTACTATGGTAACCGAGGTGGAATGGATCCGGAAATGTTGTTAGCATTTGTCACGATCCATATTGGTTTTTCCCATGAAGGTATCAAAGATCCACTAATAAGTTGTTCATGGTAATGGCACGTAGAAGCATGATGACCGGGTTTACCACAATAGTTGCAATAACTTCTTTTTTGAATAGAGTAACCATGTAAAGGTTTTGAACAAGAAGTTTCCACATTCTTTCCAAGATCCAAATTATCACTAACATATAATTTTTCTTTGAAAAAGTCATTTGGATCAAAAGGAGTTACATTTGAGAAAGGATGATTTTTTAAAGTATCAAGAGCGAGGGAAAACGCTTCATCCAATTTTTTAAAACCTTCTATGCTTTTCTTCAAAGGATGTTTCCATTTATTTAAAATAAAAATGTTTTCAAAACACGGGTTTTTAGTATTGCCAAGAATATCATCCAAAGTGATACAACATTTAAAACAATTCTTTAGCACAATATTACCCTTTTTTAACATAAGATTATTCAAATGGATTTGAGAATCAAGAATTTTGAGAAGGGATGAAATTTGCCTAATATCACAATAATTATAAGGAAGAGATAAAGAGTTAGGATAAAGTGCTACCTCATGATTAGGTTTAAAATCGTTGTGAGATTCATCATGGATAGAGACTTCTTCTTCTTCGTCATTTTCGACAATTCCATATAAAAACTCCAAACGATCCCAAAGCTCTTTTGCGGATTTACAATCTAACATTTGTGAGAAAATTTCTTCGGAAATTCCACGAATGAGAGTGTACATTGGTTTTGCATTTTGAGTGAGCTTAGCCTTTTCCTCTATGGTGAGTTCATCAAAATCTTTTTCTTCTTGATTTAGCTTAAGAACTCCCTCTTCATTTAACTCTTCTTTATAAGGGACAAATGGACCTTCCTTTACGATTCTCCATTGATCGGGATCTTCGGTTTTTATAAATTCCTCCATTTTTGTTCTCCAAGCAAAATAGTAAGTTCCTACAAAAAGTGGAGGTCGAGTAGAACACGAACTTTCCAAAAGATTAAATTCCATATCGTTTACTCTACTAACGATTAAGCTATTCACGTAGAGTTAGGCTCTGATACCAATTGAAAGTCCTAGAGGGGGGGTGAATAGGATTACTAATAAGATTAATGCCTAATTAAAAATCTTTTGGACAATTATAAGTTTAAGAGAAAACTTCTAGGTCAACTAATTAAATCAAACTCTTATGGGATCATGCAATGGAAAGAGTAAGGTTTGAAATAAAAGTATAACTAGTAAAAAGCTAGTCCAATATCTTAAACTACTCTAGAAGACTATATGTTTAGATATCCTAGATAAACAATATCATAGAATTCATGCAAGCATATAATCAAACATATAAAGTGCGGAAAGTAAATAGAGTAGGGAAAGAAAGATACACACGATTTATAGTGGTTCGGTTTCCCTACATCCACTACCTAAGGAAGCCTCCTTAGGATTTCAAGCTTTTCACTAAGCTCCCGTGTCTCTCTTAACCGGGTCAAGAACACAATAACCTTTACAAACTCTTCGATAACACGAAGGACACACCACTTGTGTAATCACAACACAAGGACACCAAGTATACTCCCTATACTTGAATTCTCTCTTAATCTATCTATTACACGACCTAGACTTAAGAGGATAGCAACAAAGTGTTTAAAGGTTTGCTAATTAAAGCTTGTAACTAAAAACTCCTAATAGAGTGGATATGACTATAAGCTTGTATACTCCTTCTTGAGTGGATAGAACCTTGTGGCTTAATTGATTAACTCCTTGAAAGGATTTATAAGCTCACTAAGATTGAATTTGACTATGTATAGCTCTTGACACCTTCTTGAATGATAGCAATTAAGCCCCTTAATGTTTGTAATTAGTTGGTGTAGTTGTAGCCTTCAAAGAGCTTCAATTTATAGTAGAAAATGGCTTCCAACGGTCATAAGACTTGGGTCCAACGGATCTATTAATCTCCCAACGGATATATTCCTTAGGGCTTGTCTTTTGTGCATAAAACCCTTTTGTGCGGTGTACCGCGGATATGGTCCGGTGCACCGCAGAGCCATTCGACTTAACTTTGAGCTTATTGTTCGGACTGATCAATGTACCGCAACCCGGGTCCGCAACCTTGGTCCGGTGTACCGCACCGGTGTACCGCGCCAAGTAATCTTTGAAGGAAAATGACTTGGATCAAAAAATCTTCTTCACGAAAGTTGTTGTAAACATTATTCTAAGAATCTTTGAAGTTGAACACTAAGGCTAATTCTCAATAAACATAAAGATAAGGTTAACAGCATTTGTATGAGAATAAGATTCTTAAGATAAAACAATCAAGTTGAACAACATGATAAAGAAAGAGCTTTTTGATGAAATAGAGTGCAAGAAGGAATGTAAATAACAATAGAAATTAGCACACTAAACACAAGAGGATTTGTCACATTAAAACAACCTAATAAGGGAGGCTATATGCCAACATATATATATAGTAGAATAAAATAGAAGTTTTTATTCAATTATTTTACCTATTATTTTTTTATAATAAAATTTAGTTAAAAATAAATATAAATTTTAAAAAATAAAGCACACTAAACTTATTTAAAACTAATTTTAATTTCTTATAAAAATTGTAACAAAAATAGATAAAATATCAAAAAAGATAATTAGTATAAATGAAAGAAAATAGGTAATAAAAAAAGAAAAGAAAAATAGGATCGAAAGGTATATTTTTTTAAAAACAAAAGTAGATTAGTAAGGAAAAATACAAATAAATATAATTAGAAAACAATAGTAAAGTTGATTGTTTTGACCATAAGCAAAACTAGGGAAAAAAAAGTAACGAGTGAAGATTTAGCATTAGACACATGTAGAGACAAAAGCTTTTGTATAAAGATGTATATAATTGTGCTTAATATTGTGGAGAGCCTATTGAAAACACAAAATAAGAGAGTCAACCCCCAATTATAGTGAAAACTATAATGTAGAGGTTGTTGAACTCATTCTAAGTGGCACATGAAGTCTTCTAATTTTTTAGAACTAAAGGAAGACTAACCAACATTATGCAGCGGTTAAACTTGATATGGCTAAAATATAAATCAGACTACATGGGAATTTCTTTTTTAGGTGCATCTCGAGCTTTGATTCCATGAGAAATGGGTGGCTTGGGTTAGAATGTGTGTGCCCACGGTGTCATTTCTTCAATGATGAACTGCTTTAACCATTTAGATTGTCTAGGGAACTCCGCTAGGGAAACCCTTTATATGTTTCTCTTTTATTTATTTACTGAGTCCCTGTTTGGTGTTATCGATTGGGAATGTTGTAAAAGGACAACTAAGGGAATGAAAATTACCCTAAAATGCC
This sequence comes from Nemophila menziesii, assembly GCA_029959085.1. Classification (NCBI taxonomy): domain Eukaryota; kingdom Viridiplantae; phylum Streptophyta; class Magnoliopsida; order Boraginales; family Hydrophyllaceae; genus Nemophila; species Nemophila menziesii. Next base: position 35,299,268 of record JARWIR010000004.1, read on the forward strand.
CTGATCTTATGCACCTTTTGTTTGCAAATGACTATGTGTTCTTCATCTTGGTTGAGTTTAATAAATTGGTCACCAAGTATCACTATACATCTAGTCAAACAATTAAGTTCGCTAAATTTGTGTATTGATTTTAGTAAGGTTACTCTCGACAATATGCTCTAAAAAATGTTAAGGAATTGCAAATTAAGAAAGCTTTGTCATTAGGTAAGTTTCTTGATACGTTAGAGGATCATTCCAGGTCAAATGTGGATGCTCTCGAATGGGTTCATGATCGATTTCATAATATATCTCAAGGATAGACAACGATTTATTATTGCAAGGGGGAAAATAACACATGATTAAGGCAATATTCCAAGCAGTACCAAATTATGGGATGTCTATGCTCACATTTTCCAACAGTTAGTAAAGCTTTTGTGTCAACGGTGTCAAACTTTTTGTGGGATTTAATAATAAAAAATGCATCTATTGCTTGCATGGGAAAAAATCGCAGTCTAGAAAGAATAGGTAGAATTGGTTGCGGGACTTCTAAAATATAAATATTTCTCCTTTTGCTCATTAGGTGTGGAAAATTTACCACAAATTGGGTTCGATGGTTTCCAATACCCTCAAAGTAATTTATCATCTAAGAGTTGACTTTTGGGAAACTAAGGGGAAAACATACTATATTGGTCATGGTCAATCATCCTTGAAATTGGATCTATTTAAAGTTAAGTGCATATATATGATTGGTAATGGTATCAAAGTCAATATCTGGAGAAACATGTGGGTGTTGAATGCTTTCTCTCGTGAGAAACCACATTTGTGTCAAATTGAGACTGTTAACCATCTACTTGATGATAGCGAGGAATGGTGGAATCATGGGAAAGTCTCTAGACTCTTCCATGGATCGGTGGTTAACCTTATACAAAACTTGGTTACCCTTCCTTATAATAAAAAATGATTATTTGATCTAGCCACACATAAAGGATTGGAAGTACCTGGTTAAATCAAGATAATTTGTGTTGACAAGCTCTAGGTATGATAAGAAGGCTTATTTGTCAAATAGTGTGTCCAAAGAAAGGCGTAAAATTTGGAATATCATCCAGAAGGACCATGTGAAAAAGTTTTGTATCTTTCTTTGGAAATTTTGTTGTCATGTTATTCCGTCAAGGGGTAATCTGGTAGAAGGAAGTGTTTATCTGATGATATGTGTCTTATTTATGAGACGGATTTTAAGGACCTAGGTCACTTATTCTTTTAGATGACGTGTAGCCACCTAGATTGGGGATTAGTACCTAGCAAATATACATTAATTGAAGAGATAATATTAAAACTAAAGACTGGATCGAAATAATATTGTAGCTTTTAACAAGGTGACTGGGACAAGAATATTTTCATGCGTACATTATTCTTACGTGTTGGCAGATTTGGAAAGAAAAAATGAAATCCATCCATAAGAATTGTGTATGGGAACCAAAATTAATTTCACGTCTTGTCGACATGTCCATCACAAAAGGATTGAACCCATATGTCCATAGTATTGTGAGAAATGAGAAATGTAGGCCAACCATATGCGCGGTAATATTGGTATATAATGTCATTTATGTCAAGTTGGGAATTAGATGGTATTGCGGCTATCAGCATGGACCTGATTAATAACAGTATGGATGGTATCGTTAGACAAGTCAAGTATGGTTCTTCCGTATTGGGTAAATCAAGTGCGATGCTGGAAGTGTTTGAGCACGAATATACTCCCCAAAAATCACGACTAATTTCCGTATTGCCTCTAAGGCCTTTTGGGCATTTAAAACACATAATGTTAGATGGAGCGTCATGTCATGTATTTATCGGATTAAGGTTCTTAACTTGCAGACATATGTTAACATCAAGCACATTTTGTGATTTATGAATTCAACGGTCGATAAATTAACTAGATCGTCTATATGATATCTAATTTCATATGATTGAAAAATGATACCTAGGTCGTCTCATATCCTCATCCTTAATGAAAATTTGACAAGTCAGGCATAAGGTTACAACAAGGGGGTATCTTTTGTTTTGTTATGTTTGTTGTTTATTTGTCTTTTTGTTTTTGACAAGTCAGGCATAAGGTTACAACAAGGGGGTATCCTTTGTTTTGTTATGTTTGTTGTTTATATTTGTTTTTTTGTTCAACATGTGGCATGTTGTTGGTTTTCTTGTTTGTTATTGAAACAATGTGATGTAATTCTGGTTAGATATTTATGAAATGTCTCAAGTTATAAAAAAAACATTATATTGTTTTAAGGTAATAAAATACATATATATGAACTTACATTGTATGATTATTCAGTGGCGAATCCAGAACTATAAATGAGGGTAGGCTTGATGGATATATGAGTTTAAGGACGATTCTTCAGAAAATTTTGGGTGGTTTTTTACCTTGAAACACAATTTAAATACAAACCAATATGTACCTTAACCTTTATAGAAAAATCTTATATCTGTCTTGAATATACCTGCATATTCTTTTTCAAAACAACCAAAATGAAACGATACTACATCATCAAATAAAATCATCTGAATAAATAAAGATCAAGGGTGTATTTGTTGTAAAGATCATTATTTCTTTACAATCCGATGATGACGATTTAATTACATAGAAAAAATATATGTAAGATTTTGTAGAAATTTTAATAAGGTTCGATCCCATATTGTTAATCACTACAACAAGTAATCCGACGATAAAATAACTCGGGATAATTTAATTAATGAAACTTTGCAAGACCACAAAACTTAAAAGAATTGGGTTAAACTTAATAATTTTTTTTATTTCAAAAAACTTGAGGCCTGACTTAAGCCACCCAGCCTCAATGGAGATCTGCCACTAGCTATGAGTGCATTATGAGTAGATCTAGATTGTAGTGATAGTCCTCCCATATAGATTGTATCAATTGTAATTAGTGAGTTAGGGTATGAAGTATGCTATTGCACTTAGAAGGTTGTTTGTGGAAATTTGAAGACTCTGAACTAAACTTTATATAGGTTCATTATATGTGTAAAAATTATTTGTAACGAAAGTTAACAAAAATTGGAATTAATAGTGGAGATTGGAAGTTTGTGTTAGTGGGGTTGGGTATCAATGTAGGTCCATGAACAACACCAATGTTATTTTTTTCAAAGTTGGATTCTTTTTAATTTTGGATAGTAGATTTTTTTTTGAAAAAATTGCTCTTACATATGACACCTAGTTCTTACTTAAAACAAAAGTTAGATATGTCTCAAACTAATATAACACTAATGAACTGTATGGTATATTTCGAATCATCACGTAGTATACTTTATAATATAGATTGTTCTTTATATTAATGTACCTGTAAATTATATCATATATATACGAGAAATCAATATTACCATCGTAGACAAATCATTATTGAATCAATAATAGTTATAATTTATATTAAAATGATAAAATATATAATATTCTTGAATAGGAAAATTCTTTTTTTTTGGTACATGGGTTTTGGGCTTGCTTGCGCGCACCCGACTAATCCCACGGGGATATACACGCCTCCCCATGTATATTCCCAGGTAAATCAGAACTAGGTGACCCATGCTCAGGAAGGAGTTCGAGCCTTGTACCTCTTATTTTACATTCGTTAGGGAGGAGATTCGAACCATAGATTTCCCCTTTAAATGCTGAAGAAATAGCAAGGCTCTGGCCAGTTGAGCTAACCCAACTGGTTATAGGAAAATTCTTCAACCTTGAAATAAAGTGGTCCTATATTTTGACTATTAATAGTATCAAAGCAAGTGTCTCGATAAGTTTGTAGAAGAAGGAGAGTAATTGTTATTCCTAAAAAACTTCAAGGGTCAATGACCAATAAAACCATCGTTGAATAACATATTAACTTAGATGCTCTTTAATAAAAATATCAACCAAAATTATCGTTTAATCACTAATATTAGCATAACATCGACTCAACCCTAAGAAAGTTTGTCGAGTACAAGGTTAGATCTCTATGATCGCCATATGTAGTCCAGATCTGAACAATTAGGACGTGGAACCCTGTAAATTTTTAAGGGGGAGACATTAATACGAAAGGCGGTGATCCAAAAAGAAGTTGGACAAAGGATTAATTGGCAGATATATAGAAAGTGCGAGAAGAAGAGAAGTCATTATTTAAGATAATACATTTAAGTATTCAAGATCTGTAAGTCATGCTCTTGGGAAGCCAAGTGATGTCTCTCTTTTTGTGATAAATAAATCTCATTGTTGGACATCTTTTTATGTTCCTTTTATGCTCAGATGAGAGATTATTTCTATTATTTGATATATTATTATTTTTTGTCATGTTTTGGATAGTTGTCACTTTAGAGCTAATTGTGAATAATTTGTTTGTTGAATTTGAAGTTTTTAGGTACCTAGATTACATAAGATGCCAAAACATGGATAAGAAGTTGAGGAAAGAAGATCGAAGAAGGAAACCAAGAGTAAAGAGCGAAAGAAACTATTTTTAGAAAGTGAAAGAGTTGTCAGCCACAATTAGAAAGTGTATTTTATTCTATGACATGCAAGATTGACAATGAATTGGATGTTCCATTTGAATAATTATAGGTCTTTGAATCAGGGTCACGTGGCCACTGAGATTTTGCAATTCAAAGCTATAACGAAAAAGTTATGCATTCTGCAGTTGGCGTGACTCGAACCTGTCCATTCTTGGATGAAAACATTTATGGAATGGGCTAGGCCATTTAAACGAGCCCAATACCCATCCAAACGTTTTAAAAACTACAAATATCAGCTCATATCAAGATTAACTTATCTTTTGGCCACCAGAGTTCAGTTTCCAAGAAGAAATTCAACGACAGAAGCAGTCAAGAAGATCTAGAGGAGAAAGAGACAACGTTGGAGCTTCACCGCAACACGCCTGCACTTCTCCAACTATAAACCTTTTGAGTAATTTAGTATTAGTCTTTATTTGCCTATGTATTATTTCTAAAGTATTTCATTCAAAAGTTGTATTATGCTTAATTACATTTTTGCTTAGGATTATACATGTAAGAATGATGGATTATTGTTATGTTGTTAAGTTAACTTGGGATATTTGTATATAATTGAGTTAGGTTTTATTTATTTATTCCATTGTTTATGTATTTGTATTGAATACTCATGTGCTCTGGCCAAGTAGCATGTAGTTGTCGCAATTAAGCTAACATCTTAACGGGCCCTCTAATTACATAAATAGTACATAAGCGCCTAGTGCCTCGAACGGGTTGGTTCTTGCACGCTAGGTATTAAATAAGGTTAGGGGAACTAATCCTACCCGAAAACCTCAGGTGTGTAAGGTAGAAAGCTAAGATCATCCAAGCGGGGACTTAGAGTGCATTTGAATATCAGCTAATGAAACATCACCAATCCGCCCTTATTCCTAGAAACGCAATTCAATAGGATAATTTTTTACTAGCATCCTTAGCTTTGTTATTTCGTGCATAATCAGTTTAGCTAATTTAAAAGACAAAACAATCATTCTCTTTAATTATCTTTATATAAACATTTAACCATTTAAGCTAATATCGAACACGAATTAGAATAACAACTTAAATCCCTGAGGAATGAACTTAAATTACTGGTGTTGCCTAGGGTGTGGTAAAATAATATAATAAAATATAGATAAACGATGCACAATTCACCCTAGATAAGCACGGTACTGCAAGTGTTACATGATGTATGCAAGTTTTAATGATAAGAAAGTTCGTTCTCAGGGACTTAGTGTGTTATACGAATGAGCAAATAGTTACGAGTAGAAAGTAATTAATTGAAAGACAGAAAATAAAGAGGAATAATTGAGAGATAATTAATTAAACTAAATAAAAGTAAAAACAATAAAATAAATATGAAGAATATGAGATGAGAGATATAGCTTAGGTTTTGCTAGTATGCACTAATCCTTCTAATTCTTTCTATCAAGTTGTAGTTAATAAGGGAGATAATAACTCTTAAATACTTAGTCAGGATTCTAAATTCCTATACCCTAAACCTTGAGAGCGACTAGGGGGGCTACGGCACAACCACGAGGCAGCCTAAACTTAGGGTTATCAAGCGCCACCAAGGCCCTAAGCAATTCAATTCCAAACATGGTGATAGTGGTGAAAACATACCCTAATAACTATCTAGTTAGAATTGGTGTTGTCAGGACCAATATCGGACACTAGACGTTATGTGGTGTTTTAATAATTAGACACCCCTTTTGGGCGACCATCTAACTACTATTAAGAAAGCCTAAAGTGATCAGGTTTAGGACAGACAATAATTCAAAAACACATAAACAATATATGGGCAAGCAGCTAATATCAGATTAAAACATATAATTCCCAAAGAAACTTAGATAGAAAGAAAATAGAATTCATAGATTATACATAATGCAAAACCCAAGCTATGGGAAAATTAGTTCATACCTGAAGGAAATAAACTAAAATTAGTTCATACCCGGACCCAACACCAAGCGTCACGTATGTGCGAGTCAGGACAGGTAGAAGATCGAGAGATGTTGATATTTTCATCTATGTCAAAGTCTACTATGTCGTGTTTCATAAAGCAAGTCATAGATCCCTTATTAGGGTAATACAAAGAAATGGAGACTCTTAAACATTAAGAATGTGAGGTAAGGGACGTAGTGCGACAGAAAACAAAAATGCAGTCAATAGTAAAAAAAGGCAAAAATTTCTCATTTTCAATAAAGCGTTGTTATAAAAGGGGTGGAATCTAATGCCACACGGAAAAACAGTGACTCCCTATGAAAATCCTCCTCCCATGAGAAAGGTCAAGGGTAAAGGAAAACTAACAAGCCTGGGGAGTCAGACATCGAGGCCAAGGAATGATATTCTTCCCTAAAATCATTCAAGTTAAGGGTGAACAACAAATATTTTGTCACTGAGTTGGAAGGAACCACGAGAACGATCGACCATGTTGAGAAACATATGGTTAGAAGGAGACATACATATCGACCACTTGGGGTGACTGGTCGCTTTAGACCATTCTTCCTTCAAGTGAAGGATCTCATCTCCTTGGGTCCCAATAGTTTTCTGAGAGACTCAAATTTGGCGGTTTTATCTTGAAGAGTGCTCATAAGTGATTGCTCAAACTGATAGTGGCACGCCATTTGATCTCAAACTTTAATTGTCACTCTGATTGTTATTGTGTAAGCTACGAGGAAACATTTACCTTACCAACCGCCTCTTAAAGCACATGATAGACGAACCCAAAGACTGGGAAAGGTTTGTACTTTATTTTTTCTAGTTTAACGTCTTTCATGTGGCATCTAAGACTTGAAGGGAAGAAGAGCATCCTTGGAGTATTACAATTAGGGGCATAAAACTCAAACCAAATTCTAGAGAAGGAAACAAGTAACCAAGATGGAGGATTACATATAATCGGTGTCATAGTTGTGTTAGTTGATAGCTTAAGGACATGATAAGTCTTGGAAATCGCTCTCACGGATAGTTCTCAAAGGGAAGGCAGGTTATCAAAAGCCTCCCACCATAAAGAGGTGGTTCAAGTGGGAGTACTAGCCAAAGTAGTAGTAGTGATGTCAAAAGGTCAAATCCATCTCACCAGCAAAAATTGTAAGCCCGCCAAGTAGGTTGGGAAACATCAAAATCTAGATCTTATTTTAACAAGATGAACATCAGGATTCGAAGGGGTACTTGGTAGGGAGTAAATACCATGATGGCATCGAAATATAAGGGTGTCACCTCACACACTAAACACATAACATATTCTCCTCAAGAAACAAGAGATTGCTAAGACTTGGAAAAATAAGGAGGTAATAAGACCATGGCTCAGAAAACTCGACAACTTCCCCTATACCGCCTCAAGATATCGAACTAAGGCTACCGTGTTCTCCATATTTCCATTATCATGCATGGGCCATTAATGGGACACAGTATCTATTACTAGGGTGATAGGCCTAGAAATATAGGTTGATTAGTTTTAGGTAGTGGGAATAATGGAGTAGAGAGTGAACGTGTTAGTCTGATAATTAATAGTATAAATATAACTCTTGTATTCCTATATCACACTCTGGAAATTCAATTCGTATCATTAATAAAGTTTATCTTTTCTATATTATATCTTGCCTGCTTCTTCATTCAATACATTACTTACAATTTATTTTCTTTGTCCAAACACTTTGATTCCCTTTAATAAAACCCATTTACTTAAACAAAAATCTAGTTGGTAAAATGACACTTCTAGATAGTGAGCAAAGATCTACATACTTGATATGAATGAGATCATACAAATTTTCAAACAACAATCTATTTCTTAAATTGGAGATTTTCAACCAAGCATCATTTTTTCATAGATTTGAGTAAATCGAGTAGTGATTGCAATGCGCCATAGTTACACAAGAAGGTTACAATATTGGAAATATTGAAGAGGTAAAGGAAATCCATTACACTGGTGTAAATCTTTAAAAGATTAGTGAGAGAGCCATGTAGGAAATCACATAGTTATATTGCGCAGCAAAATAGAACAACTAAACTTGTGAATGGATTTTTGAGGAGTTAGTGTATACCTGGACGAGAAGAGGTAATAGTCGCATACCCCGAGTCAACACGCAGACCTTAAGACCTTAGTATATTGTGCAATTGGGAGATTGTTGAGATTGTATGTCCAAGAAAATGACTTCCACTTAGCAAGTACAAATGTAAGAGATACAAATTGTCATTATGATTAAGACCATGAACACATTAATGTGAAAGGTGGTCATAAGTGATGTCATATTATAAGGTCAATTGATGTTTTGAGTGTAAGGTCACGACATGTTGTCAGGATGATGGCACACATGTCATAGGTTAGTACCTCAAGATACTCATATCATAAAGCTTCTGTACCAAGTAACCACTTTTTGGAGCTCTAAATTCATGTAGGTCATGCTGGGGGTTGATCATAATCATAGGTAGCATGCCTACGATCACTGAAGTAGTCCTCTTTGTGGTCAAACTCACCGGTACACTTGGATATAAATAGAAGGGACTTACAAGGATCACTTTACGAGTAAGAAAGTGTCTTGTAGTTATGAGGATCAAATACTCTCAATCTTATGTGTGTATGCACGCAATGATTAAGTTGAGAAAGTATGCTCGATATACAATGTGTGCGAGTCAATCACAACCATGTATATTTTGTATGTTGGGCATGCCACTGGACTGGTCACGACGTGTACACTCAAAAAAGAATCTAGGAGATATCCACTTGAACATAGGGTTGTAGTGATTAACCTAACCCCAATCAGGTAATATGTGGTGTAGCATATTTTGGTATTTTGATATCAAGTTGATACTTGAAGATTAAGTGAATAAATGCCTGCAGAAAAGGTAATCTAAGTACAATTTTGGAAACTATACATGACATAGACTAATGAGTCAACTAATGAGATACTAGAGTAAATTGGTTATTTCAACTTAGCAGGTCAAGGAAAAGGATCACAACTTCCCCGATTTTCTGTATAAACAATATTTACCGGATAGAGTTCATGCGTGTTTTTATAGTGGGACAGTTAAACAATTTTTTAGTGGAGATAATAGACTCATCTTAGTACACCAATAGGTCAGGGTAAATATATATATATTTTAGTCTCTCCTATAAAATATAATATCAATGTTTGTTGAATTGGTCTTACCAAGGTTACCAGAAATAAAATTAGTGAAATGGAGAAACGGAAACAAGGATTTCATTATTATTGAATATTATTGTTATTTATTTATTAAATAGATTAATAATTAATTTTATTTAAATGCAAGATAGTGTTGGTATTTGGTATTTACCTTATTAATATATTTGATTATATTGATATAATTAAATAAATAATATTAAATAATCATAAGATTATTTGAAAATCAGTGTTATTTTATTAATGAATAAATAGATAAATAATAGTTGCATTTGATTAGGAGATGGGAGTTGTATTTACATACAAAATAAGAATTAATAGATAATACACAACACACAACATAATTTTAAGCCAAAACTTTTCCTTCATCTCCCCTCTACCTAGCCATATCTGAACCCTAGAGAAGTTGATTTTTTTATAAAAAAAATCCAGCTTAGATCCTAAGGTACAAGAGCAAGTTTTTTTCTGGTTATCACACATTAAATAATCATGATTATTCTTTTACATACATATATATATATATATATATATATATATATATCCCACTCTCGTCAGATTAAACATTATCATAAACTAGAGAATAAGATCAGATTCAGCCAGAAGCTATTATAGGAGCAAGGGAACCCTAAGGTTCAAGGAGAAGTTCTTCATTAGTTTATCTTACTACCAAACAACGAAGAAATGACCAACCAAGTATTTTTCCAAAATAATCCTAGAAAACTATTCTAAAATTATTGTCATATTTTACCAAGCCCGTTGTTATAAGAATTTTTGAAATGGATGTTCATGTTCTTTTTCGTATTAATCACTTGTATTCATGTAATAGTTGACCCTAAACCTTACGTGTGTTTACTTCATCCATCGTAGGCTCTTCAATTAGGATATCATTCATCTTTTCTGTGATCTTACGAGAAACCGAGTCTGCCGACTTAGTATAATCATTGAAATTTCTTTCTTGGAACAACTCTTAATGGTATTTTTGAAACATCATTTTAAGACTCTATAAACTATAATGCCAAGCTTCTTTGTTACCTTTAAATTTATTCACTTTATTTTTTCTTCAACCAATAATTGTCCCTGCATAGCAGTATTTTGTTTTTATTTACTTTATCAAACTTCTAGCTCAATTTCCCCAAAATTTCTCTTCTCTACTACACAACACATCGAGCTGTTTATCAATTTCCTAAGTTTGACAAAGGATTTTTTGTCAATTTGAAGTTTAATTTACACCATCTGTTACTTTTGGATCTATTTCATATTATTATTATATCTCCTCTAACTCCATTTATCAAACACTAAACATGTAACACACTTCTTCATAATAAACCCTTGAATAGGCATATCAAGGTTTGGGTCACCCCATGTACAATCAATCATACCAAGTCAAGAAGTACTATCATCACACCAAAAAGCTTCAAACTTAAATTCCTGATATGTCCTTGGTTTTTCAAAATCCCTATTAATAATAAAAGATGAGTGACCCGATCCAATTTCTGTAAGAAATACGACACAAGTATTAGGGTATTGCAAAATTCACTCTTTACTACACAAGACTCTGTCCAATCGTCCTTTCACATATTGACAAACTTGATTTTAATAGACCAAGTAATATAAAAACCTTTTAGGGTAATATCCACTAGAATAAAAGCATCAATGAACTCATTAAATGCTTCCACCATATCATTTAATTATTCTTGACATCCAACTTTTCAGATGATGAGTTACTTCAATAAAATCACCAATCATAATTTGTGGTTCTTTAATCATGACCCTATATAATAACTTTCCATAACTTATCCTCTCTTGGAAATCTGTCTGAGCACGAACATAAAAATATACCAACTAAAACCATTATTATCATTTATAGGACACATTACAATATTTTTAGCAATAAATATAACTGCTAAGTTAATATATGATTTCCAACATACAAGGATACCACATGGCCTACCAGTCTTACCTTCTAGATTCACCGCACCTCGTTCACAAAAAATGAGACTAAGTAACCAACGACTAACTAAACTAGAGCATAATCTAGTTTCAAAATGACAAACAAGACTAGCATGATATTTATTCAAAGGGATTTGAACATTTTTCTTATCAAATATGCTCGTACACCTTGAAACTTACATACTAAACAACTCATTTCCAAACTGGGAAATGTTTGGGGACATAGTCACATTCTCTCAGTAGTTTCCCATCATTCAGTTTTAAATTTGTATCCCTCTCACCAATGCTTTCTTATTTGAAATCATGTTTGTATAGGTGTCATACTATGGATCTTTATCTATTTCCATCTTATTTGATTCCCACTCATATACCTGTTCCTACAATCAAGAGTTCCCTTCAATTTCATGACATTTCTAATTAATACACATGCATTAACTCCATCAACTATATCCTCGGGTTGCTTCCATGTTGTCCCACCTATAATAATAAGGTTTACTTGAGCCTACCATCCTCAAATTTAACATAATAATCAACTCACAACTTTTTTTAAGCTTGAAGGACCTCTTTATAGGTTTTTCGTGTAAGAATTGCTGAAATAACTTCTAGACTATTGGAAATAACACATCGCGTCTTACTAGCTTGAGTAGGAAACCTGCCAAAGTCAACATCACTATTATGCGAGTTATTGTACTCATGAGCTTAACAAAATGAGGATAGATCTTCCCAATTTTTCAAACTATGTATTCCATGGTCACTATCATCCTCAACAACAAACCAATGATAAACTTTTTATTAATGGCATCCATATGAACCAGTGTTGCATATGTATTATATTCATGTTGCACCCTAATTGGAGGTGGTTGTTGTGTATGCTACTTATCATATTCATTTACTTCTTTCCATTGGTGTTTCATGTTTTTGTCACCATGGGTAACACACCAAGGATTTGTGGAAATCTACTTTCCTACATTTTTACCATTTATGTTTCTACTCATAAGACCTTGTTGTTGTCTCACATAATCTGGATAATAAATCGTATCAATATATAGTTAAACCTTCCCATATTATTAGAACCTCCATCTGTAATAGACTGATTAACTCCATATTGCAAGTTAGTAGGAGTTGATGGACTCAAAAACACGTCACTAAGGCAAAAAACTTGATTAACAATATTTTCTTACCACCTTGGACATTCTTAGACTCCTTAAAGGTATCAATTCCGTACACCTGCATGTTATTTTTATCTACACGCGAGTTTGATGCATGCACATTATATGACACACCTATAGTTTCCCCTCCACCACTTGGATCATCATGATATTCATTAAAAGCTATTAAATATCCTCCCCCATACACCATTATGGTATGTTTACGTATATGGAAATACTATTTTAGTAGGAGAAGTAATAGTATGTCGACCTCAATGAGTATAGCTAAAACTTGGCATGCTTTTATAAGGTCTGACCATCCCCAACTCACATGACATACGATTGTGTCAAAGTTAGCTACAATTGAAACATAACAACCCAATAGTTTCAAACGCAAATAGTGCACAATGTGGACCCTCTTATTAACTTATGTAGACTTTAATCTTCAATGGATTAAAAACAGTCTAAATACAAAATCTGAAGAATGATAGAAGCACACCTTTTTGAACTAGAAAGTCTACCTCTTTCATCTCGCCAATAAAAATTGCTAAAATTTCAATGTTATCAAGGTATTATTTTTGTAAGAAAGACCCATATCTTGCAACCATTTTGAAGATGTTTCCAAATTCATACGATGCATTGGTTGGTTCTCCTTCCACCTTTTTAATACAATGTGCAACGCATGGATAACTCCCGATCTTTTGAACCAAACCCGTTCATAATCATCTCAGTTGTAAATATCCGGTCTAAAGTGGTTGTCAAAAACTTTTTTCACATGAAAACCACCTACTATTCCCCAAGAATCCTTAACCACCTTTTAAAAGCAATAAGAGTACCCTTACGTTGACTAGGATTCTCACAAGGAAGGTGTAAATTTACATTTCTTGTTTTTCGTAGCGAGGCTTTAACTCTAAGAGTTAAGACCTCAAGTTATTTTGACGCATGTTGCTCAATATTAGCTAAACCTAGAACATGATATCAAAGGAAGCCTTGAACTTTGTTTCTTAAAAAAGAAAATGAAATTATTTAGTATGATGCTTCCATATATAATACTATTACAAGAAAACCCTTAAACTAATATAAGGTAAAAAATCTCCACTTTTATTGATAATAAAGTAGAAGATATATTATAACCTGACATATAAGATAGTAATAAACCCCTAGTACTCCAAAAATAAGCAAGAGTAATTATCACATGAGTTTGGGGAGCAAAGTTGGAAAAATTAACTCTTTTGTCAGATTTTTTAAACTTTTTTATCGTTAAAAATTCCTTAGCTTTAAATAGTATAGGACATATTTGTTTGATGAACTTGGTAACCCTACCACAATTTGTTGGATTCATTGAGTTGATCCCAAGACACCTCGTTTACAAGGTACGTGTATCACAAATTTTCTAAGTTGAAATACAGATGGCTAATACTATTGTTCTTAATACATGGACAACTTGGCAGTAAAATATTCCCTTAGGGTCTATTTGTATTTAGGAGGGGAAAAATAGTAAAGGAAAAGAAAATAAAAAATTTAAAGGAAAAGAAAGGAAGAATTTTTTTGTTTGGATTAGAATTTTTTATAAAAAAAGATTTCATAAATGATTTCTGATATCTTTTGTTTGGATTGAAAAAAATACAAAAGAAAATAATATAAAAGATTAATTTTAGCCTTTAACCATTCATAAAATTGCTTTCTCTCCATTTGACTCCAATTTGGAGTGATACTAAAAATAGATACATGAGTGATTTTTGGAATCATTTCATTTCTTTTCTTTTATAAAATTTTCTAATACAAACACCGTAAAAAATAAAAAATCATTCCTATTTCTTTACTTTCTTTCCATTTCTCTCAATCCAAACAGACCCTTAGTCCAAGTAGATATGCACTTAAAGTTTATGTTTGCTTTTAGATTTTCAAAAATGCTTAATAAAAGTTTTAAGACAAAATCCCCTATTCAATTTGTCCTAAAAAATTAGTGCAATATTTAACCTTTTAAGTGGCTATTTGGGATTGTTTTTTTCATCATTTGAAGTGATATTAGCCCCTAAAAATACTTTGTCCCTCAAAATTACTTTTAGGAGAAAACCATAACTTATAGAAAAATAACTTGAAGTGATTTTGGATATCAAAGTATTTTTAATATATATTAAATGTGTTTTTAATTAAAAAATAATCAATCTCAAATGGGCCTGATTCTTCCTTCATCTGAAATTCCATTTACGAAGTTTAAGATGGAATAATATAACTCTAGTATGAGAACGAGAAGAAAACCTTATAACAAATCTCATGACTTTGAAGTAATCTAGGGTATTAGGTCACCATTAGCAGCAAAGTGGTTGGTACAGTCGGTGGTGAATAAGATAGTGGAGTTGGCGGAACAGATGGGGCCGGTTTCGTTTAATTATCTCCCTATACGTTCCAACAGGCAAACATATCATATTGTAAGAACGGTTAGGCAAACGACTGGTGATAGGTTGACGCAGATCGAAATAAATACACTTTCCTCAAAACTAGGGATAACCGGACTCAAGTAGAGTTAACTGGTTTTTTAATCAAAAGAAATAAAAAGTCTCATACTCATATATACCAAACTGGTTGAGGACAGATGAATAAATGAATAAGAAATAGACATCCTGGGTTTTCGTTTGGAAATGTTTTTTTCTAAAAGTGTTTTACACCTTGAACACTTTTAATGGAAACACCAATACACATTTCTTAAAAAAACACATAAAGTGATTCTAGATTTTCAAAATATTTTTTAATAATTTATACAAATATTATAATTTTATTTAAAAAAATATTTTTTACTTAAAAATAAGCACTTACACACACTTACAAATGGACTCTAGAACATTCAACAATTTTTATTTTTTTCCTATTAAATAAAAAAACCCTATTCATAAATGCTTTTAGATAAAAAAATATTTTGTCAAATAATAAATGATAAAAAGGTAACAAAAAATAAAGATATTTTTATTACTCATATTCATAAAAAAGTAAATATTTAATCCATATATATCTACTATTTTATTAGTCGAGTATATATATATCTACTATATTATAATAAAACACACAGCAGAGAGGCAAATTATATCTAGCAAACAAGACAAAAAAAGCAAAGAAAGAAGAAAAGATGTCGTCATCATCACGTGATAAGAAACCGGCGAAGCCATCAAACAATCGTATCCGTACTCTCTCCGACTTGAACCGTCCTTCCGGCCCCGATTCCGATAGTGATTCCGACGCGCCACAGGAGTATTACACCGGCGGTGAGAAAAGGTACTCCCGTAACTTTCCCCTCTTCTTTACTCAAAACCCTAGCTAAATCGCTTACCTTAATTATCTACCTTATCGATAATTTCAGTTCAATTTATACTCAATCGAAGCATTTAACAGTGATTTAGGTTTAATTTAACGAGTTTTGTATGATAAAACTTATAAAATTTAATCAAATTTAGTTTAATTATACTATTACGAGCTAGAAGGAGGTTAATTTATGATCCAATGGACACCTTTATTAACTGAACTATAATTAACTGATCTAAACCATGGTTGAATCTACAGTGGTATGATAGTCCAGGATCCAACAAAGAACAATGATGTGGATGCGATTTTTGAACAAGCTAGACAATTAGGAGCTGTGCAAGGTCAGCCATTAGAGACTGTTCGTCCATCTCAAAGCTCAAGAAGTTTCACCGGAACTGGAAGATTACTCTCCGGTGAACCTGCACCAATCGCACCTCCTGTTCCTCAACAACCTGAGTCTCTTGTGCATAATATCGTGTTTTGGCGAAATGGATTTACTATTAATGATGGGCCTTTAAGAAGGTTGGATGATCCTGAAAACGCTCCTTTTCTCGAGGTAAAATTTATTAAGTAATATAAACAGCATCGTATATGGAATATGATTAATTATCATTATTACACGTAGGGTATATTTTTGTATTGTATAGGGATAATTGTGTAATTAAACCAATTTTGCGTGCAGAGTATCAGAAAGTCTGAGTGTCCGAAAGAACTTGAACCAGCTGATCGAAGGTCCTCTGTTCACTGTAATCTCATAAGGAGGGATGAAAATTGCCCTGTAAGTCCCTATATTTTCACCTTTTTACGGGTTTATCCCTCTTTTTTTTTGTGTTAAAACGTATTAGTATTATTTTCATACAGTTTCTGCATTTGCCAAACTATTAAGGGTAAAATACCAAATACCTAATACCCTGTGGTTTGACAAAAGATCAAAAAAACCCCTATAGTTTTAAAAAGGGCAAATACTCCATACTCAGTGACAACTCATGACATCAGCGTTACTAAGGGGTGAGTTTTCATGAGTTGGAAAATATAGGGGTGCATTTGTCCCTTTCAAAAACATCGGTTTTTTTTGACATTTTGTCAAATTACAGGGGTGTATTTGTTATTTTACTCAAGTAATAATGATTTTAATATGTTAAAGATCAAAATTGGGCATGTATCAAGAAGAGCAATTTTATTTTTGGTCCTCGAACTTCTAAAGTTACCCGAATAGTCCCCGAACATCATTTCTTCCCCGTGGTTAGTCCCCGCGTGTAACTTTGTCATTTTTTTACCGTTAAGTGCCACGTGGCAAAGATATTCGAGGATCAAATCAGTAAAAGGGGATAGTTCAGGGACCATTTTGTAAAATTTTAAAACTTTTTGGGTAACAAAAATACAAGTTGCCACATGAAATCAACTGCAAAAACCAAAGTTTAAGGACTGTTTGGGTAAACTCCAGAAGTTGGAGGACTAATAAGGAAAAATAGACAATTATTTTAAAATAATTTTCTATCCTTACAGGAACAAGAGAAACCAGCTTTACCATTTCAAGGAGTAGGAAGAACACTCGGTAGCAGCTCTAGCGGCAGCTCATCTGAGCCACCACTTACCACCACTCCACTCACCACTGCACCACCACCTTCAGTCGGTCTAATCGTTGACAGCTCAGCACCTTCAACTTCAATCCAACTCCGATTAGCTGATGGGACCCGCATGGTAGCACATTTCAACTATTATCATACCATTGCTCATATCCGTTCCTTCATTAACGCTTCTAGGCCAGGTGGGCCCACAAGCTATCAATTGCAAACTGTTGGGTTTCCTCCTAAGGTTCTTACTGATCCCGCTCAGACTATCGAACAGGCCGGGCTTGCTAACTCGGTTGTTATCCAAAAACTCTAATTCGTGGGACCCATATAAATTGTCCTATTTATTTTTATTTTAAGACTTTTTATGTTTTGAAAGATTACATCTTTGAAGTAAATTTGTATTAATGTTTTTCAATCGGGTACTGTTTTGTTGAGATTGTGTGAAAGGTGGTTAATTGAATTATAGATATTAATATGCTCATTGCTTCATATTATTTTTCTCTCATTGGTTTGAAAAGAAAAAATTATTTTTTCTTCGCCTACTTGACCATAAATTGTGAAAAATAAAGGGCCCGTTTGGGATTATTTTTTAAAATAATCCTTGATTTTAAATCTATAAAAATAAAATAGGGAAAATGACCCAAAAAATCAAAATAATATTATTTTCAGCCCAATAACATCAATGACAAAATTTCTTCCCAATAACATCATTAACTAAATTTTGTCCTTGATGGGAATCGTCCTTGACGGGAATCGTCCTTGACGGGAATCGTCCTTGATGGGAATCGTCCTTGACGGGAATCGTCCTTGATGGGAATCGTCCTTGACGGGAATCGTCCTTGACGGGTAAACATGTAATCTTATAATAGTAAGTTAATGGATGATTCTTTGGGGCAAGTATAATATTATTTTGATTTTTTGGGTCATTGACCCATAAAAATATTTTAGACCTAAAATCAATTTAAGGAAAAGCACTAGGTAGGTAATTATTAAAATAATTATTTAAAGTGATTTTCAATGTTACAATATTTTAGTGTTTGTTTCGGATTGATAATTTAAAGTTAAAAGCGTTTTTTAATTAAAATTTTAATATTTGTAAAAAATATTAAAAACTATTTTGACATCTAAAATTATAAGTGATTTTTTATCTAGATATAGTTTATTATGAATCTAAAATCACTTTAAGTGATTATTGTAAAAAACAATGGTTTTTTATTTTAATCAAAAAAAAGAATTTATACTAAAATAATGAATTCCAAACGGGTTCTAAGTCTCTATTGGGCTATAAAGTTATTCAGTTGACGGGCTTTTGGATATCTAACGTGGGCTTATGGATTTCGAGCTTGGGTTTTGAACTCAGTTGCTAAGGATGAGTAAGGGTGAGTTACCCTACCCTCCGTACATTTTTTTTGTCTTAAACCCTTACAAGTTATATACAAAAGAGTCTGGCCAAGGGTGAAGGGTAGGGTCAAAAGGTTGGGCCAGTTTTGCAATTTTTTTATCAACCTTAGCTGTTGCTTTCTCTATTAGGATGATTGTTGTGATAAGTTTGACCCATTTGTTTGTTTCGACATGGTCCTGGCCCACTTAGCTTTTTCTGGCATGTTACTTTGTTAATGAGAGGTTAGGCAAAGAATAGAAGCATTAAGCATGAGGATTGAGATTTTAGGCATTTCATTTCACTTCAATTCAATCAAATTAACTGTTTAACTTACATCCGTTCATAGTGGTGTGGCATGCATGGATTAGACTACTAAAAGAAAGATATTGTCGGCCAGATAATAGAACAACTATCTTAATTGCTCTTCTTTAGGGCTTTGTCGACACAAGGGTCCCAATATTTCAAGAATATGACTTCTTATCTAATTTCGTCTTTTTGTGGAATTTTCTTTTGGTCACTAGTGAATCGTGTTATGTTTAAAGAATATATATTTGAAATATAGTATTGTGGGAGATATGTTAGTAGAGACCACCTTATAGCAGTTTCGGAGCTTGTGTCAAAGGTGGTAGAGTCGTAGAGATTTTTGGTTCATATAAAACAATTACATAAATAATGATTGGTACATTGTAATAGATTTTGATAAGAAGGTAACGAATTCATGGATGATATATAAATTTTAAAAATTATGAAGACTAAAATCTACATTGAAGTAGAGATGAATATTAGCATAAAAAGTTAATTTTTATACCTTCTTCAAGATAGATGTTTTGACTTTTTGAATGACGTTTGATACTTGATTTTTCCTTAATAGGGTTTATGGTAGTTTAACTAGGTTGATTATAGGGTTATTTTAGATTATTTTAAGTTCATTAAAGACGATTACGATATATCAATCAGAGTGATCAAATGTAAATCAATATTATAGATTGCATTACAACATATCCGGACAGATCTAGGATGTATCTCTTGGGGCGGGGTGGGGTGAGGGGGTTGAAAAGCTAAAACGACTTTTAGATTAATGTTCAATTCAGAAAATGCTTAGGGGAGAGGAGTGGAGAAACTCTATTTTTCGTAAGGTTTTTTCGCTAAAAAATGTTCGGAAAAAGTTTGCACTCTAGTCCGGGATCGGAGGAGGAGGGGCGCCCTACCCTTCTTGTATCCTTCCAAGACAAAATACCAATCACAATTATAATGATTAAATTCATTTAAAATATATATATATATATATATATATATATATATATATATATATATATCTATATTATATTTCGAAGTTTTTCCTACGGTCTGGATTTATCCACTTAAGTGGTGGCCAGGATCGATTCTAGAAAAATATAAGTGGTGGCCAAGATCGATTCTGGCAAAACATAAGTGGTGGCCAGGATTGATTCTGGCCCCACTTTTTTTTTTAACACATAACACGTCTAAAACCAAAGAATACAAAATAAATAAAAAAAACCAAAACCCTCATTTCATTCTCCTATCTCGAAACCCTAACTCAATCTTCTCCAGAGCCGCTCTCCAACTTCATCCACACAAACGACGATGGAAGACCATTCTCCACCTCCGCATCACCGCTAGAAGACCACTCTCCACCACCGCTCGAAGACCATTCTCCACCATCACGGATTCGAACCCCTCAGCTGTTCCAACTTCATCCACACAAACGGCGATGGAAGACCATTCTCCACCATTCTCCACCACCGCTCGAAGACCATTCTCCACCGCCGCTCAAAGACCATTCTCCATATGTTGTATCAGCCATTACATACAACTTTATATCTGATCGTAGCTTCTTCCGTAAACATCCTTCAATAACTCATTTGGGAACTATCAAGGTAAGATTCAAATTTAAAATTCATTAATTAATTTTTGGGTATAGATTCGAGTAGAGCTTACAGTCTCAATTTTTGGGTATAGATTCAAACTCCATCTAGATTTCTTTTTTGGTCTTTGTTCGAATGCAGAGTGCGAAGAGAATGAATTTAGGATAATAACACGATTTTGCACTGCCCTTGATCGCAGCTAATAAAATGAGCACTTCAGATTATAAGGAAGAGGAGAATGAGATATCACATCCTTTGCGTGAGTGTTTAAATTAATTACCGATTATTAATTTATATACATTATTGTTTTTGGGTTAATTTATAGGCGTAAAAGCTTGGTAGTTTCAACTTTTGACTAGAGATTTTTGTTTTCAGGGATCATTAAAATGCTTTAAAAGTCGAGGAAACATGGTGAGTTTCGGACAATCATCAGGTATACCAGAACCAGTAAATTTGCCTGTGCTTGGACCTTGGAGCAAAATCTCTGTTCTTGACAAGGCTATCTATGATGCATTACAATCAGACACGCGATGAACTACTCAGAAGTGCTGGAGAAGTATTTGCTAATGTAGCATCAGGTGTATTAAACGTGCGTGTAAATCCTCGAGGTACAATTCTATAATTTTACACTTTTTTTGATAATTTTTTTAGGTGAATTTTGACTTTTTAGGTTTTGATTATTATTTTTAGATGGAAGGAATAGTAAAGAATTTGGCAGCGTCAGGGGATCATGATAAGATAACAGCTGTAATTAAGCTTTTGACCGAGGAATATACCTACTCCCCACAGGCTAATCATCGGAAAGTAAGCTTTAATCCGAGTGAATATAGGAAATATGTATGTTTTCCTTTTATATATCTCTTGAAAGTTATTCTTTTGGGATGTTAGTTTTAGATTTTTTCTTTGTTTTTTGTTTTTAGTGGTTTTAATTTATTAAAAATGTTTGAATTTTAAGGGAGGATTGATAGGATTAGCAGCTGCAACAGTGGGATTAACAACTTTTTGGAGAGTTTTTTGGTGCTATTTTCAAAGTTTGCCTATTGGAAATTAAATAGAGCATCAAATGCATTTCATGCTGGTCTTGAGGTATAATAATAATATAATAATTTATGTTTTGCATTATCAATTAGTTTGTAAGATTAACCCTTTTGTTCCATTAATTCAACAAGATTGTTATATCGTATGATTTTTACATCTAATTGATTATCATGTGTTTTTTCATTTTCCAGCCCCAAGGAATGCCCCTGATGCTAGCCAGATTCAATCAGGAGAAGATAAATACCAACACGTTGTTTATGCTTAGCAAGTGTTTGATACCGGTTTCAACTGAAAGTACATTTGATAACTTGATAGCTGTATCTAATTTTATGTTTGTCTCTAAAAGCTATTTCGAATGTGCATTCTCAATATGTTTTATTTTGCAAAAATAGTATTTGTAGGCTGCAGCTAAAGCTATAATTAAGTGAATTATGTAATATTTGCAAAGGCATTTAAAAATTTTATGCTGAAAGAAAGTGAAGTATTCTTCGTTTAAGGTTGCAATATTAGGAAGCTGTGATCAGTATATCTTAATGAAAAAAGGTTGAATTGCACCATTGGTTCCGTGTTATGTGTGTGCTACCGTGCAAATTGATATACTCCAGCTTATCAATTTTGATTTATTTTGTTGTTTGTATGAATAATTAGTTGCTGACTAATAGTGCAATTAAGTTAACTGAATTGACTCGAAAAATTCATATTCGTAGTGCATTATTTCCTTAATGTAAGGACATATGGTAAAATATAGGTTAATTTGTATAATATAGGACTAATAGTGCAATTAACTCAAAATATTAATACTGATAGTGCGTTTTTATCAAAGTTCTGTTATTTTTCTTCCTCCTGGAGGTCTTTTATTTAAATGTTGCTACTTTCTGGACTTGGAGTACTTATCTCAAATTTATGTCCTGGAGCTCTGGGCTCTGTTTTTAATTTTAACTAGCAATCATTCATATTTATAACAGACCACATCTCATTTTTCCATATAACTAGAGCTGGAAAAAATCACTACTACTTGGAGGACTTTTAGTGAAATTAACTCATAATATAGGACTGTTAATTTGAAGTAAAGTAGAAGTATCATCATTTATGCAGGGGCTAGCTATGCAATTAATGGAAATATAGGGCCTAAAATTGATGATTGGATAGCTACAAGGGTCGCTGCTTTTCCGAAAAGCAATGCTCTTGAGTGCCTTTTCATAGATGGTTTACTTAGCCTGGGAGTTACTACTTTGGATCTCAATTATTCAAGGACCAAAACTCAATTTATGGGCCCCACAGGAGTGAGTTCTTCCTCAGCTGTAACTACTACAATGACAAGTTTAAACGATAAGAAAGCTGAGTTAATGACAAATACTCTTTTTAAACCTGTAACCGAGGTGTATCACTTGCATTATATGCTCGAGAAAATGGGCCATGTATTGTAAAGCTTCCAATTCACCTTCAAATTATACAAATTATAAAGCTCCGAACAAAAAAAAAAAGAGAAAAAGAATGCATTGCTTTCTTAAGCTTCTAAGCACACGAGCTGTAAAAAAACCCGATTTCAACTGACCAAAACTCCAATTGAAAATTCATTTTTAAATAAATTCTTTCCACAAATTACCCACCAGTCCTCCATTGCACCCCAGGTGTTCGACAAAAGTTATAAGTTATATTATGATTATATTTTTCTATGGTTTTCTTTTCAAAGAATTATTGAGGTTTGTTAAATTATGGTGCTTTATAACCATTAATTTCTGATTCAGCTGCTATTCAAAGTTTAGAGAGGCAGAGGCTTTACGAATAGCAAATTGAGCAGTTGGGTAATTTTGCGTGGTGTTGGATTTTTTGACGAGGAGGAAACTGTGGTTAGTAATGGTGAATCTGAGGTATCTAAGGTTAGTTGTACGTTTTTGCAGAGAGTATAGTAAGGTACTGTTTTTATGGAGTTAATTGCACTATAGGTCCCTATATTTTTTTAAATGTGATCGTTGTTAATCTATGAGAGAAGTTACTTCTGAAAACTTGGGGATGGAGCATAAGTGTATAAATAAGAATTACGGGGCAAGATAAACTTTCCAAAAATCGCCAGGTCATATAATATGAGTATGGTGTTTGAAAAAATTTGTAATAGTTTTTCTTTTCTAGAATCTAATTAATTACCAGAATCAGTCCATGGAGTTGTCGAAAGTTCATAGGTATTTAAGGTCGACTCTCCGGATAGTTCAGTTGAATTAATTTTATTTTTAATTTTTGTACTAATTCTTTTCAGCAGGTAATGCAGTTGATAAAGCAGCTAAAGTAACTGCTCTTTGTGATGATCCATGACTTAAACCACCTCATTTTGGAGTAACAGTAGATGATTTAAACGTCTTATGTAATGCAGTTAAAGCTGAAGCTCTTTACCTGCTTTCAGTTAAATTTATCAGAAACTTGAAATTAAATACTGAAAAAAATGATTCTGGAGAGAGTTTCCATGTGCCTGATCATAAAATTCGAATATAATTAATCATGGGCAAAGTGTCAGAGCACATAAGATTTGGTAACATACAATAGCTTTAGCGGAATCCCATGTAAAATAAGTTGTGAAGAAGATAGGTTTTTGTCCTTTTGTGACTTTATACAATAAAACATTGACAAATAAGCCTTGATAAGCTGCAACCATTTCTATATATTTTGCAAGTAATTGAATACTTATATTATATATTCTATACTCTATAACAAGGATGATTAAGTAAAGAAAATCCGAGCATTACCAAGCCTATTTCAAAAGCATATTGACCAGCCCATACAAATACTCACCAATCCTATTATTCGAGAATGTGTATAAGCATGGATCTCTGGTAGTTTCAGAATTAGCTTTTCTGATGTTGAAATTTTGGTTTCCTCTAATAGTTAACCAGAAGGATGAGCTTTCGGTTCCTTCTTTTGCGTGCTTTACAGCTACTCTGGGCTATAAGAGAAGGTAATTAATTAAGCACAATGACAGAGAAAATAAATTTTTCATTAGTTAAAATAAACCTTCAAAAATTCTGCAACTTAGGTTACTAATTGATGTTTTGCTCAGAGGTACTTTGAATTCCATGGCAAGAAAAAATTGCAGAACCAGATTGAAAAAAAAAACACTCATAAGAGTTTAATGAAGTAGTCACATGGTAAAATGACACTAACAAGTCATTGCTATAAATGGGAAGTCATTACTATGAATAAAAATAAGCATACCAGATCAACTTGAACAGTTTTATTGTTATATAGAGTTGTTCCATATATTCGAATGTTCACATTGATAATCAAAACAACTTACTTTAATAAATGAATGGCGCGTGTGTCTAATGCCTTTATTACGAAATTTGATGAGGGAGTCGATGTCTTGAAGAGGGCATTGGGAGTTAAAAAATAAGCAATAAACCATCGAATATTTATCTTTTGTTTTTTTAGGTAATATAAATTGTCCAAGTAGACATTAGTACAATTCATGAAAATATTGTTTTTTGCATAGAAGAAAGTAATTTTTGTTGAAATAATGAATTGAGAGAGCATTTGAGTGTAGGCGGATTATGAAAACCCCGAACAAATCAGAAAATTGGCACAAGTATTTAAGGTGTGGGTGTGGAAGGAATAGAGTCGTCGTGTTTTACTTTTGTACCTAGACTCAATAGATGCTTAACATTTTAAAGGTTTTCGTAAATTTCTTTTATATATAATTAAATTATGAATTTTACACTAATAATTATAATTTTTAAATTTAATTATAAAATTAACCTTAACCTTCACCTAAACGTTTACCTCAATTTTTGCCTCAAATGTAAGTTTCATTGTATATTGAGCATAATTTGTGAATTATTAGCAGAATTTTTATTTTTCACAGTGACTTCAGGCACGGGCAATACCTAGTATATATATATATATATATATATATATATATATATATATATATATATATATATATGGGATACAAATTCTTCACAATTGGAATAAATTTTTATGGAAAAGAACATGTTATCAAGGGATAACAAAGTTCAAAGTAGATTTCACATTTATTAGGTAGAACTCACCAAGATTTTTATTTCTATTCAAAAGGCGGAAACTTTGTAAAAAATATTAGGTTAATTTTAATTTAAAAAAGACGTAAGAGGGGGAAAGTCTCTATTTTCCATAAGGTTTTTTGCTAAAAAAAGAATTAAATTTCTTTTCAACCCATCTCGGGAGCGGGGGAGAAAGCTCCCCCAATCAACTTTGGATTCGTCCATGAGAACATTATTTAAAAGCTGACTATCTATTCATTAAATAGAGAAAATCACCAAAATTGTAAAATCTATTCATAATTTTTAAAGATATTTTTAAAAAAAGAAAATGTAACGAAAGAAAAAGAAAAAATAAATTTTAAAACAACAAAATATTTAATATTATTATCATAAATAATTATTTCTTGATAACATAAATTAGAGGGTAACAAGATAATATTTATTTAAAATATATATTTATTTTTCTTTTTTTTCTTTGATATCATATTTTCTTGCATTTCGTGAGACCGATATACTGCTTAAACTTCTGTCTTATACCGTCGCGACCCTTCTGTTGCGAATGACGATACGGATGGGGACCGGCTAGCCGCTCGTATGGGCCGACGTTGCCGGTCAAAGTGTGAATATATCCGACTTGATCTTATCGAAGACCATCGCGACCCTTGGAGTGGGGCCGGTTGGCCGGTGGTGGGACCGTTATTCCGGTCTGTTGTGGGTAACTTGGGATTTTCGCAACCTTTTTCACCCCAAACACGTTGTTACTTAACATGCACATTAAACCACGTATATCTTCCTCATTACTGCAATATGTATCAAAACAACTAATCTAGATAAAAACTAAAACATAAAAACATAAAAAAAATTACGGTGTCTCTCCCGTACATCACTTTTATTTAACGTAGTTTAAAGTTGACGTGTTACCTCGTTCATCTTTTTATTATATAGCTTTCCAACAACGGGTGGGGCTATGCACATCTACTATACGAAGTTTGTAAACCTTCTTAGCTTGTATTTCAAACCGTTTTGACGAAACAACTCTTGTAATGACAAACGAACTCATCCACAAATTCTTGAATTCCCGTGGCTTATTCTCTTGCTTGGGGGATTTCCAAGCGACCTCATTACCAACCCCAATCTCATTTTGACTTTTTTCTTCACAGGTTTATGGTGGACTCTTTTTTTAACCTCTTTGCTCACAATTCGGAGTGTTGGGACCTCATGTGACTCCTCATGCTTCTCATCCACAAAGTGGAAATTTTTGGATTCTTCTTCAGTTCAGAGAGTCACGGTTCCCTCATGAACATCAATTATGCTGCGACTTGTCGTCAAGAATGGATGTCCAAGTATCAATGGAACGTGTTGGCCTGAAAGACTGTCAAGAATAACAAAATCAGTAGGTATAGCTAAGGTACCTACATGGACAAGCACGACCTCAATGACTTCCTATGGCTTTATCATGGAGTTATCAAGGAGAAGAAAATTGATGTCTTTTCTTTTGGCATCTCTCGTGCCTAACTTCTCAAACATATTCTTAGGCATAATACTTCTACCCGAACCCAAGTCACACTTCGCTTTAGTCTCAAAGTTACCATTTATATTGATTTAGAGGTGTAAAGCTCTCGGATCTTGCATCTTTGGGCTTGTTGTCAAGCTTTCTTTAGTATGATCCACTGTCTCGACCTTAACCTTGACCTCTACACTCTCACTCTTCTCGAGAGGAATCTCTTTGAATATTTTCGGCATCGTAGGCTCTTTCTCAATAACCTCGAGTACAGGAACGTTGATTTCTTCTTGGCTTGAAATTTTAGACTTAGTATCACCACTAGAATATGTAATTCTTAGTAGATATGGTGGTGATAAAAGCAGATGTGGAGGCGGCATCTCTGCCTTATTCTATTTTTTTACAACCTTTCTAACCCCATCTTTGATTTTCACGTTGTCTAAGTTAAGCTTCATGGGTTCTTCTATCATTGGAATTCCGCTGCACTCATTGCAGCTTCATCTTCAACCTTATCCTCATAAACCCAAACATTGATTGTTACCTCAATTAAGTTCTACTCGATTGGTTCTATCTCCTTTGAAATTACGACTTCTTGGGTGTTGATTCTTGCTTTGCTCTCTATGAACCTCTTGTACATGAGATAGTCCACCTTCCTTGGTCTTGGTGGTGATGATGGATGTGTATGTGGCGGCTCCACCTTACTTTCTTCTTCATGCACCTTTGGTGCAATTGTCTCATCTTTCTTAGTCTCTTTTTGCACTTTAACCATGGCTAATAATCTTTCACAACCTCCTTCTGGTTTTGTTTCTCACCAATTGCCTCCTTCAAGATAGGCTTGGTTGGTTCATCTATGGTTGAAACCTCGAACCCAACATTGTTATAGCCCAATTGCGTATATAAATTTTGTTGTAATTGTTAAATAATCGTAGTGAGTTGAGTAACGTGCGCCCCTATTGTCTCTAATTCCGCGGCTCGCATCTTGAATCTTTCAATCTGGATAGTATTAATTTTATGAAATTTTGCATGTTTCGCAAAACCTCATTGTTAGAGCCCTTTCGCGGATTAGACATGAGTTGTGGTAATGATGGAAACTCCCTTTGAGTAATATTATTGGTCCTAGTGGCATAAGTTGGATGTTGTTGCGGTAATTGACTTTGATCCGTGGGGTTCCTAGACAAAGTTGATCTTGGGAACACACACTCTTCCCAATGGTGTCCTAGCAACCAACACTGTGAACACTGATCCTCAAAGCCCTAATGTATAGATGTAAGAAAATTCGCCATACCTAAGGAACCTGAAAAAAGACTAAAGAAAACGCGTAAAACTGAAAACAAATAAAAACTTCCGCACTGAATAAACACAAATAAACTAACTATAGATAAATCCACGGCAGCAGAGCCAAAAACTAGGTGGGGGCTAGAGTGTGATAAAATATTGAATATATAAAGATAATAATAAAAGACATACACCCTTAACTACCACGATAAACTCACTGCAAGTATACAAATAGTTTTCAAGTTATAGAAGATAAGTAAAGTTCGTTCGCAGGGATTTGATCCGTTGAATCTACTTGTGTATATAAAGAAAGTGTAAAAGAGATTAATTGTTAAAACTAAAAGACAGAAAATAAATAGATAAATATTTATTTGGTTTATTGACAAAGAACTAGACAATAATTAAACTAATGCAAATAAATAAGATAAACGAATGGAGATGAGAGATATAGCATAGGTTTGCTAGTATGCATTTATCCTTCTAAATCTATGTTCTTGTTGTAAGGGTGATTAAAGCTCTTGGGTAAGTAGTCAGGATTCTATATTCCTCCTAACCTCCATCAGGGTGGACTAGGTGGAAATCTCACAATTACCAGGGGACTTGGGTAAGGTCACCCTGCGCAATAAACAGCGGTGAAATCAAACCTTATCGACTATCTAGTTAGGCAAGCCCTCCTGGATCACTACCGCACACTAGACATT
The DNA here is from genome assembly GCA_029959085.1 of Nemophila menziesii. Lineage (NCBI taxonomy): Eukaryota > Viridiplantae > Streptophyta > Magnoliopsida > Boraginales > Hydrophyllaceae > Nemophila > Nemophila menziesii. The sequence continues at coordinate 35,328,661 of JARWIR010000004.1, forward strand.
TATGTGGTGTTATCTATAGCTGAATACCCTGTCAAGGTGACCATCCAACTACTAATGGGGTAATCCTATACTTGTGCACTAGCAAGGACTATAATTATTAAATCAAAGCACATATAACAAATATATAAACGAAGTAGCTATATGATGTCTCCCTATTTGTTCTAAATATTAGCCCTTATGAGACATCCTTTTAGGTGAATATTTGACTTATTTGATAGACGTTTATGCTTATTTCGTCATATTGCACTTTCTCCCCTTGGAATTAGACTATTTTCATTTTTAGAGCTTTTGTGCGTTAATTTGGCTATTTTTAGTGCAAAGTTAGTAGGTTCTTGAATTTCATGGAAAACCAATACAAGTAGGAGAAGTGAGATTTAAGTATTAGATTATTTTTAGTGTGTTAGGAAGTATTTCATCCAAGTTTCTAATTTTAGAGTGCACTTTCTTATTTCTAGTCTTGATTTAATGATTTATTAATTTTTAAAGCATATGCGATTTAATTATTTATTTATTGTGAAGCTTTAAAGATATATGGTAATTAATTAGAGACCAAGTCAAGTCTAAGAAGTAAAGGAAAGAAGATTTACATGGAAATTGGAAGATTAAGGAAGGATATATGCAAATAAGGAAAAGATAAAGGTACCAAATAAATCTGAAATTTCAGCCACGTTTAAAGACGAGCTTATAACTTAAGATTTGCTAGGAATCTGAGAGAATGGTCTGGACCAATGAATAGAGCTTTCTGGACAAGTGATTTCGATATAAATAACGCGTAAAACGGATAAGTATTGAAGGAGATGTGACCAAAACAAATCAGCAACAGAATCTTACCTACCCTATATTTTAGGGCTGCGAATTAAAGAGTCCTTTACTTGCCTTCCACTCCAAGTAAAAAGAATTAGGGCTTCCTATCACCTATAAATACACCCCTTATACCTCATTATTCAGTACCTCTCAATTATTCATTAATTTATATCATCCTTAGAGAGAGCGTCAAGAGGCGGAAGCAAGACCAGGAGCTGGAGAATCCTTTTCCTCCAACAACAGCTCAAGTCAATTTCTCTATCTAGGTTATTATTTTATTTCTGATATTAGGAACATGTATATTATTAATTTCTTTATTGTTTTTAATTTTAATATGAGCTAAACATTAATTACTTGAGAATCGCTGGTGTCGCCTAGGGTGTGATAAAAATAAGATCAAATTAAGTATGGAAAACTATGCACTCTCACCCTAGACAGGCACAGTACTGCAAGTATTACAGGACGTATGCAAGTTTTAATGATAAGTAGAGTTCGTTCTCAGGGACTTAAGTGTGTTAATCGCGTAGGAACAGATAACGAGTAAAAGTAAATAACTAGAAGACAGTAAATAAAATATTAGGTTTTTCGAGAATAAGAATTAAAACTAAATTAAAGCTAAGAAAATAAAGACAATAAAGTAAAAGATTAAGAATACGAGATGAGAAGTATAGCTTAGGTTTTGCTAGTATGCACTAATCCTTCTAATTCTATCTATAGATCTAGTTCATAAGGGAGAATTTTAGCTCTTGGTAATACTTAGTCAGGATTCTAAATTCCACTACCTTAGACCTTGAGAGCGACTAAGGGGGCTACGTCACAACCAAGAAGTGATTTAAAATAGGGTTATCAAACGCCACTAAGGCCCTAAGCAAATACTGCAAGTCTTGGTGATACGGTGGTTAAAACAAACCTTAATGACTATCTAGTTAGAAGTATGTTTTGTCAGAACTGCTATCGACACTAGACATTATGTGGTGGTTCAATAGTTAAACACCCTTACAAGGTGACCATCTAACTACTCTTAAAACAATCCTAAAGTGATCAGTTCTAGGAAAGACATTAAATCAAAACACATAAGCAAATATAAAGTAAGAAGCTAATATCAGATTAAAACATATAATTCCCAAAGAAACTTAGATAGAAGAATTAGAATTCATAGATTATACATATGCAAAACCCAAGCTATGGGAGGTTTAGTTCATACCTGAAGGAAATAAACTAAAAGAAATAATAAAAGACATCATCTTGCTCTCTACAATAAACTGGAAGAATAAAACCTTAAGAACTAATTACTATGAGGCAAGGATGATTTACAAGTGATATAAGGGTGTATTTATAGGTGTTTAGAAGACCTAATTCGTTTTCTTGAGGAAGAGTTAAGGTAATGGACTTCTAGCCCAACTCAAATTCGTATGGAAATAAAGATAAACACTGTTGCGTTGTTTTGGTCATAACTTCTTTATTATTGGTCCGTTTTTGCTCCACAAGATACCAAAAGAATCGCAACAGAATTATCTAGGCCCTTTAGGAGTAATCTACCAAATTCGGCCTCTTTATTAGGTAAAAACGCCTATCTTTGCAGAATCCCAGATTTAGGCAGCTTTTCCTTTTCCATCTTTTTAGCAATTCTTTCCTTATCTCCAATTACCATGCATATCTCCTTCCATAAGTTGTTGTCTTTGACTTGGACTCTAATTAATCTCCATAATTATCTTTAAAGCTACACACTAAATAAACAATTAAACCCAATATGCTCTAAAAACAATAATTCTATAAATCAAGACACAAAACAGGAAAGTGCACTAAAACTCAAGAAAATCGACATTATTGACTTCTAAAACACTAAAAATGATGTCTCATCTTAACATAAATCTATCACAAATGAGGAGACATCAAGACCCCCAACTCAAAGTTGTATCGTCCCGATACAATAAAAGATAAAAACATAGGGAAGTCTAGAAATCCACACTTATAAAATTCTCAACACAAGGGCAAAAGCATAGCAGAATATATAGAATAAACCTAAAGCACATAACTCAGAAAATTTCATGCAATAATATTCATAAACTACATACCTCTACACTTCTCATATCCACAGTCAACACGGCTTGATTTCAAGATCAGATTAGTTTCGTAATGTAAGAAGGATTGGGACTTTACTCAGTTCCCCAAGAGAGCTATAGATTGTTCATCAAACCTCGCTAGTTTCCAATGATCCACTTAACTAATCTCTAATGGCTCAATCACTTCTCAATTACATAACAAAGAATCACAAGGTCTTTAAGGTTGTAATGTAGGCTTAGGGACGGTGTGATAGTATATTTGGATAATTTGGAGTGAGCTTTTGGCTCTCTCCTCACTAGCCATCAACGAATCGCCCTAGAGCTTGAGTTACTCTCATAAAACTTTTCTCACTCAACCCAATGATTTCCTTGATGCACGATTTAGCATCCCTATTAACCCAATTAAAGTTTAAGATGTTCACATATAAATCCACTTTGCCGGTCCGAATATATATATTTTCTTTTCTTTTCAAATCAATTCTCTTTTCTATAGCTATGACTCTCTTTTAATGTTGAGATATCACGCTAATTTTCTCATATATATATTTTTCTTTTAATGCCCTTGTTGGCAAAATTAGCTCGAAGCTTCTTTTTCATTCACTATTACCCCGGCAAAGGGTTACAATACAATGCTGTAAAACATCCTCAATATAAAGCACAAAGCACAATTAATAAGCTCAAAAATCCCAACATAATAACTCCCATAATGGTGGACCCACCACCCCAAACTCAAGCTCTAAAACAACTGTCTAAGCATCGCGATTCGAGTGCGGGTCATATGGAAAAGTCCTAAAATCTAAAGGATATGGCTTATAATGTGTTTCAATAAAAAGGCTTTAGAAAGGCTAGAAGGGGCTAAGAAGGATATAACTTTTAAACTCAAAAATCACAAGGTGAGAAGGTATAAAAAGGCTTCAAGGGCTTCAAAATATGAAAGAACCGCCTTAATCACTTTCTACACTATGTAATTTAGAAAATTTCTTACCTTTAGCACTTTCATCAAATGGTTTTTCAACTAGCTTGGATCTCACAGCCTACACACTTTCAAGGTTCCCTGAGATCGAACATACTTTCTATCGCATTGCTCACTAATCTTTTCTTTACTATCAATGTGTGTTTTCCTGCAAATACTCAAAGCATACACATACATAGCTCATAAACATATCACTTACTATCATCAATCTACCGAGCTCATGCTTTCAAGCTATTAAACACACTCTACATCTAATTCCCATGCATCAAAAATTTTAATTTCACTCGAAAAACTGAAAAATGGAGATGAGAGACAACGAATCCCCACACCCCCAACTCAAAAATGAGCCGTGTCCCCACGACTCGAAAAAAAGACTCGAAAACAGAAATTAAAATTAGCAGATAGACATATTTACAGAAATGGTAAGGAAGAAAGAGAACATACTCTCGAGGCTATTGCCTCGCATCATTGATATCCAAGGTTGGAATTGCTGGACCTTTCGTTAATTGCTCAAGGAGTTTCATGATGTGCACTTGATTAGCATTGATTTGTGCCACATCATTGACCAAGGAAGTTTGAGCTGCTTCAAATTTCGTTAAACGCTCCTCCATCTTCTCTTGCCAAGATTGCTCCTTTTCTTCCTTCGAGACTTGAGTAGAACCCGCTCTTCGAAGGCTTTCTTTGATCCAAGCATTATCAATATAACTCGTCTTAAACTCGAGTTTCTCTTCTTCACCCAATACTACATTCGCTTTTCGCACAAGACACGTGATCATAGTTGGAAATTTAACGTTATAAACCGATTTAGGAGAGACCGAAAATCGTATCACCTCCTCATAGATCAACTGTGCCACATCAACTTCTTCTCCTCTCAAAATACAGTCCAACAGTAGCGCGTTCTTCATGGTCACCTCCAAAGTTCGTGTGTTTCCAAAGACATTAGGGATAAGGAAATTGTGCCAAATTCTAGCATCCGCTTGAAGATATTTGTAAGGCCAAGGTGCCTTCAATTCTCCCGTATGTAATTTCACTTTCTCCTTGTCTAAAACATGCTCAAAAAGTAATTCCTTATCAGAGATTTTTCGTTTAGCAACTGCTTCCTCAAATTTGCAAAAACCTTTCAGTTTCTTAAACTTGAAGTGGTTCCTAATCTCCTCAACTGTGAAAGGAACTAACTTTCCTCTAATCGGAACACAATCACTATCTCGGCTAAAGAGGCCTAGATAGAACTCCAAAACTAATTCAGGACATAATTCAGAACGGCTTACCATGAACGTAGACCAACCCAACTTTTCACCAAGCTCAAAGAATCTCTTGTATTCTCCATCTCTAATTTCTTCCTTGAATACTTTCTCATAGGCAAAAGGTAGTTCTTCTAATTGTTTCTCTGCAGAAATCTTCAAGGCATTTGAAGTATCCACTTTCTCTATAGGTATAGGATCTGTTTGAGGTAGTGTTCTTTCCTTTGCATAAAAATAAAGCTTTTTACCATTACTATCATACGAAGGTTTCCCACTCTTCAATTTATCTTTACCCTTTGATTTAGAACTAGCTCCTTTGTCAATTGATTTCTTCTTGTTTAAATCCAATCCCTTGTTACTCTTTACCTCCCTCTTGCTAGATAAGATTGATGTTCTATTAGTCATCTTCAATTAACCCCCAACTCAAAGCTTTAGCAACCCTTGAAAATTAAACTCTTGAATTAATGGATGAACAAGCTTGATTTGTCCTAGGATGGGTGAATTGGTGATGAATCTCTATGTGGGTGAGGATGATTTGTAATGGGTAGGCTTGGATTTTAGAAATTGTGTGATGAATTTGTGAAATTTGGCTCTTTGATTCTTCAATTGGATGAATTTGGTGATGATTGGGTGTTTGATTTTCTCTTGTAATGATGTGGAGAGAAGGTTTGATGTGTTTTCCTTGATGATTGGGTAGTGTTTTGGTGATTGGTGAAGGTTTTGATGAGCTTCAATGGAGTTAGGAGAGTTGTGGAGAAGAAAGAGAGGGTTAAGGTTTAATAAATTCGGAATAATAGGCTCAATACCTCCTTTATAACTTAATCCCGTAACTTTCTCTCTCCTCTGGCGGCGCTGCGGACTACCCCTGCGGACCATGGGGTGCACCGCAGGGTAGTCCGTGACATCTGATGCTCGAAAATTTTTGCTCACTGACCTAAACCCGTGGTAGGACCCCGTGGTACGGGTTTTTGGCTCGCGGACTAGGGTCCGGTGTACCGGAGGATACACCGCGGCTTCTGTTGTTAACTCCGTCAAAATACCCGTGGTACTCACCCCGTGGTACGGGTTTTTGGGGCGCGGACCATGGCGCGGTGCACCGCGGGGTAGTCCGTGGAATTTTTTCGTGTTTCTGGATCAAACCCGCGGTAGCAACCCGTGGTACGGGTTTTGACCTCGCGGACCATCCGTGCGGACCATGGGGTAGTCCGTGGGGGTAGTCCGCGGGGTACTTTCTTTCGCTCCAAAAATTTTCCTCGCGTTCCCTAACTTGATTTCTCCGATTCCTACACACCAAAAACACTAATACCTTTCTCAAATATGCATTATCAACTAAAAACAACTAAAATAAACTTAAACTAAGAATGTAAAAGACATGAAAACATAAAAAAACTTCGGGTTGTCTCCCGAACAGCACTTTTGTTTAACGTCTTTCAAAGTTAGACGTGTTACCTCTGTCAAGATTTGCGAATATAGCCTCCCCAACAACGAGTAAGGCTATGAACGTCAACTAATCTGCGCTTGACCCCAGTTTTGGGGCGAATTTCTATCACCTTGGCTGAAACAACCTTCGTGACAATGAATGGTCCCATCCACGAGTCTTTGAAACTTCGTGGCCTGTTTTCGCGTTTGTGGGCTTTCCATAGGACTTCATGGCCAACCCCAAACTCAATGTTTGGCTCAGTATCCACAGGTTTTAAGTGGATTTCCTCAGGAGGGACTTTGTGATGTGAAAGGCTGTGGATGATAGGCACGGTGGGATCCAACTTCCTTGGTTTCTTACCCAAGACATAGAAGGTCTCAGATACGTTTTTAGCATGAAGGGTGATGGTCCCATCTTGGAAGTTGATCACACTTTGACTTGTGGCCATGAAAGGCCGTCCAAGTATGATCGGAACCTGCTTATCTGCATCAAACTCAAGAATAACAAAGCCAGTAGGGATGGTGATATTACCTGCACGGACTAAGACGTCCTCCACTGTTCCCCATGTCCTCTTAACTGAGTTGTCAGCAAACTGCAACTTCACTGGAGTTTTCTCGGATTTCTGAAGTCCAAGTCTCTCGAACACGGACTTAGGCATAAGATTCACACCAGAACCCACATCGTACATTGCTTTTACCTTGAGCCTACCATGTAATTGAATAGGAAGGTTGAAACTTCCCGGATCTTTAAGCTTAGTAGGTAGCTCTTTCTCACTTCTTCTCGAAACCCTCAGGTTCTCTCTTGGGATCTCTACACTCGCCTTTTTCTCAGGAATAACTTGCGTAAAAACTTGTTGCGGTGTAAGTCCTTTCTTCGTAATCTCAAGCATTTGGGCGTTGATATTTTCAGGTTGGTACGCCTCTACAAATGTCTTGAGAGCAGTGTCATCTTTAGGATTTGTATCAGGAATAGTTGATGACACTGGTTGAACACTAGGTGGCGATTCCACCTTCTCTTCTTCTTTCTCCTCTAGCACAGCAGGTGCCACTTCTTCTTCTTTCGATTCTTCTTTTGAGGCTTCTTCCTCTTTCTCTCTCGCTAACTCCGCTGCATATTCTACCATTGATCGCATCTCCTCTTGCACCTTTCTCAGTAGCTCTATGAACTCGTCTCTCTCTTCATCGCTTTCCAGATGATAAACTTCTAGACAGTCGGACTCCTCAGGGTTAGACTCGGTTGGCTCTTCTTCAATACTGGGAACTTCCACGGCACTAATGGCAGCATGTGGTGCTTCCTCCTTTTCTTTTTCGATTTCAAGGCATATAGCCTTGCAAGCTTCGAACCCAACATTGTTCTCACCTCCTTCGATTGCCTTTACTTCCTTTTGTTCTTTTAGATGCTTGTTTATTTGGTCTAATTGAGTACTTAGCATCTGAAGTATGGCATCGTGTCCTCGGACTTTTACCTCTTGAGCGTTTACAGTTGTGTTCAAACGGTCTAGAGCTTGTACTATCTGTGTATTGTCCATAGATCCTTCTTGCGGATACTGAGGTAAAGCTTTTTGATCTAAGGTATCGGTATAGGCGTCTTGAGCAGGTTGTTGTGGAGGAGTAGGTCGATTCTGATATTGGTTTTGGTACTGACCTCTCTGTTGGTAGGAGTTGTTCTGGGGTCGCGATTGATATTGACCAGGATTAGCGGCCCCTTGTGAATTTGAATACTGCATACCCGGATGGTTGCGGTTGCCCCATCGGTTAGATATAAAGTAAACAGATTGCGGATTTGTTTCGCACTCTTCCCATGAATGATCGTTAACTCCACATTGTTGACAACCTTGTGCCTCTTGAACTACCTTTGTAGCAGCTAAATTCTTCTCCATTGCGATTTTCAGCTCCTTGATTTGATTTTCTAACGAGGATATTTGAGCTGAGTTCGCAGTCTCTGCATCTAAACGAAGCGTTCCTCGGGTTTTTGTAATAGAAGCTCGCGTTGAAGGCCAACTTCTTTCTTGTTCCATAATATTTTCTAACACCTCGGAAGCTTCATTGTGATTCATGGACACAAAATTACCCTTTCCAATGTTATCCACCTTGTCTCTACCCTTGTCATCAAGACCTTCATAGAATATAGCAAGTTGTAGAGCAGGTGTATAACCATGGAGCGGGCATCTAGCTAATTTTTGTTGAAACCTTGTCCATGCTTCTCCCACTGTTTCTCCATCTTCTTGAGAAAATCTTGCAAGCTCGGTTTGATCTTTAAGTCTCATGCTCTTTGGATAAAATCGGTTAAAGAACGCGGCTTGAAGCTCTCTCCAAGAGTGAATGGTTCCATGTGGTTGTCTTTCTAGCCAATCGCTAGCTCTTCCGGTCAAGAAAAACGAAAACATATGACAATACAGTTGCTCGCGTGTAATGCCAGGAGTAATGTAGGCATCACAAATCTGCATAAACTTCTGAATCGCTTTTACCGGATCTTGAATTGCAGTACCAGTATAGAGTCCGAAACTTTGAAATTGACTAAGCATACCCGGATCGGGTCTAAATTTGATATTCGGAATCTCAGGAGGGCGGTAACCGATGGGTTGAACATGGAATGGTATGTTAAGGCCAGGTAGATCTTGTTCAACTCGGTTCTGTTGATTATTGAGATTATTCTGCCCATTACCTTCTCCTACTGGTAATTGTACACCAGGTGGAATGTATGCTGGAGGTCCTCCTGGTGCAAAGTAAACTAACTCCGGATCGTTATCATGTATGTCTGCCATAGCTCTCCTCAAGGTTCTTTCCTCACGAATTCGTTTGTTATAAGCTCTGAAGCTCCTCTCAGGCTCCGGTAAGGGAGGCCAAGAATTAAACACTGTGAAAACCTGAAAAAGACTAAAGCCAACCACAAGCGTAAATCTGGAAAAATAAAGAATAAAACTAAACTAAAAACTGAAAAGTAAAAACTAATTAAAAACTAAAACTCGAAATAGATAACCCACACGCTAACGAGACACAAGTCCCCGGCAGCGGCGCCAAAAACTTGGTGTCGCCTAGGGTGTGATAAAAATAAGATCAAATTAAGTATGGAAAACTATGCACTCTCACCCTAGACAGGCACAGTACTGCAAGTATTACAGGACGTATGCAAGTTTTAATGATAAGTAGAGTTCGTTCTCAGGGACTTAAGTGTGTTAATCGCGTAGGAACAGATAACGAGTAAAAGTAAATAACTAGAAGACAGTAAATAAAATATTAGGTTTTTCGAGAATAAGAATTAAAACTAAATTAAAGCTAAGAAAATAAAGACAATAAAGTAAAAGATTAAGAATATGAGATGAGAAGTATAGCTTAGGTTTTGCTAGTATGCACTAATCCTTCTAATTCTATCTATAGATCTAGTTCATAAGGGAGAATTTTAGCTCTTGGTAATACTTAGTCAGGATTCTAAATTCCACTACCTTAGACCTTGAGAGCGACTAAGGGGGCTACGTCACAACCAAGAAGTGATTTAAAATAGGGTTATCAAACGCCACTAAGGCCCTAAGCAAATACTGCAAGTCTTGGTGATACGGTGGTTAAAACAAACCTTAATGACTATCTAGTTAGAAGTATGTTTTGTCAGAACTGCTATCGACACTAGACATTATGTGGTGGTTCAATAGTTAAACACCCTTACAAGGTGACCATCTAACTACTCTTAAAACAATCCTAAAGTGATCAGTTCTAGGAAAGACATTAAATCAAAACACATAAGCAAATATAAAGTAAGAAGCTAATATCAGATTAAAACATATAATTCCCAAAGAAACTTAGATAGAAGAATTAGAATTCATAGATTATACATATGCAAAACCCAAGCTATGGGAGGTTTAGTTCATACCTGAAGGAAATAAACTAAAAGAAATAATAAAAGACATCATCTTGCTCTCTACAATAAACTGGAAGAATAAAACCTTAAGAACTAATTACTATGAGGCAAGGATGATTTACAAGTGATATAAGGGTGTATTTATAGGTGTTTAGAAGACCTAATTCGTTTTCTTGAGGAAGAGTTAAGGTAATGGACTTCTAGCCCAACTCAAATTCGTATGGAAATAAAGATAAACACTTCTGCGTTGTTTTGGTCATAACTTCTTTATTATTGGTCCGTTTTTGCTCCACAAGATACCAAAAGAATCGCAACAGAATTATCTAGGCCCTTTAGGAGTAATCTACCAAATTCGGCCTCTTTATTAGGTAAAAACGCCTATCTTTGCAGAATCCCAGATTTAGGCAGCTTTTCCTTTTCCATCTTTTTAGCAATTCTTTCGTTATCTCCAATTACCATGCATATCTCCTTCCATAAGTTGTTGTCTTTGACTTGGACTCTAATTAATATCCATAATTATCTTTAAAGCTACACACTAAATAAACAATTAAACCCAATATGCTCTAAAAACAATAATTCTATAAATCAAGACACAAAACAGGAAAGTGCACTAAAACTCAAGAAAATCGACATTATTGACTTCTAAAACACTAAAAATGATGTCTCATCTTAACATAAATCTATCACAAATGAGGAGACATCAATCGCGTAACGGGATGAACCCTAATTTATTTAATTCATGTATTTCAATATGGGATTAGTTTCTAGTTTAATTTGAATTGGGTATTTCATATTGCTTATTATTTTATATTAATTTTACTATCAATGAATTAGCTAATTGGAGATAGGTCATAGTAATTAAGCTATTCACTTTGGTGGGGAAGTGATCGCCTTGACGGGGATTTAATTACAGACATAGGTAATAAACGTAAGGTAGAAATGATTGATCCTGACGGACTTAGTTAACCTTATAGCCAATTGGGTAAGATCTCAATCATCTGAACGTAGCTTATAATCGCCCTGACGGGGTTTGTAACACCCTGAAATAGCTCCTAGGTCCACCCTGACGGGGGTTAGGAGAATCTAGAATCCCGACTATTACTAGTTACAAATTTGACCCTTAAAAGAAGCATTGATTAAGTTGATTTCGGTGAAACCCTAGCATGACTTAAGTACTATTTCTCTTTCTTGCGTCCATTCATATTTTATATTCTTACGTCTAATTATTTGCATTAAAATAGTTTAGTATTTTCTTTTATTTGCACTTTAGTCCTTAAACAAAAACAAAATGAATATTTATTCCATTTACTTTTAATTGTCATTCAAGCAACTATTTCCATTTATTGCATAACACTTTAGTCATATCCAATCCGTCCCTGAGATCAAAATCCCGTTTACCGGATATTACTTGGACGACCCGTACACTCACGGTACGTGTCTTGCCTTTTCAGGTGTGTTATTTTAGAACACACAAGGAGACACCACTATAATCACTTTAAAAGTATTTTCCATAATAACATAAAAATAAAGAAATAAGATTCAAAGATTATACATATGCAAACCCAAGCTATGGGAGAATTAGTTCATAATAGAAATAGAACAAAGGATAAAAGTAACTAGAAACATATTTAAGCTAAAGAATATAATACAAATTACCATATGATAAAGGGATATGATGGACAAAAGGAGTTTGCAACTCTCCAGCTTCTTGTCTTCGTGTACATGTCAGCTTGTTCTCTGGACGATTATAAGTGTAATTATAAATCTAATTGTGAGAAAGGACATGGTTACAAAGGTATCTAGGTGTATTTATAGGTTCTAGGTCGAAATCTTGGAGCGTAAGTCAAGTTATTGAAGTCCTATTCCTTTTCAAATTGTTTCCTAAAATATAGGACAAGATAAACACTACAACTTTATTGGTCATATCTTCTTCCTTACTTATCAGAATTCAGTGTATTGAAATAATCGCAATTCGAAATTTATCTGCTCATAAAAGGGATCCTCCAAATTCGTAGCTGACTTTCTGTAGCTTCCAAAACACTGGACAACTTCACATTATCAAAGATTTATTTGGCAGTTTTTCCTTTCCTAAATCAACTTTATTTCCTTTTAACTCTAGATTTCGGCTTGGATCTTCTTTCCTTAACTCTTTGACATTAATTTGGCATCTAGTTATTTCTGTTTACCTAAGAGTTTCACATTAACACATTAAATTATACCCATATGCTCTAAAAGTAAAAATCTCCAAATCAAGGCATGAATCAAGAAACTATCAAATAATGGGGGGAAATCCCTTAACAATTAATATAATGCACCTAAAATGATTTCTCATGAATAGAATCAATTCGCACAAATATGGAAACATCACCAAGGGCATTTAAAGAGCATGCGCTCCACATTAAGTTACATATTTTATAAAGATTGCTATCATTACATTTTGTTTTATAAAGGTTTTCTTCCTTGAATCGTAGCTTTATAATTGCCATCCACATAAAATTTCTTATTTTAGGGATAATACACATTTTCCAAACTTGGTTTGTGTTGGTAATAGAGATAGTTGGTTTATTTTCTTCTTTTAGGTTTTTCTTCTTATTTTGAGATGTTTTTAAATTATGGTATGTTTCTTTAACACTATAATTTATATCTTTGCAATAATTAATACATATTTGATCTTGGCATTCAAATTTAGGTATGAGTATTATTTTAATTTTATCTACTATATCTGGAGAATAGATTCTGTTTAATTTTTCCATATTCCATGCATTATTTGTGTTATTTATAAGTTCTTTTATTGTTGTATAACTGGAGTTTAAAGGTTTTTTTATTATTAGTGTTGTTGGCTATGCAAGTATCTTTATTAATGTTAATTATTGGTTTATCACCTAATTTCCAAGAGATATTATTCATAAAAGTTTCTTTTCCTTGTATAATGTTTTTCCATCCCCAAAAAGGTGAGCTTTCCAGTTTTGCTTCAAGGAAGTTACTATTGTTAAACTAGTTCCCTTTTAATAATTTATGAAGTAAGGATTTAGGGTTTCTTGCGATATTCCATACTTGTTTAACCAATAGTGCTCTATTCATGAGGTGTAGATCTCTAAAGCCTATTGTGAATTTGTTAAATCTTCTCCTTTTGTCCAATGGATTCTTTTTTTGCCTTTATCTCCCCAAGAAAAAATGGCTATTGTGTATTTTGGTATTATAATGTATGACATCAAATAATTTGGAACACTTTGTAGTATTGCCTTTATTAGTATTTCTTTTATTCCTTCTAATAGGTATAAGGTTTTCCAATTTTCAATTTTTTGTAGTATTCTATCTATTATAAAATTGTAAATCTTTAGTTTTTCCTCTTCACCATTTTGTTGGTAAACCTAAGTAATTTCCTACATTTTTGTTTTTTTATATTTAATTTGTTTTCCATTATATTTTGGATAAAACTTGATGGGTTAGGGCTAAAGATAGCACCACATTCATTAATATTAAGACTTAATTAAGTTTCATTTTTATATTTGTTCATTATATCGTCAAAAGCTTCTATTTCAATAATATCTGCTTTTAGGAAGAACAAACAATTATCCGCAAAAAGAAGATTTGTTATTTCTGGACATTTATTACTTATTTTTATTCCTTGAAGTAAATATTTATCTTTCTTATCTTGGATAAGTTCATTTAACGTCTGTATTATAACTTATGAGGCAAGAAATTAAGGGGTCAAGGGGACCCCCCTGTCTTATTCCTCTTGTAGGGTTTTTTATATTGGTGGTGGGATTCACCATTAATTAGTATTGAGTATGTGACTGAGCTGATACAAATCATGATTTTTCTAACTCAGTCACTATTAAAACCCATTAAATCATTCAGAAAATCCCATTCAATGTGTTCATATGTTTTTTTAGTGTCAACTATAACAACAACCATATATCTTTTTGTATTTTTCCTTTTTTTTATATGGGATATTACTTCATGTGCAATCATAGTATTTCTTATATTAGGTATAAATGCACTTTGTGTGTCACTTACAAGGTGATTCATTAAGGTTTGAAGTCTATTAACCAAAATCCTGGCTATATGAAATTTGAACAACTAATGGGTCTGTACTATTACTATTTCATATTTGATGGTTTCCCAACTTTAGGAATTAGGGTTATAAGTGTTTAGTTAGTATTTTTCAGGTGACCTTTATTATTCCAAAAAATATTAATAAATCTCATTATAACTAGTTTACTGATACTCCAATACTTTTTGAAGAAATTACCATTATAACCATCCGGTCCTGGTGCTTTATTAGGCCCCAGTTCCCAACTGGCTTTTTTTACTTGTGTTTCATTGATAGGTTTGTTTATATTATCAGTCGATTGATGATCCACTTTTTGTTTAATAAGTTGTAGGGTATTATTGTAATCTCTATTTCTAGATGTTGTGAAAATATTGCTAAAATAATTGATAATTTCTCTATTGATTTTTTTTCTAACCAATTACCATCATCAGTGGTTAGTCTTAAAATTTTATTTCTACTTCTTCTTTCTTTTGTACAAGCACGATAATACTTGGTATTTTATCCCCTTTATTAAGCCAGCGATTTCTGGATATTTTTTTTAGTAACTTTCTTCTCTTTTTCAAGTTTCTTCAAGTATTTTTATGATATTATTATATTCATCCCTGTTATGATTAGGTTGGAAGTCGTTAGAAAGAATTTCAAGTTTTTTTATAAGTTTATCAATTTGGATTTTGTTATTACCAAATTGTTTTCTTATTCCATAATCTTAGATAAAGGCTACATTTTTTTAGTTTGTGGTTTATAACTGCATAAGGGTTTCCCCTTAGTGTTACGTTATCCTCCCATATTTTTTTTGTAATATTTAGATAGTCATTTTCTAAAGTCCAAAATGATTCAAAATAGATTTATTTTGTGTTTCTATTTACTAATTAATAATGATATATTACCAGTGGACTGTGGTCAGATCCTATAGTTGGTAATACAGCTGTCCAGGCGTTGGGTAAAGATTTTCCCATAAAGGGTTATGTAAAGCTCTATCAAGGTTTGCCTTTATTAATTTATTACCGAATCTTCTATTCGTCCACAGGAATTTGCAACCACCATTTCCTCAAGATTATTGAGGTTTATAAAAATTATTAAAAATTTTAATAGATTTTTTATGATAAATATTTCCACCTAGTTTTTCATTTAATTTTTTTAATGCAATTAAAGTCTTCAACTATTGACCATGCTTTATTTCTAGGTTTTAGTTTTTTTAAATTATTAATAGAATTTTCTTTATTATTCTCACACGCACTTAAATACACATAGGTTATATACACTTCTTCATCCTCTTCATTATTATAAACACAATGTATAAACTCTAAGAGGTTTCTATAATCTCAATCTTAAAAGCCTTTTTAAAAAAAAATTGATATACCACCTTTTATTCCTATGGTTCAACGATTCCCAATAACTCCATATCAATAATTTTAGCAACATTCTTAAGTTTATTAAATAGATTCTTAGTTTCCGATAGAAATTGCCTCTGGTCGATGCTTTTCACAGAGGTTCTTAAGGTCGTGGATGGTCAGGGGGCTGTCAATTCCCTGACAATTCCAGGCTAGATGTATCATTCTTCCATTCAGGGTTGATTAGGTGCAACCCCGTAATACACGTCTTGTTTGTTAATTCGTTCAATTTCTTTTTTCTTCTCCCGAGAATTCTTCTCCTTGATTGCTTTTGTATCCACAGAAGCACTAGGAGTCTCGTCCTCAATCGCCTTTTGTTTCTGAATTAAAATTCTTCTTCGTTCCCAGATTAATTAATTTTGCTTTTTTTCAGCGAAAGCCATTTGGTCATCGAATTTGAAGTTTTTTGTGATGGATTTCTGTTTTTTCCATCCATCTTTACCATGTCTCTCAACTTCTCTCGTTTTATTTCTGATAGCTGAGTTTTCATTGATTGAAGCATAAGATTCATTCTCTGAATTGAAGAGTTAAGTGATTCCCATTGCATCATTTCAATCGTTTGACTTTGTTGATTTTGTAGGTTTGTTTTTTTGGTAATTGAACATGGTTATTTTGTTATTTTCAATTGTGGTGTGGGGATTAGAAATATCTTGTTTCTCTGCAGGATTGATGTTTATGTTGTTGGGTGGAATTTGCAGCGTGTTTGTGCTTGTGTTGTTGGGTGGAGTTTGGTGATAGCTTGTTTTTAGTGGTGCTGGTGTGAATGGTGATGAAGGTATGGATAGGCTAGATGATTGAGGAGTAGTTTTTGGTTGGATGTTATTCATGGTGGTTGGAGATTGTTTTGGGTTGAAAGGTGTAACAATAATTTTATTTGTGCTTTGATTAGGAGTGGTGGGGGATGGATTCGTAGATTAATTGTTAATGGGAGGAGATAGGGTTAGGGTGTTGTTTGATTTGTTCGATGGTGGGGATAAGAGAACATCAAAGTATGTTTAAGTTAATATGGTAGTACTTGAAGAAGATACTGTTGTATTTGTATTTTCGCCTTCCATGTCAGTTGCCAAAGTGTTGGAAGGGGAAGTGGCCAAGTCGAGAGTTTGGCTTCGTGACTCAGCAAAGACTTTATCCAAGTCAAATTGTTCATTCGATGTCGTTTGGTTTACCAACTAAATAAAAAAAATCTTCTTTCTACTTCTCATTTACTCCATGGTTATTACCCGCTGGGTTTCACTCTCTCTCACCGCTTTAAATGTGAAGTGCGAATTGTCGGCTTCCTCCGTATAAATCTCTTCATGTCTATCATTAAAGTCCTGCTGATTAGGTATGTGATTTGATATTTTCTTTGCTTCGATTTGACTTGCATGAACAAAAGTAATTAGACACTAAGCATACAAATTGTCTCAAAGAGTAATGATATATACCACCCAAATACCACTCAATGACGTGGCGTGAATTGGTTGGCTATATGTCGTTAATCTATTTTTTTTTGATCTAATTAACGATTTCTTACCAACTAATTCACGCCATGTCACTAGGTAGTATGATCGACGTGGTGTGAATTGATTGACTAAAGAATGTTAATCTATTTATTTTCTTGATCTATTTCTTACCAATCATTTCACGCCATGTTATTGGATAGTATTTAAATGGTATACTTTTGGATGATATATATCATTACTCTTGTCTCTGCTTCATAAATATATTTATATCCAAAATGATCTGATACCTCAAACGTATGAAATAAAAAGATAATTTCTACATTAAATCTCAAAAAACTCCCATAAATAATATCTTTTATACCTCACAATTTGGCACAAAAAAGAGAGATGTCTTTTTTTTTTTTGTTCCAAGTAAAAGAGAGATGTCAACAAGTGTCCTAATTATCATTCTATTTCTACCGATACCAATTCTTTTAAGCTATGCAGGCTACTATCACCTATTTAGTTTATTGCTTTTTGGATAACACAGTTATTAATTTTCTTTATTTTTGGTATTCTTTTAGGCTTTTTTTATTCGTAAACACCTTGTATAGTTCTTAAATATAATATTAGAAGGAAAAGAAAGTGAATAATTGTTCTTTATTCCGAAAAACACAATACTATGTTTTTATATATTTCTTGTCCAAAATAGTTAGGTTTCAGTGTTTAGGGTTTGGTGTAACAAAATGGATGCTGTAATAGTACGCGAATCCGTCACAACAGCGTAAGAATAAAATCAGATACAGATTGTGTGTTATGTAATATATATATAGATAGGGTATATATTTACTTTTAAATATATAGGAAGTTAAAGCTATAATATAGGCCATTGATAGCACCAGCTTCTGTAATTTGCTTTACGTCATGTCCATAACCAGTAGCCAAGAATATGGAAAAAGAAAAGAAATAGGCTTACGTTAAATTATGTATATATAAAAATTACTCCCTTCTATTAAAAAAATTGTCATTTTCACATAAATTAGAAAAAGAACGATTATGATAGACTATATTTATTAATATACTTTTTGTAAAATACGCTAAAATTTTGAACTATTATTGAAAATATAATTTTTCTTTTGAGATCGATAGTTAACCTAGGGCTTAGGTTACTCCGCAGAGATCAAGAAGTTCTGCGATCGAATTCTATTGGAGTCAAAATTAAAATTACTTCGAATCTAAAGTAGTTCTCTCTCATGTATTAATTTTTTTTTATGTACACAATATTTTGTGGATGGTGAAGAAGTACATACTACATAGATACATGTATATAAGACCATCTCCAGCAGATGCGTCAAATGGTTAATTACTGCAAAAGTGAGCAAATTGCTCACTCCAGCAGATACGGTAAACGCTGGGACCTACAAAACTAATGCGCTATATTGGTTCTCATATACGCTATTTTCATTGCATATTTTTCCATACGGTAAAATTTTATATTAATATTTTAATCAATTATGAGATTGTTTATTAATAAAAACACTTTTTCTTATTTATCAATATAAATAAATAATACACCATGAAAATATTAAACATATATATAAATCTAAAATTTTTGAAAAAAAAATATATAAATTGAGGAAAAGAAAATTGAGATTAATCAAGTTTTTTCTTTTTTAAGTTTCATTGGTATTTTATATTATATTTATAATCAAATCTATTTTTTAATATATTATTAAATTTTAAATTTAAATATTATTTATGTACATAGATATATATATATTTAAGTAAAAGTAATTTTTTTATTTAAATTAAATAATAATAAAATTAAATATTATTATTATTACTATTACTATTATAAGTAGTATTTTTATTTATATTATTATAAAAAAATAATTAAAAATCAAAATTATAAATAAATAGTAGATATGAAATATAATTATAGAGTAACTGAAATAGTAAAACTGGAAATTGATACGGTAAATTTATGAAGTAGCTGTATTTTGATACGGTATAATGAAATATAGAGTATAAAAATAGCGCATCTGCTGGAGATGGTCTAACCTAAAATAACAAACCTAAAATAATAATGACACTCAATAATATTAAACAGATCACTTAAATATATGATATTCATTTTTGTTTTTTAAAGATATTGAATAAAATATCTAAAATTCATTAAAACAATCCCAATTAGAGTGATGAATAGATTATTTACCTACCCAACCAGGAGCGGATCCAGAATTTCGAGTCGGGAAGGGCTATTATTGTTACGGAAAAAACCACACCCAATAAATCTTTTATATATGTAACTAAAAAAACACCACAAATTTTTTTTGCACACTACGCAAAAAAAATCATATTTACTAAGTAGCTACAACGAAAAAAATTCACATACAGATTGAGTACTAAACTACTAATGCAATTTGGTGTATTTTATCGTTATTCGTGGAGCTACCTATTTTATTAATTCATGGATATTTACTATGCACTCTAAAATAGTAGCTATAGTAATGAGTATTTCACAAATACCCACAACTGTTGTAATCTGTATTATGTATCAGAGGTCTAATACTTGTTCACATTATACCCGATTTTTTAAGTTTTAGCGGCAGAGGTGGAAAGAACACAAATATGATTGCATTAATTCAATAAACACAAACACGATATAACCAAAAACTCAAAAGAATACAATAAATTTAATAAAAATGCATAACACAAAAATCAAAATAGACAAATTAGAATTTTCTGAATTTTAATTCAAACAATATAGAATATTGAAAGAATTTTAAGACACACCTGAAAAATCGAGATTTCTAATAAATTGATTTTAAAAATATATATTGAGTTGAAGAGCTGTAATTTTAAATTAGCTAATTTTTCAATTGAAGAACTATAATTTTTTCTATTAATATTTTAACATATTAAATAAAAAATAGGTTAAATTATAACGGTAGCCCACCTCAGCCCTCCCCTGTATCCGCCACTGTACCCAACCCATCAACAACAATAATCTAGCGAAAACCACCGGGACTAGCTCAGTGGCCAGGATCCTGTCTCTCAACTAGGAGGTACAGGGTTCGAATCCCCTCAGCCGTGTAAGCAAGGGGTGCATGGTTCGAGTCTCCTCCCTGAACATGGGTAACCTAGTTCTGATTAAGTGGGAGTATGCATGAGGAGGCGTGTATATTTCCTATGGGATTAGTCGTGGTGCGCGTAAGTTGGCCCGGACACCCATACATCGAGAAAAAAAAAAAACAATAATCTAGCGAACCAAAAAATAAATAAATTAACAACCACAAATAAAATCATAATCTGTCAGAATTTCTTTCTATACAATTATTTCATTGTTGATAAAATCCTATTCCATAATATATTTTTTTCGGACAACCACCTATTCCATAATTAAACACTCATGTTATGAAATTTTATATTGAAAAAACTGATAATAGAATAATAAAAGGATTAAATCGAAAAACTTATAATCAAATATCACCCTAAACATATGAAATTATAGTAATAAAATAAGAACTTCTCTGATCTTAGTGTTACATCATGTGCTCTTTCTTCAGTCTTCATTCCTATCACATGTCAATCAAGTATCGATCATCAAATTTATAGCTCACTTTTTTAGTTACTAAACTAGTTTAGTAGTAGACTAGTAGTGATACCGTCCAAAAAAAAAAAAAAGTAGACTAGTAGTGATCTCTTTATTACGTAATATTTTTTTTTGGGTCATCTCTTCATCAAGTACTATTACAAAAGAAAAACGACTTTCTTGAACGTTCCTCGAATGTGATGTGACTTTTCACATCTAATTATAAACATAATATTCCATTGACAAAAAAAAAAAAAAAAAAAAAACATAATATTCGGCTGAGTAATAATATTTGTCACCTTGTTTCTTTTACCGTTATATCATCTCCTACGTGGATATTTTAAACACCAACCAAAGTGTTTCTTTTTTCTAATTACTTTTTTCTTTCTCTTTAATTTAATGTCACATAAGGTGACACATAAGGAGTAAAACAAGAGTGAACCCAGAAGGAGTGACAAATATCATTACTCTATCCGATTACATTAAGAAATTCTATTTTTTGGAAAATTCTTCCAAAATATCCTTTCTTTTACGATTTAGACGAATAAGTACTTAAATTTATAAAAATAACAGATAGGTACTTAACATTATGTTTTTTACCTATTATTAATATTTGCCGTGAATTTTAGCGTTAAATGTCACTTGTCTATGATTAACATAATGTTTCTATTTGGAAATAAAGAACATTGGGTATGTTTGTCCATTTTTGTAAAGTTGGGTACTTCATTTTGGAAAGAAAAGGTAACCACGTCATTGACACGTGGTATTTAACCAAAAAATTCACGACGGGTACTAACAGAAAGTAAAAAACAGAACGTTGGGTATCGATTTGTCAACTTTATAAGCTTGGATACTTATTTGTCAAAATTTGAACCGATGGGTATCCACGGAAGAACTTTCCTTTTTTTTAAACATATTTTAGATTTTTTTAAAGAAAAACATTTGAATAAAAAAAAATTGTAAAACAGACACAAAGACGCTTTTCCGAGGAAAACCTTTGCGTTTTTAGTATTAATGAATAAAAAATTAACTAATTATCCATAATTAAGTAGAGGTGCTCCTTGAAGGAGTGCCTCCTTCATAAAAGTATTGGGTTTAAAGGCGCTCCGTCGAGGAGCGCCTTTTGCAGATTAAAACAAATCTACAACTCATTATCGAACCTACCGAAGGCGAAGAAAACAAAGTTTCCCTCCTCCGTGAAACTGTTGCGCCGCCACTACTTCGTCCACCACCACCACTATTCTAACCATTTTCTTGGTTTCCAAATCCAAGTTATATTCACCCCCTTCCTTTATTTTCATCTAGTAAAATCTCATATATATATATATATATATATATTATAATTTTTGCTAGTATTATTGTTGTATTGCACTATTAGTGATGAATTTTAACTTTAAAAAGACAATTTTGTATCAGGTTTTAGTATATTTGTTGTACTATATTGAACTATTGGTCTCTTAAATTGAACTTTTGCATTATTGGTCCCTTTAATGGGTAATACTAATTAGAAACCTTTGTATTTTTGGTCCCTTAAATTGATGAAATTGCATTATTGGTTCCTTTATTTTTTCATTATTGCATTAATAATCCCTTAGATTTATGTTATTGCACTATAGGTCCCTTAAATATGTATAATTAAGTTTCAAATTTAACTAGACCATATTACATTATTGGTCCCCTGAACTTATACTATTGACAATTTTGATTTGTAATAGTTTTTTCCTTATAGGATGGTACCATGGCCAGAATAAGCGAAATAAATTACGATGGTGAAAGTGTATCCTGTGATTTATCCTAAAAAATATCATCGAAATCAAGTAATATGGAAAGACGACGTAAGTTATATTATCTTTTTTTCTTATATTTTTCCAATGTTTTATTTGTTTATATTTACCATTAAACCGTTATTTGTTTATGAATAGGAAAATTATGAAGTTATGACTATATGATCCACACTTTAAGAGATCGATATGCGTATCTTTCTATTTTTGAATCGGCACGTTTTGGTGTATTCAAAAAATACCCAAAGTAACTACCAACCGAGCCTTGTGCACCGCTTTGGTAGAAAGATGGAGATGAGAGACCCATACGTTGTACTTTTCGGTTAGTGAGATAACAGTGACACTGCAGGATGTCGCCATGATTTTAGGGTTACCCATTGGTGAACCTGTTATATGTCATGACACCTCAATAGAGATCGGTATGGTGTATACACGAATTCTCGGTTCGGATTATTAGACCCGAGGGTGGTTGGCAATTACCACAGGGTAATAATTGTGTTTTAGTACTGAATTGGCTTAAAGACAATTTCTCCAGTGAGTTTATATATTTTGGTACAATTTTTTTTAGACCCTCCGCTTGTAAATGGTAATTATGAGACTTTGAGTTATGGGGTTATATATTTAACTTGTCATGGGTGGTTATCTCCTCCCAGGTGCAAAGAAAAATGAGGTGCCTGCCTTATATATATATTTTATGGAAGATCTTGCTGATACCAGTACTTGCAGTTGGGGTTCGACAGTCTTGACGCATTTATAAATTGCCTTGTGTCATTGTGCCATAACCTTGGGCAATACCTATTTGTCGGGACGTGTTCCACTGATACACGTATTACAATTTATTTTCACAGATTGTTAAAGAATTGTTTGACTTTTGCAAATGATTATTATTATTTTGATACATATTTGGAGTTGGGAGAATTTACATTTGCGACTACTAATAAGAAATCAACCTCAAATCATTATAAATGCGCCCTTGTCTACATAGTAAGTACAAGAGTACTTTTGTCTCTATTAGACTATTCTTATGCCATTAATACTAATGATTGATTTGGTTCATAGTTGGACGGGGCCTAAATCCTGTAAAAATATCACAATAAATTGTCTTCCATTCTATCAAGACAAGTTGGATCAATTAGAACCCAGACAGTTAACGTCAACTATATATTACATTTTAACAAATTAGTTTTATATTTTTAATATAGTTTATTGTGTTAGGTTAATTGGACACCATACGATGGTGAACGACTAGTTAATGTAGCGCAAATATGCACAGATGCCCACGATAGAATGCTTAAATTTTTGTGTATACATAACTCCGATAGAAATAAAATAGATATTATGTTCCTATTGACCAGAGTAAAAAACACCCCATTAATATCCTCTCAAAACCTAAGCAACATACCATATCTTTTTTTTAAGTATCTAAGATATACTTCCATGTATAAAACAACTAAGTAAGAGGATATTGAGTCCCGTGCTTGATACCTATATCTCCTTTTACAAAACCATTGACTCTCCATTAAATGAGATTGATTAGCTTGTGGTTGTAATACACATGTTAATGCATGTTATAAATTGGCTAGGATAACCCATTTCTTAGAGGGTGCAAATAAAAACCTTCCTATCAATAAAATCATATACCTCCATAATGTCAACCTTGATTACCATATTTGTGAATTTGAAACCATGTTATACCCCCATACTATATCTTGAGCAATAAGTATGTTTTATCCTATTTTCCTACTTGCTACAAAAGCATATTGATTTTGAGATATAAGTTATTCTAATGTTACCTTGAGCCTTTGCGAAATAATATTTGAGATGACTTTTTTCGAGAACATTGCAACATGAGATTGGTCTGAAATCTTTCACATAGGTTTGATATTGAACTTTGGGTACCAATGCAAACAAATGTGCATTCAGTTTCTCAAATATTTATCCATCTTGAAAGGAATTTTGATGGCTTTACACACCTCATGGCCCACTATATTCCATGAATGCTTGAAGAATAAAGAAGAAAATCCATTCAGATCTGGAGCTTTTGACTTATTGATTTAAAATAATTACTTATAGTTTGCAGGATTATAGCTTTCATGACATCTAAGGATAATGGCTCAGGTGAGTTTGCTAAGCCAAGAATACTTGTGTAATAGTGTAAGATTTCTTCTGCAACTTTCTCCTCCTTATAAATCTATCTCTCATCTAATGTGGTGATATTCTTGATAGAACCACTCTCCCATAATTTTGTAAAAGTAATAAGTATTAGTTTCCCCTTTATTTCTCCAAATTGATCTTGATCTTTTCCTAGACATATATTCTTCATTAGTAAGGTCTCAGTGATATCATGTAGGATAACATTTTCATGCACAAGTAAATCAGGGTTAGTATCTCCTCCCATTCTCTGCATATGAATTGCCGCAAGTTCTTGTTGTATTGTTTTATTCTGGCCTTAAATGTTATAAAATTTAACTGGTTTATTTATTTCAATTTATCTTTAAGAAATTTGAGGTTTTTGACCACTTTATACACTTTCTTATCTTCAATATAAGTGCTTTATGTGTCTTCAACAATTTTGGTATAAAACTTATGAGTAGTCCATACTTCATAGAATCTAAATGTACATGGATTTTATTTCATTCATATATCACTCTCATTACAATGTAACAATGATCATATAGACCTAAGGTAGGGGTAATATTGTAAGATTGAGTTTAGGAAACTTTATAGCCACTTTTCATTTACCAGGGCTCTGTCTAATCTAGCTGCTCTTATTTGATCTCCAGTTGCTTTGTTGGTCTATATGAAGCGAGTGCCATTGTATTTCATGTCTGTGAGCTCTAGTTCATTCACTATGTTGATCATATTCATATCTAATTGGTCCAAACTTTTACATTTGAGCCTTTTTGAAACGTGCATAATCTAATCAAAGTCTCCTTATATACTCCAGTATTGATCTTGAACAATTGTACTTCACTACCTTAGATTTTGCCAAATAGGTCTTAAGCCCTCACAAATTTAAGCCCTAATCACATTACAACTCACAAACCTTAAGCCCTATTCTTTTCCAAGCACACAAACACAATTAAAGCTTCACCAAACCTTACCTCACATCAAAACAACATCAAATCACCATAATTTCATATCCAAATACGTCCTTACACTCCTACAAACAATATTTAATCAACCAAATCATTCCAAAACAACTAGAATCAAGAATAAAATTCCAAAATTTTCCAAAACCCTTTTCCTAAATTTTCTTAAACCCTTCTCACCCAAGGTTGGGTGAGAACAAGATAGAAACAAGCAAAGCTTCCAAGGGCCCTGATAGCTATATCAACATAAATTCAAGAAAGAAGTTAAAAAAAGGTATACATGGAAGATTTCTAGAGTTGGTTTATTGATTGGGATGGAGCACACTAGGATATATGTGAATGCGAATGTCGTGATACAAAAATTTTGCGTATAAGAGAAGCACTGCACCCTATCTTGGGTATTTATCACGCGAGGCACTAGCCTTGAAGAGTATGTTTTCTCCCTTCCCTACCATTTCTCTATTTGCAATATATGTGCTAGTTTTATTTTTTATTGAGTCTATTTTGAGTGGTGTCAACTACTCATTTTTTGAGTTGGGGTGTGGGAATTCGTTGTCCCTCATGTCCATTTTCTGTGATTAACTGATTTTTAGGTAAAATTAATTTTTTTAAGAGATGGAATAAGATGTAGAATGTGTTTAATGGCCTAAAAGCATAAAATTTAGTGAGTCAATGATATAAAAGCAATGTGTTTAGGAACTAGTTATATCGTATGCTTTGAAATATGAATATGAAAATACACCTTAAAAATAAAGAAAGGATTAGTAAGCAATGTGGTAGAAGAAAGTTTGATCTTAGGCGCCTTGAGGGGTGTGTAGACCGTGAGATCTGGCCTAGTTGATGAAAACCATTTAATGAACGTGCTAGAGGTGAGAAAGTAACAAAATTGCATAGTTTAGAAAGTGATGAAGGTGGTTCTCTGATAATCCCCTTGTTTACTTTTACCTTGTTGTCCAAATTTAATTGATTATTATCTGTCTCAGCCCCTTCTAGCCTTTTTAAAGCCTTTTATTAGCCATATTTCAAGCCATACCTTTTAGATTATAGGACTTTTCCATATGACCCTCACTCGAATCACAATGCTAAGACAGTCGTCTCAAGAGCTTGAGTTTGGGGTGATGGGATACGATTATGGGAAACAATTAGGTGGGTTTTTGAAGTTATGTAATTATTGTTTTTATGATGAACCACTTGTTTATATTGACCCTTTGTCGGAAAAGAAAATAAATATGACAAGAAAAGCAGTAGCATGACATCTCACATCAAAAAGAGAGTCATAGCTAACTTACAAAAAAAAGATATGAAAAAGAATTATATGAATTGGACCGGTATTGTGTAATTTTTATGTGATCATCTTGATGCTATATGTTGGGTTATTGGAGATGCGAATTAAGTGCATCAAATATTTGTTAGAGTTAAAACATTTATGAGAGTAACTCAAGCTCTAGGGCGATTCGTTGATGGCTAGTGAAGAGAGAGCCAAACCTCACTCTATATTATCCAAATATAGGACCATACTGTCCCTAAGCCTAACATTACAAACTTAAAGGCCTTATGATTCTTAGCTATGTGAACTAGAATTGATGATTTATGAGAGAGTAGTTAGATGGATCATTGGAGTCTTTGTTAGGATCGATGAACACTCTGTAGCCTCCATATCGTACTAAGAAAAGATCCTTTCCTTCGTGCATTGCAAAGCTAATCTAATCTTGAACTTAAACCGTGTCGATTGTTTGTATGATAAGTATATTAATATTAATTAGTTTGTACATATTATTACATGAAACTTGCAAAGTAGTTTCTTTAGGGCTATTCATTACATTCTCCTTTTCTCATGCTTATTTGCCTTAGATAATATTTAAGTGACTTCCCTATTATTCTTATTTTTATTTGTCCAGACGACAAAGTTTTGAGTTGAGGGCCTTAATGTCTTCCTCTTTGTGATAAATAAGTCCCATTGTGAGACATAATTTTAGGTATATTATGTACTTATTTTTTCCTATTATTTGACATATTCACTTTTCTTGCCTTGTTTTGAAGATTTGACACTTTTAGAGCTATTTGTGTGTAATTTGTTTGTTAAGTGTGAAGCTCTTAGTTACAAGGATTATATTTGATTCCAAGACTTGGAGAATAAGCTGAGGAAATAAGATCTAAGACAAAATTTAGAGTTAAAAGGAAAGAAATTTATTTTAGGAAAGTGCAAAAGCTGCCAAAAGTTCTTGTCCAGATTTAGATACGTGTACTTTCGATACTGCATATAATCGACAAGGATTTTGAAGGATCCCTTTTTTATCTAGATAGGTATTTTAATTGCGGTCGTGTGGATACCAAGATCAAGCGATTTGGAGATATAACAAAGGAGTTATGATTTTTACAAACTCTATGGGTCAACCAGTCTACTTTCTAAGGAAAACGAGCTTGAGTTGGATTATGACTCTAAAACCTAATCCATGGAAAGCCTAAAACGTTTTTTACCTATATAATATCAGCTCCTAATATTAGAAAATCATCCCTTGCCACCAGAGCTCAGTTTTTATCAAGAATTCATCACAGAATTGATTAGAAGGCTCTAGAGGAGGAAGAATCAAGAACTGGAGTTTCACCGCATCAATTCTACTCTTCTCCATCTCTATTCTTCGGGTAAATTAGTATTATATTTATTTTGTCCATAATTTAATTCTAAGCTATTTATTCCAAAGTACATTATGCATAGTTTCTCTTTTAAATTTGTATATGAACAATTGATTGTTGTTGTTCTATTTTAATTAAATATGGGATTAAAATATTTAATTGAACTGTTTTTTAATTAATTTCAACTGACTATATGTTCTTAATAACACTACCCATATCGTAGCTAAATAGTGGGTAACTCAAGTAATTAAGTTATCACCGGGGAGGGTGGTTTAGTTGCGGAACATATAGGCGTCTCTTGTGGGGTATTTACAGGGAGGTCTTGCCTAGCTAGATAGTCAATAAGGTTAGATTTAATCACACATCTGAAAATATTGTTGGGTCACCTGGGATGGGTCTCTAGTATCTAGGATAGCGTCCTAGTCAATTGGGAGGAGTTAGAAAGATAATCGAATCCTAACTATTGTAAAACTACCCATTCACCCTTATTCTTAGGAATCATTAATTCAATATGATAGGTTCATGCTTGCATTTCCTTAACTATTATCTTATCTGCACACTTATTTATTGTTTATTTAATTAAAAAATAAAATACTTTACTTACTTGCTCTTTAATCAAAACATTTAATACCATCTCTTATAATAGTGGTCACGAAGTTGAAATAACTATTTAAATCCTTAAGAACGAACTCGCTTTTACTTACCTATTACCTGTAACGATCCGTACACTTGCGGAAAGTTGATCGTGGCTTCCGAGGCGTGTGCACTTTTTATATAATTTTTTTTATAATTATCATACCTTTGGGTCCACCATATTTCTACCAGTTATTTTGATATAACGGTCAACCTAATCATGCATGTATACGAAGAGGCCCGATTAGGTGGTCTGGTTCAAATGTGTTGAATGTACCCTTTTGAAAGGTACTTGAAGAAATTTTTAAAATATATTTAGAATACGGAAAGGCCGAAATGACCAATCTCCGAGGGATATGTTGTAGAAGAGATATTGACAATATAGCACGATATCTAAAAGAAGAGAAGACCAAGTTCAACCAATCAAGTAGATATGTTGAGTCGATCATAGAACCAAAATAAATATCCATGTTCAGGAGCTAGTGTCGACCAATAAGTAAGAAATGGTATTGTAAACTCCCCTACAAAGAAAATGAGAGAATTGTCTTATACATCCTCCACAACTAAGGCAAGATCCAAAATCTTATGATGTAAGTAATTTTATAGTGTACTTCCAATACTTATTACTTATTTACATCATTATTTATGGATACAGTGAACACAAGGCTTGACTCCAAGTTCCCGATGTAGATTTAGAAAGAACTCACTGAGAAAAGTTTGCTCGATAGTTCAGTAAGAAGGTATATAACATTTTAATATTTGGTATTATAACTTTGTCTTTAGTAAAACAAAATCTTTTCCTATTTGTAAGTATTTTTAATGTGACAAGTTGGATATCCATGTGTTACAAATGAACTTATTGCATTAAGAAACATGTCACAAAAAGTCGTATACAAATTTAATTCTTGCGATATTAACGAAGTTAAATGGGTTACAAGAGTAAAAGAAAGAAAAAGAGTAACCAAAGATTAATTAGTTCAAAGATTCTAATATAAGCATTTCTTTTAAAAACCTGATTCTTTGAAATAGCACATAAATACGTTTATATTCTTTCAAAACTTTTTTCACTATATATAGGAGAGAAATGAATCTAGTAAGATTTGATTTTAAAATTCTTTTTAACTACAAAAATATTTTAATAGCCATTATTTTTTTATGTTAGAATAAGAGAAAAAACAAAATACAAGACTATCAGAGACTTCTATTTTTATAAAACAACGAAAGACTAAAATAAAACTCTATGACTAAGTTGCTAGGGCATTCAGTGACATCAATTTCAAATCTAATTCATTTGGCGTAACTGACCGCCACTCCATCAAGATCTTTTTTCACATGAAAGACTTTCCAATTAGGTAATTGGTTGGATTCTCTAATTAACCCTCATTGTGTGATTAATACCTTGTACTATTTCAAGGTTGTCAGAGTCAAATGAATAAATCTGAAGGTCCAGATCTGCTGCAGATTTCATGGACAAGAGGATGTCTCAAATTTCACCCTCAAATGCGATATTGAGTTTTCCTCTTCTGGTATTTCTGTGTTTAATTTCTTCCAGTCTATTTATTACCACTGATACCATGCTCGTAGGTTATCAGTTATTAATATAACAGTGTCATTGAGTCATACTTTAATTTAATAACTTCACAACGTCTTTAATATCTCATCAAATATTTTCTACGTTTTTAAAAATATTTTTATTCACTTAGGAAGGTTAGACCGTACGTCAAACGAATCTCACAGATCGCTGAAAAACACCAGAATTTGGTTTTCAAACATTTGTTGCGAAAACTAAAAGGAATGGCTGACACTGCTGCGAAAAAAGCTAGGCAAACGATAGTTTCGGAAGAAGGGAAGGCGGCCCTACCTTTAAACTTTTTAAGACTGGAGATTGGCTAATTACTGGCGACTTCTATTGTTTCGTTTGTACGGCCGTACCAAAAAAAAAGAAAAAAAAATTAAATCACTTTTTTTCTCAAAACTAAGCTGTATCTACTGTGAGCACTTTTTTTTGACAACTACTGTGAGCACTTTTTTTTTTTGTTCAAATGCATAATAATATAGATAGTAAAAAAAGCGGTTACAAGGTTTAGCCTACCCCAGAGGGTTCGGCTTCATTACATATCATAGTGGCTAAATGGGGAGGGATACAGGTACCCCAATTACCAAACAAGGTGCTAAGGAGCTCCTGTTTGGCAACCCAGTCAGCTGCTCCGTTTCTACTCCTAGATACAAAAGAGAAAGAAGGAGAAGATAGTTCAGCGAAATAATAAATATTACAAACTTAATTTTTAATTGAATGACTCAAAACTGGAAGCCCTAAAGAAAGAGGCTTCATGATAGTTGCTGAATCATTCTCTATATTCACGCTCCCAAAAGGAAAATTTGAAGCCATCTCTGTAGCTTTAAAAATTCCTGTGGCCTCTGCCTCTAACACCGAATCTGCCTCAATTTTTCAACTATTACCTGAAACAAATTCACCATTAGAGTTTCTTACTACGCAAGCAATTGCAGCTTCCATATCGGAAAAAGGTGCATCACAATTAATTTTAAATTTATTAGGAGGTTTTTTCTATTTATCTTTAAATTTTGGATTTTGTTTAATGTTTTCATTAACCTTTTTACCTAGATTATCATTATTATTAACCCACCATTAACATCTAAAAAGTTGATATCGTTAGGATTTGAAATTTTATAATATTATTTCCTGTTTTCCGTAGTTTTTCTGATTGTGTTCAAGGAATTACACTTTTTGTTATTATAGATAAAATTATTTTTATCTTTCCAAATATGATATATTATAATATATAAGTTCAAGAATCTTATCATGATTATTAAAATTCTTTGCTATGTTTTATATTTGGTTTAACATCCAAAGATCTAACCTTACTGTGAGCACTTCAAATGTTCAAGGAAAGCGTTATTTGGTAAAGCCTAAAAAAGGTAACCAAAATTCTTATGAAGTTTGATCAATAATTTGGGGCTGTATAACAATTATCAAGCCGACAAAAATTGTTGACAAAGTTTACAGCTGTGAACTACAATTACAAACAAAAAGATTCCTGATCTCTCCCAAGCGGAGATGCAAATGTTAAGAAAAGACAAATGAAAAAAGAAATTACGTAAAAGCTAGGACTAGGCCAATGTTCCATCTATGGAATCGGTGTGATTATATAAAGAGTAATGTTAGATATGAACCCCAAATCGTATTATCTTTCTATTACTTTTTACTTGAATTTTAAATCAACTAATTATATAATTTTTTTTCTTTTATGATTAGTCTATAGAAAATACGATAAAAGATAAAAAGATGATTGTGATTTAAAATGATATTCAACATTACTTTTATATTCTGTTCCATTAAATTTGTCCACTTAATTTTTCACATATAATAAAAAAACATAATAAATGCATTTACTATTATAAAAATACCCCTAAATAGATAATATATTTGGAACATTATTCTTAATAAGTAGACAATTTCAGTGGAACCAAAAAAGTATAAATTAAGAATAATTAAAATAAATTAGCATTTATATTTTTAAAATAAGTAGTACGATATCTAATATTTTATTTTAACAATCATTATGTTTATTGTTTATTATATTATCAAATACCTATGTGGTAAAGTAAGGGAAAAAGCATATTCAATTAATTTGAAACTAAATAAATAAATATTCATATTTTTACAACGTTACCATTTAAGAACTGAATTAACGATAACTATCAATAATTGATCAAATTTGGATACCTCGTTTTTTAAATTAAAATTAGGACACTTAATTGTCAAATTTGATATATTAGGTATTGTGAGGGTATTTTTCCCTATAAATTAAAAGCAATGTTTGATATTACGAAAAAATATATACAATCACTTGTTTATTTATGATATACATTTAAATGGTCTAACCATGTAAAAAGTAACGGACTAATGTCCAAGAAATTTTTCACAATAGTTTTAATTCTATGTTACTACCGTCTTCATTAATTTCCCACCATAAAAGGCATCATACATTTGATTTTTTTTTTTTTCGTTTTTACCACAACCGCTGTCGACATTCCCTATCTCTTCCAACACCTTCCATACTTCTATTCCATGCTCCTATTCCATACTTCTAGCCCAATATATTATGGATTATGTTAAGTTATATATATGTTGTTACTCAGACTAACAAAGTAACATCAAAAAAGTAATTGCGTTACTTTTAATCACATACTATTTATTATGTAGGAAGTAAATTCTGAATCCCTAAAGAGTATATCAATAAAGCTAAAAGTATTCTCTTGTCAAGCACATATATTAGGAGTATTAGAAGTTGAAAATTAACTTTTGTCACAATTTAATACTTCAAAACTAAATTGCTAAAATGATGCTTAACTTTTACTATTGTTATAAATCATGTTGTATATCATATGCCTACAATTGAGAATGATATGCTTTCGAAAATTATTCTATTACACTACTACATTTCGCCTGTTTACCGACGACAGATCACCGGCGAATCACGGGTCGTCGGTAAACGTCCTTGATTACCGACGACGACGTTGTCGCTAATATTTACCGACAAATCGCCGTCGTTAAAAGTATCGACTTCGTCGTTAATTAGTTGGTTTGAATTTTTATTTTTTTTAAACGTAAATTTGCCGTCGCTAATGAGGACGACGACGTTTTTCGCCCTTAATTAGCGACGAGTTTATTATAATTACCGACGAATTTACGTGTCGTCGGTAATTAATTAATATATTTTTAAAGGCTGCAGGTTTTTTATCTCATAAAACACCCACACACACCCGAAAACACCTCCGAATTTCTCCCAAAAAATCCCAGATTTTTTTTTCTATCCTAATTGATTCTCCAATTTGTCTTGCACCATTCCCGGGTCCATAATCAAGGTGGGGCATTATCAATATCCATTTTCATCAAAAAATTTAAGGTAAATTCATGAAATTCCATGTTTTTAAAATTTAATTTTTGTTTTAGAATTGTGTTTAATTGTTGATATATGATGTGATTAGGTGTATTAGTAGATTGTCTAGGTGGGTTGTGGTCATCAATCCTCTTCTTAACCATCTAATTCATGGTATTTTCAAGAAATTTCATGCTTTTTCATTTTTTTTAATTGATATGTGTTAGTTGCTATAATTAGACATGATTAGGTTGATGAATTACATGTGATTTGCTTTACTTTTTTATTATTATGTCTTGTAGTATGCATGTTTGGTTGTATTTAATTTTTTGTGTTCATATATTATTATTTGTTTTATTAATTATATGAATTTTATTATCTATATATTGTGTTGTAATTTTATTTATTCAATGGTTTGTAATTTTATTCATTCAATGGTTTGTAATAATTATTCATTCAATGGTTTGTAATTTTTATTATGTCATTTATTGTGTTGTAATTTTTATTCTTCTTTTTAATTGGGTTGTAATAATTATATATTTTATTTGTCTAGTTGTATAAATTTGTTGCGAAGAGATGAATCCGGATTTGGATAAGAGTTGGATCGATACAACTAATTACTATACGAAAGAATATGTATCTGGGGTTATTCGTTTTATCGAATATGCAGAGAAAAATGAAGATTGTACCACTGGTTTCATGTCTTGTCCGTGTACGAAGTGTAATAATTACTCTCGAAAACCCATCGACGAAGTTAGGACCCACCTTCTTAAACACGGTTTCAACAAAACATATCTTGTTTGGACAAAGCACGGCGAGAACGAGGTGGTAATTCCCGAGACAATTCACGTACCAAACATAGATAGCGAAATGCATCGTGTTTATGAGGATGTGAGACAAAGTTACTATGTTGGTGGTCATCCGGGAGATATTGAAATGAGAGACGCACATCTTCCTAGTCAAAACAGTTTTGATTCATTGTTCGAAGAATTGGAGACAGAATTATATCCTGGTTGTACAGCGATGAGTTCATTGAATTTCATTGCCAAGCTTATGCACGTAAAAGTAAAGAACAAGTGGAGTAACACATCATTCTCCGAGCTGTTAGAGTTGGTTGGTCGTGTTTTACCGAAACCTCACAACTTGCCCGATTCTTACGAAGCATGCAACAAGAAACTTAAAAGTTTGGGCATGGGGTATGTTACTATCGATGTTTGTTTGAATGATTGTGCAATCTTTTACAAGGAGAATGAAAAACTTGACAATTGTCCAGTATGTGGTGAATCAAGATATGACCCGAAGAAGGGTAACAAAGTACCGCATAAGAAGCTTCGTTACTTTCCGATTGCTCCGAGATTGCAGCGACTATACGCATCGAAACACACCGCTGAAGAAATGATATGGCACCATACCGGAAGAAGTTCCGATCCAGATGTGTTGCGTCATCCGGTTGATGGTGATAGTTGGAAGAGATTTGCAGCGCTACATCCTGAGTTCGCCAGTGAACCTCGGAATGTATATTTGGGCCTTGGACTCGATGGGTTTTGTCCGTTCTCGATGCAGAATAACTCCTACAGTATGTGGCCTATCATATTGACCGTCTACAACTTGCCACCGTGGACATGCATGAAGGAGACCACATTTCAGCTTTGTTTGTTAATTCCGGGTCCCCGCTCACCCGGAAAGGACATGGATGTCTTTCTCCGCCCTATTATAGACGAGTTGGACATGTTGTGGAGAACAGGTATCCATACGTATGACGCCCACACGAAGCAAATGTTTTTAATGAAGGTTTGTGTGTTGTCCACGACCAATGATTACCCCGCTCGGTCATACGCTTCAGGATGGTCGGGTCAAGGTTACATGGCTTGCCCAGAATGCATGGATTCCACTCCTTCGTTGAAGGTGAGGAAAGGGGTCGTTTACTTTGATCATAGACGTTGGTTACCTATCAAACATGATCTCAAAGATGATACGGTTTCGTACAAGGAAACCGATAAACGTGCCCCACCGAGGAAACATAGTCCTGCTAGTATTCAGACACAGCTAGATGGGCTTCCGATTGTGTTTCCCGGTAAACACAAGGATTTCGGGGGCAAGGTGACAAAAAAAACAGGGCCGCGTGAGACAAACTGGAAAAAAAAGAGTATTTTTTATCGTTTACCGTATTGGTCAGAAAATTTGTTAAAACATAACATCGATGTAATGCATTGCGAGAAGAATGTGTGCGACAGTTTGCTTGGTACGGTTATAGGAGTTGATGGTAAAATAAACAAAGATAACGTGAAGGCGCGAATGGATCTTATGGATTTGGGAATTAGAAAGGAGTTGTGGATCTCATCCGAAGAAGGTAAGACGATACTAAAGCGAGGAAAGTATACGTTATCAGCGGAGAAGAGGAAGATTTTTCTCGAGTGGTTACGGGCACAAAGGTTTCCAGATGGTTTCGCGTCTAGTTTGAGGAATAATGTTCACATTGATACGGGAAAGATTATTGGAATGAAATCGCATGATTGTCACGTTATGATGCAGTATCTCTTTGTTTGTTGTCTTCCCGGTCTTTTAGAGGATAAGCCGATTAGCGATGCGGTAATTGGCTTAGCGAACGTGTTTAGAGTTGTTTGTAGCAAGAATTTGAGTAGGAAACAGTTGTTAACCGGTAAGGCAAAAGTGGCTGAAGTAATGTGCAAACTAGAAACTATCCTGCCTCCTGCATTTTTTGACATAATGATCCACCTGGTGATACACTTGTATGATGAAGCATTGCTAGGGGGCCCGGTTCAAATGCGCTGGATGTACCCATTTGAAAGGTATTTAAAAAAGTTGAAAGAGTATATTCGAAACCCAGCTAGACCAGAGGGTTCAATAGCCGAGGGTTACGTGGCGGAAGAGACGTTGAATTTCATATCCAGGTACCTTAGTGAAGAAAAAACAAAGTTCAACATTGTTATTTATATTTATATCTTTATTTATTTATAGGTACCTTAGTGAAGAAAAAACAAAGTTAAACGATTCAGGCAGATACAACGAACCACCGCCAGTGCATAGAGAGTTATCCGTTTTCAAGTCCCAGTGTACTCCAGTTGGCAAGAAAGTATCTGGTGCTTTAGCGTATAAGGATAAGGAGCACGTCATTTATTATATTTTGAATAATTGCGACGAAATCGAGACATTTAGGACGTAAGTAACGTTGTTATTTATATGTTTATATATTTATATATTTATATATTTATATATTTATATATTTATATATTTATATATTTATATATTTATATATTTATATATTTATATATTTATATATTTATATATTTATATATTTAATGATTTATTTATATACCATTTCAATTATAGTGAACACAGATCCACACTTTCGGGAACGACTGGCGAAATAGATTATATGCACCGTCAAATGTTTAAGGATTGGTTTTTGGATAAGGTATGTAACATTGGTTTAAATAGTATTCTTTTTATTTTCAATGTATCTCATGTTTTTTCAATGACAGGTTCATGGAATGGAATCCCGTGGTGATCCGTTAGCTACCCCTGAGATAGTGTCATTGGCAAACATGCCTTATGGTGCGGTGCATATGTACGATTCATGTGTTGTGAACGGTGTAAAGTGGATAACAAAGAGTAAAGGAGAAAAAAGAGTGACGCAAGATTACGGTGTATGCGTCATGTACGATGGGTCACCATATTACGGCGAATTATTGAAAATCTTGGAGCTAACATACACTGGAGGGTGCTCGGTTGTTATATTTGTATGTAAGTGGTACAAGAAGAGTGAATCAAGGATAGAACACGGGGTAACCTTTATCAACACAGCAAGCGTTGATTGGCCAAACGAACCATACATTCTAGCATCGCAAGCAAAGAAAGTGTTTTATATTGACGAGATTCGTGCAAAGAAAACATCGAAAGAATGGAAGGCCGTTTGGGAAATAAATGATCGGCATGGATGGAGTCCCGAGTTATGGGGTTCGGAATCATTACCTACCAACAATGAGAGAATCACAATACCTTTGGTTAACCCTGGTAATTTTTCCGTTATGATGAACTTGGCAACTACCGAGGAGGTCGAGATTGACCAATCTCATTTTCGTATTCAATTGCCTTTTGAAATTAGCACTGTTGAGAACGAGGAAATGGAGGATGACACGTGGGAAGAATATGGAGACGAAGAACCTATTGAGTTTGATAGTGATGGTGAGCCTATAGTTGACAGTGGAGATGAAACTGACTAGTTGTATTTTTTTGATTACATGTATTTTTTGTTTTTTGTATTTGAATTTGAATTCTATAGTTGACCAAATTCACCAAACACTATCACTTGACTCCTATAGTTGACCAAAAGCACCAAACACTATCACTTGACTCCTATAGTTGACCAAAATTACCAAACACTATCACTTGACTCAAGTTTGACTCCTATTGTTGACCAAAAGCACCAAACACTATCACTTGACTCCTATAGTTGACCAAAATCACCAAACACTATCACTTGACTCAAGTTTGACTCCTATAGTTGACCAAAAGCACCAAACACTATCACTTGAATCCTATAGTTGACCAAAATCACCAAACACTATCACTTGACTCCTATAGTTGACCAAAATCACCAAACACTATCACTTGACTCAAGTTTGACTCCTATAGTTGACCAAATTCACCAAACACTATCACTTGACTCCTATAGTTGACCAAAATCACCAAACACTATCACTTGACTCCTATAGTTGACCAAGATCACCAAACACTATCACTTGACTCAAGTTTGACTCCTATAGTTGACCAAAATCACCAAACACTATCACTTGACTCCTATAGTTGACCAAAAGCACCAAACACTATCACTTGACTCCTATAGTTGACCAAAATCACCAAACACTATCACTTGACTCAAGTTTGACTCCTATAGTTGACCAAAATCACCAAACACTATCACTTGACTCCTATAGTTGACCAAAATCACCAAACACTATCACTTGACTCAAGTTTGACTCCTATAGTTGACCAAAAGCACCAAACACTATCACTTGACTCCTATAGTTGACCAAAATCACCAAACACTATCACTTGACTCAAGTTTGACTCCTATAGTTGACCAAAAGCACCAAACACTATCACTTGACTCCTATAGTTGACCAAAATCACCAAACACTATCACTTGACTCCTATAGTTGACCAAAATCACCAAACACTATCACTTGACTCAAGTTTGACTCCTATAGTTGACCAAAATCACCAAACACTATCACTTGACTCCTATAGTTGACCAAAATCACCAAACACTATCACTTGACTCCTATAGTTGACCAAAATC
Source organism: Nemophila menziesii (assembly GCA_029959085.1). Lineage (NCBI taxonomy): Eukaryota > Viridiplantae > Streptophyta > Magnoliopsida > Boraginales > Hydrophyllaceae > Nemophila > Nemophila menziesii. The sequence continues at coordinate 35,367,842 of JARWIR010000004.1, forward strand.
ACCAAACACTATCACTTGACTCAAGTTTGACTCCTATAGTTGACCAAAAGCACCAAACACTATCACTTGACTCCTATAGTTGACCAAAATCACCAAACACTATCACTTGACTCAAGTTTGACTCCTATAGTTGACCAAAATCACCAAACACTATCACTTGACTCCTATAGTTGACCAAAATCACCAAACACTATCACTTGACTCAAGTTTGACTCCTATAGTTGACCAAAATCACCAAACACTATCACTTGACTCCTATAGTTGACCAAAAGCACCAAACACTATCACTTGACTCCTATAGTTGACCAAAATCACCAAACACTATCACTTGACTCAAGTTTGACTCCTATAGTTGACCAAAATCACCAAACACTATCACTTGACTCCTATAGTTGACCAAAAGCACCAAACACTATCACTTGACTCCTATAGTTGACCAAAATCACCAAACACTATCACTTGACTCAAGTTTGACTCCTATAGTTGACCAAAATCACCAAACACTATCACTTGACTCCTATAGTTGACCAAAAGCACCAAACACTATCACTTGACTCCTATAGTTGACCAAAATCACCAAACACTATCACTTGACTCAAGTTTGACTCCTATAGTTGACCAAAATCACCAAACACTATCACTTGACTGCTATAGTTGACCAAAATCACCAAACACTATCACTTGACTCAAGTTTGACTCCTATAGTTGACCAAATTCACCAAACACTATCACTTGAATAAGATTGAAGAAAATTTAATGGAAAAAAAAAAGAAATATATAATAGGAGAATCATAGAAACCATAAGAAATTTTTTTTTTTTAAAAAAAAAAAAATTAGCGACGACATGCAAGGATTTAACGACGACATTCAACATTTGTGTGTCGTCGGTAATGTTTAGCGACGACACACAAGCTCATTTTTGTCGCTAATATTTCCCAAAAATTTTCATTGGCCAACATGGGCGGTCAAGTTTCCCGCTCACGAAAATTAGCGACGATTCGTTTCGAATAGCGACGACCTTGTCGTCGGTAATCAAGGACACGCTAGCGTCGTGTGTACGGAGTGGGCCACGTGTCCTCAATTACCGACGATTAACTAACGATTACCGACGACAAGGCGTGTCGTCGGTAATTTCTTATTCTATATGACCTAACCGAGCTCATTTCTTCCTCACTCACCACAAATATTACACCCAAAAAACGCCATTTCCTCCCATTCCAATCCATTCCGAGGCAATACAACAACAAATCCAACAACAAGGTAAGCTTAATCCTTCCATAAACACCATTCAATTTCTAATTTTTAATTTTTAATTTCAATTTCTAATATCTTTTTTGTTTGTTTTGTTTTTTGTTTCCTTGTTTCTGGCATGGATTCATGGATGGAAACTACACATTATCCACGTAACAGGTAACAATTTTCGATTTTTTTTTTTTTTTTTTGGGTTTTTTGGATTGAATTTTTTTGTGATTGTAATGATGTTTTTAGCATATTCCGAATTTTGATGATGCTATTTTAGGTTGTTTAGTATATTTTTGGAATTAAAAACATAACAGAATGATGAATTTCATGATTTTTGATAGAAAATTAGGGTTTTGATAGGATTTTTGCATTGTTTAATATGTATGATATGTTTACGATATGATTTTCAGAGATTAAATGACTTGTTATGTGATATAGGGACTTTTTTGCAATATATTAAAATTGTATGATTAAATGAAAAATGGACCAAAATGTATAGTTGAAAAATATAGGGACTTTTTTGCAATATATTAAAATTGTATGATTAAATGAAAAATGGACCAAAATGTATAGTTGAAAAATATAGGGACTTTTTTGCAATATATTAAAATTGTATGATTAAATGAAAAATGGACCAAAATGTATAGTTGAAAAATATAGGGACTTTTTTGCAATATATTAAAATTGTATGATTAAATGAAAAATGGACCAAAATGTATAGTTGAAAAATATAGGGACTTTTTTGCAATATATTAAAATTGTATGATTAAATGAAAAATGGACCAAAATGTATAGTTGAAAAATATAGGGACTTTTTTGCAATATATTAAAATATAGGGACCTTTTTGCAATATATTAAAAAGTGTAAGGGCTTATTTGTAATTAATTAAACTATGGGGACTAATAAGTAATTTCTAAAATTGTAGATGGCTGATGTTATGGGACGTGGTCACGATGGTGATGGATTCGGAAGCGATCCCCCGAGGGGTCCTAATCGGGGACTCCAAGACTGCGACCAACCTTCAGGTAAAAATACTTAATAAATTTTAATTTCATAAATTTGATTTTTTTTCGAATAAATAATTAATAAATTATACTCAATGTAACAGGAAATCCAAAGAGAAGACTTCGGAAACCCCGAAGCACCACCTCTATCCGAACCGCCCAAGAGACTCTTAAGAGAGTTGGGTGGCCCATACCGATCGAATTCTCCGTCATCGACAAGACGTGGAATATAGTGGGCCCCCACTATAAACACGTGGGTCAGGTCATCGGGCACGCGGTTCGAGAATTTGTACCCCCCATGTACAAACAGTGGATAGATGTCCCCGAAGGTCGGATAGGGGGTATTTACAGCCGTCTTCAAGAATTTTTTGACGTGGAGGGGTGGAGGAGAAGAGGTGACTGGGAGGAAATTTTCGAAAAGCTGAACAGCATGTCCTCGGCCTGCTATCGGAGATGGAAATCCGACTTGAAGTCGGATTACTACAACAACGGTCTCGCTCCCCCGGATGTTAAACCCGAGTATTGGGCTATTGCCAAGAAGAATTGGGACGATCAGAATGCCCAGGTAACAAAAAAAAATTATTTATTACATCTATTTTTCGTTATTTATTAGATTTATAACTTTTTTGTTAATTATTTGTAGGCCCAGGCGGAGATTAATCGGAAAAACCGGGAGCAGCAGACTAGTGCGAGTAGGGCTGGGTCTCGGAACCTATCCCAGACTATGGAGGTTATTATGGAGGTATAATTACATTTAATAAAAATATAATTTAGTATCTTAATAATTTATTTATGTTTAGTTATTTAATATTTGGTATTGAAAATTGTATAGGGGACGCTTAAGACCGTGACGAAGGAGCCGATGATTTTCACGGACGAAGAAACCCAAGAGGAGATGGAGCTTCCTCCATTGAGCGGCTACTTCGATCATCTTGCATACGATTCGGCTAGTGACAGCTATCGGGACGCGCGATTAGAAAAAGCTAGTGTAAGTATTTCTTTTTAATTACTTAATAATTTTATTTTTTACTTTATTTGATATAAAACTAATTTATTTTAAAATTAAATATAATTACAGGCTGTTTTACGGGAGAAGATGCAGAAGAAGGTTGTGGAGGCTGCAGCCGAGGGCACCGAGATTACTACGGAGGAGCAGATGGATGCGATTTTGGAGACCATTATGGAGGTCATGGCCCCACCGAAGACAAGACACTGGGTGCCTACCATTGGACCTGTCCGGAAGAAATCACGGAAACAAACAAAAGCCGATGCTGCGAGCGAGGAGCTACTGAAGGCGATGTTCGCGGGCATGAACGAGCTTCGAGTAAAACAAGGACTTGAGCCTATACCAGATCCATCCTCCACATCGACCAGGCCCACTGCTTCTTCGAGCCAGTCGAGTCAGCCTCCGAGCTTAACGGACACGCTCTTCGATGCGTTAAATGGTATGAGGATGGCTCAAGGACTAGCCCCGATCGCCCACCCCCAGCCCCCCCAGCCGCCCCCGAGAAGGAGTCCCGAGGAACGAGAAGATGATGATGATGATGCTTAGTATGAGTTGGTTTTTATTTACGTTTTATTTGGTTTGTAAGAATTTGACTTTTGATTGGGTTTTTTTAAGACTTTTGTTTGGTGTGTTTAAATTATGTTGACTACATTTGACTTTATGTAAGACTTTTTTTACGGTTTTAGTTATGATTCGGGTTTTTCTATTAATTATTGAATTTTATTCGTATTATATTTATAATAAAATCAAACCTCAAATCAAAACAAAACAAAACAAATCAAAAATAATTAAAACAAAATCAAATTGTATTTTAAAATTAAAAAAATGAATTTTAAATTTTAAAAAAAAAATATACCGACGACATGCAAGGATTTAACGACGACATTCATCATTTGAATATCGTCGTTAATTCTAAAAAAAATAAATATTTAATCCTGAATTTAATAATTAAAAAAAAATAGCGACAACTTGTCGTCGCTAATAATTGTCGGCAAACTGAAAAAAAAAATTCAATTATCGGCAGGGAAAAAGAAAGAAAAACGAAAAACATTGTAACGGCGACGCTTGCCGTCGGTAATCTTGCCAATCAACGACGACGTCGTTTCGTCGGTAAGATTGCCGACGAAAAGTGCTTTATTCGCCGGTAAGTCTTGATTTACCGACCAATTTCTAGGAACGACGTGTTACCGACGACGTGTCGTCGCTAATCAAGTTTAGCGACGAATTTACGTAGTTTACCGACGACACGTGTCGTCGGTAAACAAGCGAATTCCAGTAGTGTTAGCTCTTTAAAGGGTATCTTATAAGCTACAGTACAGTGCCACAAGTGTTGCAACTAAATAGCTGACCAAATCATTTGGATAGGACACCATGACTAATTAGAATAGAAGGCAAAACTCAGATTCTGAGTTTGAAGAACCGTTTGAATTTTGAAAAAAATCTTAAAACTCAGAGTTTTGGAATTTTTTCCAAAACTATTATTTTTTTTGCTGTATTTTTATATTGTTTGGATTTTTAATTATTTTTTATTGTTTGTGCTTTAATAAACCATAAATATATATCATAATATATAATACATATTAATTTATTTATGTATTTTACCTTTTATTTGAATAACAGATTGAGTTTTGGAAAAATTCTTAAAACTCAAATTATGAGTTTTAAAAATTTTCCAAAACTCAATATGTTCTTCTTTTTTGCTATTTTTTTGTAAAATAACTAATAATAAGTATGAATCAAAAAATAGGATATATATATATATATACACACCGTATTTTTATATATTTCACCATTGATTTGAGCAACAGATTGAGTTTTGGGAAAATTTCTAAAAGTCAGAGTTTGAGTTTTGAGAATTTTTTAAATCTCAATCTGTTCACTTTTTTGCTGCATTTTATTTGTATTTGAAAAAAAATTATTTGTCTGATGCATATCGTTTCAGTGTTTTTAATTTAAAATAATTAATTACTTGTTTTTATGATACTTTTATACCATTTTTTGATGTATCCATTTAAGCTAATTTGTTGCCGTCATCTGGAAGAGTACTCAAGATCTCTTATGGAGGGTAAAAAATACCATTCCTTTTACGCGGTAATACACAAGGTTGCAAGAGTTTATTGGACATTAACCCAAAAATAAATAATAAAAATCAATAGAATATTTTAAAATTAATTTTATGGTTAATATCTGGGTGATACATTTTTTTAATACATTGGAGGTCAAAATATACGGTAAGCTAACCTACTAACCTTATCGGGCACGTGCAACTATTCAATGAATGATCCAACCACTCTTCTCTTTTGTAATCTTGCTCCATAATCCTTCCGGTAGACCAACATATTATGTCATCCCCCTTAGTAACTAAACTCCTCTTCTTACTCACCAATCAGTGCATCTATCAGTTTCCCTATAAATATGACATAATTCAAATCCCCTATTTTGTTGCATGATACTCCCACAGTCTTCTAATGTGTCATTAGACCAATCCCCAAACCTCATACCGCTCTTCTCTAGCGCCTATATGTTTAGTAAATTAATCTTATTACACAGTTTTTTGAGATCTCGCCTCTCCGCCACTCGGAGACCATAATGCAACCCAGATATTTCTGACATAAATACCGATTTAAATACACATGCCTAATCAAAATCTTAAATAAACGTACCTTCCGATTCCCAAAGTATTCCTCCAATGCTAAGCCATGTTTGAATATTGTATGAAGCAGCAATGATTGTTGAGTTTGAGGCCATTAATAGGGTTTGTCCATGTAACGAGATAATTTTTCGTCGTTATGATACACAACATTACTCATTAATTAAACAGGGTTACGTAGTATAAAATTATTTCCATTTACGAATTTATGTGAATGTAACAAAGATTTTGAAAAACGATTTGAAACCTTAAAGTTAGTCTTAAATACAAAACCTCATTTCGAAGGTGGCTAATGTTGTGTTGCCATCAAATGAGAATAAGTTCAAACATAAAAGCATAATTTATGAAATTTGTGGTGGTGTGTAATGTAAAAATGGAAACTACCCTATTATCTTTCATTGTAATCATACCCGAGAAACTGGTTAGTAGGTCATATAAATCATTTAATTCTTAATTCCCACATGTCATTTTGATGATTGGGACCTTCAACTTTGAAATTATGCTAAGGAAATGGTTAGAAAGAAAAGTATTGATGATAATCTTGTCTTGGAAACTAACATTATGTGACATATTTGCAAAGCGAGAAGAAATATTCATTTTAGAAATGACATTATAAATCCTATAGAAACTCCGCTAAATGATTATGTGGTGAACATCTCGTAGTAGCCTTTAAGCTAAAGTTTAGGACGAAACTCATGTCACTCATGTAAATCATGATTATCATTTAATTTTCAAACCAAGATAATATCCTAGAGGTCATGTGAATAGGACAACGCCGATCTAACACAAATCAAATCCTTTGATCCTTCCTAAAGATTAATACTTTGATGACTATAGATAAATTGGATAGTACAACACTTAGAGATAGGATATGAGAGTATGAAAAATCAATCAAACACTATGTGTAATAATTCTATGATAAACACTAGTCAAATATCAAATTAAAAAAATTTAATAAACACTAACTATGCAATGTTCAATACCTAAAAATATATGCAATATAGAGGCAATATATTAAACAAATGGAATGCACAAAAGTAAAGAGTTAAGGGAGATAATACAAACACCGATTTAGAGTGGTTCGACTAGCGTAGCCTACATCCACCACCTAAGGTATATGTCCCCTTAGGATCTCAACCTCCTATACTAGAAATCCTTGTGTCTCTAGTAGGTGGAAGCACAAACTTTTACACCCTATTCGAAATCTACTTCGAAGGACCACACAAGTGTTATCACCAACACTAGGAAAAGAGGCGGATAATCTACATTCGTGATATACCACATCACAATCCCATGAAGTCTTCCTCTTGTGTATCATCGAAGGAGGACTAGTAGACAATCTCTACCCACGATCTACCACTTCACACTCTGTGAAACCTTTAATCTTTATCTCTTTACCACACAAGCTCTAATTCACCATTGTCTAGTTTGTCGAAGAACCTTCTCTTCAAAGTGGAGGTTAGGAGAAAAAAGTTCCCCAGGAAACCCTTCCTTGATCCTTCACCAATACATCACCAGAGATCTTTACACTTCAGCCGGAGACATCATGTCTCCCCAGTATCACAACACAAGCCGCCAGACCTAACATCTTCACTAGAAATCAGTGGCACAACATTATCGGAAAGTTCAAGCTAAACTCGGGATATAAATCTAGTCACCGAACCGAGCATGTAATAGGCCTCAATTTTGATGTATATTGGTAAGGAAACGCGTGCCTATGGCAAACCATTTCACCAAAAAACCATCAAGAATTGTGTGATTTTGATGTCTCCTCATTTGTGATAGATTTATGTTAGGCTGAGACACCATTTTTAGTGATTTAGAAGTCATAATAGTCGATTTTCTTGAGAAATAGTGCACTTTCCTATTTTGAGTCTTGATTTAGTAAAATAATATTTTTAGAGCATATTGGATTTAATTGTTTATTTAGTGTGAAGTTTTAAAGATAATTATGGAGATTAATTAGAGTCCAAGTCAAAGACTACAAGATATGGAAAGATATTAGCATGGTAATTGGAGATAAGGAAATAAAAGCTAAAATTATGGAAAAGGAAAAGCTGCCAGAATCTGAATTTTTGCAGATACGCCTAAAGAAGTGGTGATAACTCCAAAAGCGAGCCTATTTTGGAAGATTCCTTTCATAGGGACGTAGATAATTCTGTGAGGATTCTTTTGGTATATTGTGGAGCAACAACCAACCAATAACGAAGAAGATATGCTCAAAACAGTTCAGCAGTAATTATCTTTATTTCCATACGAATTTGAGTTGGGCTTGGAGTCCATTACTTTATCTCTCCCTCAAGAAAACGAATTAGGTCTTCTAAACACCTATAAATACACCCTTATATCACTTGTAAATCATCCTTGCCTCATAGTAATTAGTTCTTAAGGTTTTATTCTTCCAGTTTATTGTAGAGAGCAAGATGATGTCTTTTGTAATTTCTTTTAGTTTATTTCCATCAGGTATGAACTAAACTTCCCATAGCTTGGGTTTTGCATCATGTATAATCTATGAATTCTAATTCTTTTATCCAAGTTTCTTGGGAATTACATGTTTTAATTTGATATTAGCTACTTACTTTTATATTTGTTTATGTGTTTTGATTTATTGCCTGTCCTAGATCACTTTAGGATTTTCTTAATAGTAATTAGATGGTCACCTTAACTGGGTGTCTAATTATTGAAACACCACATAACGTCTAGTGTCGATATTAGTCCTGACAAAACTGATTCTAACTAGATAGTCATTAGGGTATAATTTAATCACCATATCACCAATTGAATGAATTGTTTGCTTAGGGTCTTAGTAGCGTTTGATAACCCTATTTGAAACAGCTTCTTGGTTGTGCCGTAGCCCCCTTAGTCGCTCTCAAGGTCTAAGGAATGGGAATTTAGAATCCTGACTAAGTATACAAGAACTAATATTCTCCCTTATTAACTAGATCTAATAGAAAAAATTAGAAGGATTAGTGCATACTAGCAAAACCTAAGCTATATTTCTCATCTCATATTCTTAGTATTTTATTTTATTGCCTTTATTTTCTTAGTTTTAATTCTTAATTTTGAAATCTATTCACTTTTAGTTTCTGTATTTAATTATTCACTTCTTACTCGTTATTCCTACCCACGTGATTAACACACTTAAGTCCCTGAGAACGAAGTCAACTTATCAACTAAAACTTGCATACGTCCTGTAATACTTGCAGTACTGTGCCTGTCTAGGGTGAGAGTGCGTAGTTTTCTAGACTTTATTTTATCATATTTTAATCACACCCTAGGCGACTGATGTCTCCTCATTTGTGATAGTAAAATATACTCATGAGACATCATTTTAGGCTTATTTATTAGATTATAGGTTGATTTTAGCTTAATTTAGTGCACTTTCCTATTTTGAGTCTTGATTTGTAGAATTATTATTTTTAGAGCATATTGGGTTTAATTGTTTATTTAGTGTGAAACTCTAAAGATAATTATAGAGATTAATTAGAGTCCAAGTCAAAGACTACAACTTATGGAAAGAGATTTGCATGGAAATTAGAGATAAGGAAACAAAGGCTAAAAAGATGGAAAAGGAAAAGCTGCCTAAATTTTGGATTCTGCGTACACGTCCAAAGATATGCGTTTTTACCTAAGAAATAGGCCGAATCTGGTGATTTCCTTCTAAAGGGTCTAGATAATTCTGTTGCTATTCTTTTGGTATCTTATGGAGCTCAATCCGACCAATAACGAAGAAGATACGCTCAAAACAGCGCAGCAGTGTTTATCTTTATTTCCTTACGAATTTGAGTTGGGCTAGGAGTCCATTACTTAAGTTATCTCTTAAGAAACGAATTAGGTCAACCTAGACACTATAAATACAGCCTCTTAACACTCTTAAATCATCCTTGGTGAAACCTTAAACCAAGAGGAAGCTTAGAACACAAGAGAGAAGTCTGGAAGGAGCTGTCATCAACAATGTCTTCTTCTACCTTTAATTTTGTAATTTCTTTCTTTTCTTTCATGAACTAATTTTCTTTAGCTTAAGTTTTAGCATATATGTATGAACCCTAGTTTTGATTGACATCTACCTAATTTGGGAATTTAATGTTTTAAATAGAAATATAGTTTTTATTCTCTGTTTATGTGTTTGGATTTATATTCTGTGTTCTTGTGGACTGCAGCCATTAGAATTACCATCTTGTAATTAGGATACCATTGACACCGGTGTTTAATTATATGTTTAGCACATAACGTTTAGTTTTAGGTTTGATCTGACAACCCAACCTAGCTAGATAATCACTATGGTTTAGTCTTTGTGATTATTTATCAATTACAGGAAAAGTTTGCTTAGGAAGCCTTATTGACACAGGTAAATCCTATTTTAAACTACCGATAGCATATTGGGACCGATTAGGGAAATACTACATAATTCACCCTTACATGTTTAGAACGGCAAAACTAGTGGGGATTACATGCTAATAACTTAAGTTATATTCTCATATCACTTCTCCTTCGTATTTTATTTTCTGTCTTTTAATTCTTAGTTTAATTTAGTTAATTAGTTATCAATTCAATCTATTTGTCTTTACTTTTATTTGCGTTTAGTTGTTCTAGCTTTAATTATTTACACTTGGTATTTGCATAAGATTCTCCTAACCTCTGTAGTCTCTGCGGAACGAATCTTTATCTAAAACTTGCATACGATCTGTATACTTGCAGAACCGTGTAGTTCTAGGGTGTTTTTGCACTTTATTTATATCTTATTTTATCACACCTAGGCCCCACCAAGTTTTTGGCGCCGCTGCCGGGGACTACATCGTTAGTCCTTGTGCATATATCTTGTGCTTTTATTTTTAGTTAGTTCTATTTTACGCTTTTGTTTTTAGTTTTTGTTTTTCAGATTTAGTTACAGATGGAGAACCCAAGGAGACTTGAGCTACCCATCGAATTCAAAGTGGAGCCACGAGGAATTCGCGCTCCAGAAATCCAAGCCGCAAAATTTAAACCTGATCCGGGGATGCTAACTCAATTTGCATCTCATGGATTATTCAGCGGAGTTGCACATCAAGATCCGATCCGATATATTCAGAAATTCATGCAGATCTGTGATGCTTATATCGTAAGAGGAGTTACTAGGGAGCAAGTATATTACCTGATGTTCCAGTTCTTCTTGACCGGATGTGCAAGCGATTGGTATGATACCCAATACCCTCATGTTATTCCAGATTGGGACAAGCTTCAAGCAAGATTCCTAGACCGTTTTTATCCGGTTAGTAGACGTTTAAAAGACATTGTTGTGGTTATTTGATAAATTTGTCGAGATATGGACAACAATTTTTGAAAATTTCAAGGACTTGGATGACAACTTAATTATTACGCTATCATGATATTTTTTAGGAGTGTGAGGATTTAGATCAATATTTACTATTTCTAAAATATATTTAGTTTTTTGAAAACATGGTTTGAATTAAGTCACTACTATATATCAGACTTCTAGCGACCAAGCCTCTAGCGACTGTGTTTAGTGGTCGTTAGAGAAAACATTCTATCAACCATCAAATGGTCGCCAGAGGAAAATTTCCGATTACGAAAAATGAACCTTCACTGACCAAAGAAGCTAATTCTAGCGACCACATGGTAATCACTAATGGTCTGACAATTTTGTCGACCACTTGTTTGACCGGTAAAAGTAACAATAAATTACCAATCGTGGTTATTTCTAGCTATAGCCAACCTTCTAGCAACAGCAAGGTGGTCGTTAGTGGTCCAGTACTATTACTGGCAATTTTTTGGCCGTTATAAGACCAACCAAATCATTAGCTGGACAAACTTGCCCATTTCATTGCATTACCGACCACAAGTTTCACTTCTAACCAACCACCCCGGTGGGCATTAGAAGGTTAATACATTATAACACTGCAAGGGGGGTTCCAATACACTTCACTCTTCTCCTCTTTACCAAACTTCCTCCATACCCCCCGACAACTATTCTCCTCCAATGAAGGCTCCCCAGGCTTCATCGCCTACCATTTTTCTTCCTCGGTCTCAATAACCTCACTCTCCACCATTGTTGCCTTGTTTTCTTCTTCCGTACAAGTTTTTACTGCAACCGAATTTCTTTTGTCGCCCCAGCTTCCAATAAAGCGGTCTACCATTTTTGTTTCCAAAAGCAAGTGAACATTGCTTAATTTTCTTTTTTAATTTATATGTTTGTATTTCTTTATGGTTTAATTTGTAATATTATTAAATTTTATTCATTTTTTGATTTGAGTGTACTATAATTCCAATTGCTAAATATAATTGCGGGTTGATTTATCTCAAATGTTTGTAAATTTCTAATATTATGTGTGATCTATTAGGGATAAGTGTAGGGGTGATTTTGTTCTTAGTTTATTAAATTTGAATGTTATGGGTGATATATTTTGATTTTACGAAATTGAGGACTAAAAGGAGGGGATGGGGGGGGGGGGGGGGGGGGGGGGGTTAAATGTAAGTTCTGAAACTTGATTAGGGGGATTAAATGAATCTTGTGAAACTTTAGGGCCCTTTTGTGAACATTTTGAATAGTTTAGGGAAATTTAGTGCAATTTTTCTATGAAAATGGTTTGTAGTTTAATTTTTTGCATAATATAGATCGGTTTGATCTTTTTGTGCAACTTTCAATAATATAGTGGTCTTTAGTGCAATTTCTAAATTATTTAGGGCCATTTAGTAATTTTTTAGGATAGTATTTGCCCCATTCGTGTAATTTTTGAGTAATAAATGGTTAAAGGTAGGGTACAATATTTCATGTACTTTATTAAATCTTTAGGGATTTTTTGTGCAAATTTTGAATAATATAGGGCCCTAAAGTGCAATATATGTATAGTATAGGGTTCTTATGTGAAAATATTGATTAATAAATAGTTATTAGGTGCAATATGTCATACTATAGGTATGTAATAGTTTTTTGGGCAATTTCAAAAACTTTATGGCCCTTTGGTGCACTTTTCGATTAATAGGCCCCTTTAGTGCAACTTTCTAATATTATAGGGCCCTATAGTGCAAGTTTTTAATATTAAAGGATTCTTTAGTATAATTTTGTCATATTATATGGTTATTTTAGAAAGTATAGGGTCATGCATTGCAATATAAGTCACTATAATTTTTAGGGGGTTAAATGTTATTTTTGAAAGTTTTTGAGGGAGTTAAATATAATTTTTTAAGTTTTAGGGGAAGGGGGTTAAATGTAGCTTATGAAACTTCTGGGAGGGGTTAAATGTACTTTTCAAAACTTTAAGGGGTTCAAATGCAATTTTTGAAACCTTAGGAGGATCATATGCAATTTTTTTAGGGAGGGGCTTAAATGTAATATGTGAAAGTTTTGGGGGGGGATGTTAACACTCAACCCTAAGACCTATATTGTAAACCCTAAACCGTAAACCCTATACTATACTAAAATTAAAATCTACAAAATAGTACTTACAATTTATGGAAATTATATGGAAGTCCCTATGGATCAAAATCTTTTCAATTAAGCCCTTGACTAAGCAGTTGAGGGGTAGATTATTATGTTTGACATGTTGTCTAGATGACATGATGGTGCTAATGAGGGTAATGACCCACCTAGAGGTCCTATTGGTTCTTTCTCAGGTCTCATTGGATATCATCTCACCCAGTCCGTCACACTCGAGTAATTCGCAACTGAGTAATCTGTGAACGAGAGTATCGTCTTCAAGCCATTTGAAACTTAGAGATGAGGATGGCGATTACATGATCCAGTCTTTTGATAGAACTCCCCTGACCTCTATTATTATCCAAACTACATTCTATTTTATCCAGACATTATTATATATTAAATCGGATGAAATCATTTTTATTCGTTAATTTTATATTTCAATTTTTTTATATATTTTAGTCTGTAGTCGAACTTTTATTTTACCAAAATTTTGATGTAATCGTTTTGTAAATTACAGTTTTTTATTTTAATACTTCTAGCGACCGACATGGTGGTTGGTAAAGTATATGAATTTAGCAACCGCCACTGGTCGGTAATGTGATTAATTCTCTGCCGACCAACTTGGTGGTCGTTAAAGAGATATGATAACTAGCGATTTTGAAGTGGTCGCTAATCAAGGTTACCTTCGCCGACCATTAGAGTGTTCTTAGGTTGTACACGGTCGACAATACACAAATATGGTCGCCGAAAGGTATTTTCAGTGACTAGACAGTAGCGGCTATGCTTTGGCGACCAGAAACGATCGCTAATACTTCTAACGTCTGATTTAAGCAACTATGGCGACTGCATGGTGGTCTTTGGAGACAAATCCCATAAAATGAGTTTTAAATTTTAGGGAAAATTCCCACGTGGATACCAGTGTTTCGCGATTTTGACAAATAAGTATCGAAGTTTACAAATGTGACAAACAAGTACCCAATGTTCGATTTTTTTCCTTTCGTTAGTACCTGCCGTGAAATTTGGCGTTAAATGTCACATGTCAATAAATAACACAAGATTTCTATTTGCAAATAAAGAACGCTGGGTACCTATTTGTGCACTTTTGTAAACTTAGGTACTTCATTTTTGGAAAGAAAAGATAGTCACGTCATTGACATGTGACATTTAACGATAAACTTCACGTCTGGTACTAACGAAAGATGAAAAACAGAATGTTAGGTACATGTTTGTCAAATTTATAAACTTGGATATTTATTTGTCAAAATTTTATAAAACGGGTATCTATATGAAATTTACCCTAAATTTATTTATAAATAGATATGGTTATTGTATTTTTTTAGTTCATTAATTGTATATTTGACTCATGAAAACAAGAAAAGATTTATAAATATACAAATCTTTATTAGAGGTTATTGATTTTTAATTTTTTGGACAACGTAGAGGTTATTGATCAAATAGCACATATAAGAAGAAAATATATATATGCGGATAATATATGTCTCTCTCTCCTCTCCCGTGTGGTTGAGGCAACAGGTGGCTATACTCCAATGTCTATGCCAGGAGACGTTCAGTTGTCCATTCAAGAACTTATAACACAACACATGTAACGGTGTATATTACAAGTAATCCCACCTTATGATGGTATTTGATTGATTGAGTTACACGCTCTAGGGGAAAATGTACTGAGTTTAAAATGTCAATAAAAAATCAGATCAAAGACGAGTAGAGAGATAATATATAGACTTCTTTTTCCCGGATGAGAGATAATATATAGATAAAATAAGAAGAAACATTTGAAAAGATACACATTCTTTTCTTTTCTTTTTTGTTTTTGGACGCGGAAAAAAGATACATATTTCTATTATAATAGTTTCTTCAAGTTTTGGTCAAAGTAAGTAGGGGTGAGCACGGTTCGATTCGGCTCAGTTTTTTGTTGTAACTGAAACCGAAACCGAATCATTCGGTTTTTAAAGGGGTCGGTACCAAACCAAACGGTTTTCATCAGTTTGGTTTCATCGGTTCGGTTTCATCGGTTTTCGGTTCGCTATATGTTCGGTTTTTTTCCGATTTTGGTATATGTTTAATTCGATAGTTGGATATATTTTATTTGAGACATTTTATTTTCTAAAAAATCCATATATGAAGTGTTTAATTTGATTTTCATGTTTCATGTAAGAAATTATATTTTTGGAACTCAAATATTATATAAGTCGTAAACGAATAATAATATCAAAGGAATATTTATAAAATTTGATGTTTACGCTTTACCTTCAACAAATATTAATAAACGAAAGATTTTTTAAATTATATCGACTCATGACTTATGTAAAAATATGTTGCATATTATAACATTTTTAGGGGCAATTCATGTCATATATGAACATTTTTTTTTCCAAAAATTACTCCATTTTCTATCCCATTGTCATAATCTTTTAAAGAATATAAATTAAATTCAAGAATGTTTTAGTTTTTATATTTTTTTTGGTTCGGTTTTTCGGTTCGGTTTAGCATAGGAAAACCGTACCGAACCGAATTTTTCGGTTTTTTAAAAAGCTTATACCGAACCGAACGGTTTTGTCGGTTTTCGGTTTTTTCGGTTCGGCTTTTTCGGTTTTTTGGTTCGGTTTGGTTTTTCGGTTTTGTTTTGCTCACCCCTAAAAGTAAGATGTAGTCCAAAAGGAAGACTTTACTTGAAAAGAGAGTGATTTTACTTAAAAAGAGAGTGATGTTAGGGATTAGACCATAGCAGCATTTTATTAAAATCGAAAAATCGAGTTAATTTTAACTAAATTGAATTAAAATATATGTTAATTTTATCTGGGTCAACTTTATTCATTGGGTAACCTTGTGATTTTTCGGGTTCATGTTTATTACCTATATATTAAACTATTGGGTTAGGGTTACTCATATTGAAAAACAGTGTAATAAAAAAATATACAAACCATGCATATTAGAGAAGTTTTTTATTTGCCATCTAGGATATTTCAAAGGTCACTATCAAGTGCCCGATCAAACTAAGGTTTTGATTTTAAACAAAATGCCGTTTTTTGTTGAAATTATGTAATGTATAAGACTGCATTTCGGATTGTAACTGATTGTAACTTATTTTGGACTATTCGATTCCCGACTTCTCGATTTGTAATATCAAGATTATAACTTAGATCTTTAGAAGTATAATGATATCAGTTTCTCAGATTTTGTCATTTTTTCAAATTTTTTCATGCGTTAAAAAAAGTTTGATTAATGTTGACTAACGCGGATAAACCGAAGATAATAGAAGGGTAACCCGAATTAACTCCCTCCCCTTGGGTTACCCAAGCAATTCCTTGAACCGAAATATATTACCCTTGGTTTACTCTAACCTCAAAATAAGGTAAAACCAACCCGTGCTCTCCCCTAAGAGGGATATCTGATCTTATTTGGACTTAATTCTAACGTTAAATATGACTAATGATTTAGTAGTTTAGGTTGTATTGTTAGGATTAGAGAAGGACAGCTAATCGACCAAAAAATTTAGAATTTTAGTGCACGACTATTGGTGAAAGCGGAGGTCATAGAAGTAGTTTTTGCGTGTAAAATGTCAGAATACTACCCAAGGGGTACTGGTGGTCCTTTGTGTGTTCTAAATAAATGAAATAAATAATCGAACCACAACCGCAAGTGTACGGTTGTCCCAAGTAGTATAACTGATAAAACAGATTCGTTCCAAGGACGGGATGGTTGACTACAATGCTTATCTATTAATGATTGAATGCACTTATGAGAGATGATATGTTTGTTTGGTCTTTGATATTAAAGCTACTGAATGAAAGATAAATTATAAATGCAAGTAAAATCTAAGACACAAGTAAAATGATGTAAAACGCAATATGAGAAGTAGCACTTGAGAACGCAAGGATCCTCCCAATCCTATTTCCTAACTTATGTTGTTTAAGGGCTAAATTGGTCAATTACAATGGTCGGGATTCTAAATTCCTTATACCCCCCGTCAGGGTGGACTATAAGGCGATCCTAGAGTGTCACTAGTCCCGTCAGGGTAAATATGATCCACCGTTGGATGTTTACGTTTTATTACCTCATTCGCCCTAGAATTAGCTAAGTTCGTCAGAATCAATAGCTTCTATCCTAGATTGAATAAATGGTTCTGTATTTAAACCCTCCGTCAGGATGATCCAATCACCACTAATTGGAATAGCCTAAATACTTACACCTGTTCCTAGTTCATGACGCTAAAAACAATAAATATTCTCAATTTATCGAAAAGAGTAAAAGACACAATCTAGTTTAATTTAACAGAAACCCAAATTCAACATTCGTTATTCAATACGATTGGGATTCACTGATGTCGCCTCATTTGTGATAGATTAATGTTAGGATGAGACATCATTTTAAGTGATTTAGAAGTCAATAATGTCGATTTTCTTGAGTTTTAGTGCACTTTCCTATTTTGAGTCTTGATTTGTAGAATTATTGTTTTTAGAGCATATTGGGTTTAATTGTTTATTTAGTGTGTAGCTTTAAAGATAATTATGGAGCTTAATTAGAGTCCAAGTCAAAGACAACAACTTATGGAAAGAGATTTGCATGGTAATTGGAGATAAGGAAAGAAAAGCTAAAAAGATGGAAAAGGAAAAGCTGCCTAAATCTGGGATTCTGCATACATGTCCAAAGATAGGCGTTTTTACCTAAGAAATAGGCCGAATCTGATGATTTCCTTCTAAAGGGTCTAGATAATTCTGTTGCGATTCTTTTGGTATCTTGTGGAGCAAAATCCGACCAATAACGAAGAAGATATGCTCAAAACAACGCAGCAGTGTTTATCTTTATTTCCATACGAATTTGAGTTGGGCTAGAAGTCCATTACCTTAACTCTTCCTCAAGAAAACGAATTAGGTCTTCTAAACACCTATAAATACACCCTTATATCACTTGTAAATCATCCTTGCCTCATAGTAATTAGTTCTTAAGGTTTTATTCTTCCAGATTATTGTAGAGAGCAAGATGATGTCTTTTGTAATTTCTTTTAGTTTATTTCCTTCAGGTATGAACTAAACTTCCCATAGCTTGGGTTTTGCATATGTATAATCTATGAATTCTAATTCTACTATCTAAGTTTCTTTGGGAATTATATGTTTTAATTTGATATTAGCTTCTTACTTTATATTTGCTTATGTGATTTGATTTATTGTCTTTCCTAGAACTGATCACTTTAGGATTGTTTTAAGAGTAGTTAGATGGTCTCCTTGACAGGGTGTTTAACTATTGAACCACCACATAATGTCTAGTGTCGATAGCAGTTCTGACAAAACATACTTCTAACTAGATAGTCATTAGGGTTTGTTTTAACCATCGTATCACCAAGATTGCAGTATTTGCTTAGGGCCTTAGTGGCGTTTGATAACCCTATTTGAAATCACTTCTTGGTTGTGACGTAGCCCCCTTAGTCGCTCTCAAGGTCTAAGCTTGGGGAATTTAGAATCCTGACTAAGTATTACCAAGAGCTAAATTAATATTCTCCCTTATTAACTAGATTTATAGATAGAATTAGAAGGATTAGTGCATACTAGCAAAACCTAAGCTATACTTCTCATCTCATATTCTTAATCTTTTATTTTATTGTCTTTATTTTCCTAGTTTTAATTCATAATTTCGAAATCTATTTGCTTTAATTTATTGTCTTTTAATTATTTACTTTTACTCGTCATTATTTCCTACGCGATTAACACACTTAAGTCCCTGAGAACGAACTCTACTTATCATTAAAACTTACATACGTCCTGTAATACTTGCAGTACTGTGCCTGTCTAGGGTGAGAGTGCATAGTTTTCCATACTTAAATTGATCTTATTTTTATCACACCCTAGGCGACACCAAGTTTTTGGCGCCGCTGCCGGGGACTTGTGTCTCGTTAGCGTGTGGGTTATCTATTTCGAGTTTTAGTTTTTAATTAGTTTTTACTTTTCAGTTTTTAGTTTAGTTTTTATTTTTCCAGATTTCCGCTTGGGTTTGCTTTAGTCTTTTTCAGGTTTCACAGTGTTTAATTCTTGGCCTCCTTTATCAGGGCCTGAGAGGCGCGTCAGACCTTACAACAAACGAGTTCGTGAGGAAAGAGCCTTGAGAAGAGCTATGGCATCCCAACAAGATCCACCACTTGGACCACCACTTGGTGGAGTTCAACAAGATCCACCACTTGGACCACCACTCGGTGGAGTGCAGAATAACCAACAAGGTGGACAACAACAAGAGCCACCACTGGGTGGACTAGAAGGAGTACAGCTACCAGCAGGAGGAGGTAATGGGAATAATCTTAATAATCAACAGAACCGAGTTGAACAAGATCTGCCTGGCCTTAATGTACCATTCCACGTTCAACCAATTGGTTACCGCCCTCCTGAGATTCCGAATATCAAATTTAGACCCGATCCGGGTATGCTCAGTCAATTTCAAAGTTTCGGACTCTATACTGGTATAGCTATTCAAGATCCGGTAAAAGCGATTCAGAAGTTCATGCAGATTTGTGATGCCTACATTACTCCTGGAATTACACGCGAGCAACTGTATTGTCATATGTTTTCGTTTTTCTTGACCGGAAGAGCTAGCGATTGGCTAGAGAGACAACGACATGGAACCATTCACTCTTGGAGAGAACTTCAAGCCGCATTCTTTAACCGATTTTATCCGAAGAGCATGAGACTCAAAGATCAAACCGAGCTTGCAAGATTTTGCCAAGAGGATGGAGAAACAGTGGGAGAAGCATGGACAAGGTTTCAACAAAAGTTAACTAGATGTCCACTCCATGGTTATACACCTGCTCTACAACTTGCTATGTTCTATGAAGGTCTTAATGATAAAGGTAGAGAGAAGGTGGATAACATCGGAAAGGGTAATTTTGTGTCCATGAATCATAATGAAGCTTCTGAGGTGTTAGAGAATATTATGGAACAAGAAAGAAGTTGGCCTTCAACGCGAGCTTCTGCAGCAAAGACCCGAGGAACGCTTCGTTTAGATGCAGAAACTGCGAACTCAGCTCAAATATCCTCATTAGAAAATCAAATCAAGGAGCTGAGAATCGCGATGGAGAAGAATTTAGCCGCCACAAAGGTAGTACAAGAAGCACAAGGTTGTCAACAATGTGGAGTTAACGATCATGTATGGGAAGAGTGCGAAACAAATCCGCAATCTGTTTACTTCATATCCAACCGTTGGGGCAATCGCAACCATCCGGGTATGCAGTATTCAAATCCACAAGGGGCCGCTAATCCTGGTCAATATCAACAGCGTCCCCAGAACAACTCTTACCAACAGAGAGGTCAGTACCAAAACCAATATCAGAATAGACCTGCTCCTCCACAACAACCTGCTCAAGACGCCTATACCGATTAGAGTAGAAAGCTCTACCTCAGTGTCCGTAAGAAGGATCTATGGACAATACACAGATAGTACAAGCTCTAGACCGTTTGAACACAACTATAAACGCTCAAGAAGAGAAGGTTAGAGGACACGATGCCATACTTCAAATGCTAACTACTCAAGTAACACAGTTAAACAAAGTGTTAACAAGTGTTGTAGAACAAAAGGAAGTAAAGGCAATCGAAGGAGGTGAAGACAAGGATGAGTTCGAAGCTTGCAAGGCCATGTGTCTTGAGATTGAAGAAGCAAAAGAGGAAGCACCACATGCTGCCATTAGTGCCGTGGAAGTTCCTAGTATTGAAGAAGAACCAACCGATTCTAGCCCCGTGGAATCTGACTATTCTGAAGTTTATGATCAAGAGAAAGACGAGTTCTTGGAGTTACTGAGGAAGGTGCAAGAGGAGATTCGATCGGTAGTGGAATACGCAGCTGAGTTGGCTAAAGAGAAAGAGGAAGAAGCCTCAAGGGAGGAATCGAAAGATGAAGTGGCACCTGCTGCGCTAGAAGAGAAAGAAGAAGAGAAGAAGAGAAGGTGGAATCGCCACCTAGTGTTCAACCAGTGTCATAAACTATTCCTGATACAAATCCTAAAGATGACACTGTTCTCAAGACATTTGTAGAGGCGTACCAACCTGAAAATATCAACGCCCAAATGCTTGAGATTGCGAAGAGAGGACTTACACCGCAACAAGTTTATACGCAAATTATTCCTGAGAAAGAAGCGAGTGTAGAGATCCCTAGAGAGAACCTGAGGGTTTCAAGAAGAAGTGAGAAAGAGCTACCTACAAAGCTTAAAGATCCGGGAAGTTTCAACCTTCCTATTCAATTACATGGTATGCTCAAGGTGAAAGCTATGTACGATGTGGGTTCTGGTGTGAATCTTATGCCTAAGTCCGTGTTCGAAAGACTTGGACTTCAGAAATCAGAGAAGACTCCATTGAAGTTGCAGTTTGCTGACAACTCAGTGAAGAGGACATGGGGAACAGTGGAGGACGTCTTAGTCCGTGTAGGTAATATCGCCATCCCTACTGACTTTGTTATACTTGAGTTTGATGCAGATAAGCAGGTTCCAATCATACTTGGACGGCCTTTCATGGACACAAGTCAAAGTGTGATCAACTTCCAAGATGGGACCATCACCCTTCATGCAAAGAATATACCCGAGACCTTCTATGTCCTGGGTAAGAAACCGAGGAAGTTGGATCCCACCGTGCCTATCATCCACAGCCTTTCACATCACAAAGTCCCTCCTGAGGAGATCCACTTAAAACCTGTGGATACTGAGCCAAACATTGAGTTTGGGGTTGGCCATGAAGTCCTATGGAAAGCCCACAAACGCGAGAACAGGCCACGAAGTTTCAAAGACTCGTGGATGGGACCATTCATTGTCACTAAGGTTGTTCCAGCCAAGGTGATAGAGATTCGCCCCAAAACTGGGGTCAAGCGCAGATTAGTTGACGTTCATAGCCTTACTCGTTGTTGGGGAGGCTATATTCGCAAATCTTGACAGAGGTAACACGTCTAACTTTGAAAGACGTAAAACAAAAGTGCTGTACGGGAGACAACCCGTAGTTTTTTTATGTTTTCATGTCTTTTACGTTTTAGTTTAAGTTTATTTTAGTTGTTTTTAGTTGATAATGCATATTTGAGGAAGGTATTAGTGTTTTTGGTGTGTAGGAATTGGAGAAATCGAGTTAGGGATCGCGAGGAAAAAATTTTGGAGCAAAGGATGCACCCCGCGGACTACCCCCACGGACTACCCCATGGTCCGTGCCCTGGTCCGCGAGGTCAAAAACACGTGCCACGGGTTGCACCGCGGGTTTGATCCAGAAACAAGAAAAAATTCGCCGCGGACTACCCCCCTGCACCGCACCATGGTCCGCGCCCCAAAAACGCGTGCCACGGGGTAGGTGCCACGGGTATTTCGACGGAGTTAGCTACAGATGCCGCGGGGTACCCTCCGGTACACCGGACCCTAGTCCGCAGCCCAGAAACCCGTGCCACGGGGTCCTACCACGGGTCCAATCCAGTGAGCAAAAATTTTCGAGCATCAGATGTCGCGGACTACCCTGCGGTGCACCCCATGGTCCGCAGGGGTAGTCCGCAGCGCCGCCAGAGAAAGAGAAGTTACGGGATTTGTGTATAAAGGAGGTATTAAGCTTTTAGTTCCGAATTTATTAAACCTTAACCCTCCTTTTCTTCTCCAAAACTCTCCCAACTCCATTAAAGCTCATCAAAACCTTCACCAATCACCAAAACACTACCCAATCATCAAGAGAAACACATCAAACCTTCTCTCCACATCATTACAAGAGAGAATCAAATACCCAATCCTCACCAAATCCATTCAAATTGAAGAATCAAAGAGCCAAATTTTCAAAATTCATCCTATAATTTCTTAAATCCAAGCCAACCCATTACAAATCCACCTCACCCACATAGAGATTAATCATCAATTCATATTTCCTAAGCCAAATCAAGCTTGTTCAACCATTAATTCAAGAGTTTAAATTTCAAAGGGTTGCTAAAGCTTTGAGTTAGGGGTTAATTGAGGATGACTAATAGAACAACAATCTTAGCTAGCAAGAGGGTGGTGAAGAGCAACAAGGGATTGGATTTAAATAAGAAGAAATCAATTGACAAAGGTGCTAGTTCTAATGCAAAGGGTAAAGATAAAGTGAAAAGTGGGAAACCTTCGTATGATAGTAATGGTAAAAAGCTTTATTATTATGCAAAGGATAGAACACAACCTCAACAAGATCTTATACCTATAGAGAAAGTGGATACTTCAAAGGCCTTGAAGATTTCTGCAGAGAAACAATTAAAAGAACTACCTTTTGCTTATGAGAAAGTATTCAAGGAAGAAATTAGAGCTGGAGAATATAAGAGATTCTTAGAGCTTGGTGAGAAATTGGGTTGGTCTACGTTCATGGTAAGACGTTCTGAATTATATCCTGAATTAGTTTTGGAGTTCTATTTAGGCCTCTTTAGCCGAGATAGTGATGGTGTTCCGATTAGAGGAAAGATAGTTCCTTTCACAGTTGAGGAGATTAGGAACCACTTCAAGTTTAAGAAACTGAAAGGTTTTTGCAAATTTGAAGAAGCGGTTGCAAAACGAAAAATCTTTGATGAGGAATTACTTTTTGAGCATGTATTAGACAAAGAGAAAGTGCTATCACATAAGGGAGAATTGAAGGCACCTTGGCCTTACAAATATCTTCAAGCAGATGCGAGAATTTGGCACAATTTCCTTATTCCTAATGTCTTTGGAAACACACGAACTTTGGATGTGACTATGAAGAACGCTCTACTATTGGACTGTATTTTGAGAGGAGAAGAGGTTGATGTGGCACAGTTGATCTATGAGGAGGTGATACGATTTTCGGTCTCTCCTAAATCAGTTTATATTGTTAAATTTCCAACTATGATCACGTGTCTTGTGCGAAAAGCGAATGTAGTATTGGGTGAAGAGGAGAAACTCGAGTTCAAAATGAGTTATATTGATAGCGCTTAGATCAAATAAAGTCTTCGAA
Source organism: Nemophila menziesii (assembly GCA_029959085.1). Classification (NCBI taxonomy): domain Eukaryota; kingdom Viridiplantae; phylum Streptophyta; class Magnoliopsida; order Boraginales; family Hydrophyllaceae; genus Nemophila; species Nemophila menziesii. The sequence goes on from JARWIR010000004.1 coordinate 35,392,105, forward strand.
TAGCGGGGTATACGCAAGTCTCGAAGGAAGAAAAGGAGGAAAATTGACAAGAGAAGATGGAGGAGCGTTTAACGAAATTTGAAGCAGCTCAAACTTCCTTAGTCAATGATGTGGCACAATTCAACGCTAATCAAGTGCACATCATGAAACTCCTTGAGCAATTAACGAAAGGTCCAGCAATTCCAACCTTGGATGTCAATGATGCGAGGCAGTAGCCTCGAGAGTATGTTCTCTTTCTTCCTTACCATTTCTGTAAATATGCTTTTATCTGCTAATTTTAATTTCTGTTTTCCGAGTCTTTTTCGAGTCGTGGGGACACGGCTCATTTTTGAGTTGGGGGTGTGGGGATTCGTTGTCTCTCATCTCCATTTTTCTGTGTTTTGGTGAAATTAAATTTTTTGATACATGGGAGTTAGATGTAGAGTGTGTTTAATAGCTTGAAAGCATAAGCTCAGTGGATTAATGATAGTAAGTAATATGTTTATGAGCTATGTATTTGTATGCTTTGAGTATTTGCAGGAAAACACACGTTGATAGTAAAGAATAGATTAGTGAGCAATGCGATAGAAAGTATGTTCGATCTTAGGGAACCTTGAGAAGTGTGTAGGCCGTGAGATCCAAGCTAGTTGAAAAACCATTTGATGAAAGTGCTAAAGGTAAGAAATTTTCTAAATTATATAGTGTAGAAAGTGATTAAGGCGGTTCTTTCAATTTTTGAAGCCCTTGAAGCCTTTTTATACCTTCTCACCTTGTGATTTTGATTTTGTATGCTATATCCTTCTCAGCCCCTTCTAGCCTTTCTAAAGCCTTTTATTGAAACACATTATAAGCCATATCCTTTAAATTTTAGGACTTTTCCATATGACCCGCACTCGAATCACGATGCATAGACGGTTGTTTTAGAGCTTGAGTTTGGGGTGGTGGGTCCACCATTATTGGAATTATTATTTGGTTGGGATTTTTGAGCTTATTAATTGTGCTTTGTGCTTTATATTAATGACGATTCACAGAAATGTATTGTAACCCTTTGCCGGGGTAATAGTGAATGAAAAAGAAGCTTCGAGCTAATTTTGCCAACAAGGGCATTAAAAGAAAAAAAAATATATATATGAGAAATTAGCATGATATCTCAACATTAAAAGAGAGTCATAGCTATAGAAATTTAAAAGAAAAGAAAATATATATATTCGGACCGGCAAAGTGGATTTTTATGTGAACGTCTTAAGCTTTAAGTGGGTTATTGGGGATGCTAAATTGTGCATCAAGGAATTCACTGGGTTGAGTGAGAAACGTTTTATGAGAGTAACTCAAGCTCAAGGGCGATTCGTTGATGGCTAGTGAGGAGAGAGCCAAAAGCTCACTCCAAATTATCCAAATATATGATCATACCGTCCCTAAGCCTACATTACAACCTTAAAGACCTTTTGATTCTTTGCTATGTAATTGAGAAGTGATTGAGCCATTAGAGATTAGTTAAGTGGATCCTTGGATACTAGTGAGGTTCGATGAACAATCTATAGCTCTCTTGGGGAACTGAGTAAAGTCCCAATCCTTCTTACATTGCGAAACTAATCTGATCTTGAATTCAAACCGTGTTGACTGTGGATATGAGAAGTGTACAGGTATGTAGTTTATGAATATTATTGCATGAAATTTTCTGAGTTCTTTGCTTTAGGATTATTCTATATATTCTGCTATGCTTTTTCCCTTGTGTTGAGAATTTTATAAGTATGTATTTCTAGACTTCCCTATGTTTTTATCTTTATTGTATCGGGACGATACAACTTTGAGTTGGGGGTCTTGATGTCTCCTCATTTGTGATAGATTAATGTTAGGATGAGACATCATTTTAAGTGATTTAGAAGTCAATAATGTCTATTTTCTTGAGTTTTAGTGCACTTTCCTATTTTGAGCCTTGATTTGTAGAATTATTGTTTTTAGAGCATATTGGGTTTAATTGTTTATTTAGTGTGTAGCTTTAAAGATAATTATGGAGCTTAATTAGAGTCCAAGTCAAAGACAACAACTTATGGAAAAAGATTTGCATGGTAATTGGAGATAAGGAAAGAAAAGCTAAAAAGATGGAAAAGGAAAAGCTGCCTAAATCTGGGATTCTGCATACATGTCCAAAGATAGGCGCTTTTATCTAAGAAATAGGCCGAATCTGATGATTTCCTTCTAAAGGGTCTAGATAATTCTGTTGCGATTCTTTTGGTATCTTGTGGAGCAAAATCCGACCAATAACGAAGAAGATATGCTCAAAACAACGCAGCAGTGTTTATCTTTATTTCCATACGAATTTGAGTTGGGCTAGAAGTCCATTACCTTAACTCTTCCTCAAGAAAACGAATTAGGTCTTCTAAACACCTATAAATACACCCTTATATCACTTGTAAATCATCCTTGCCTCATAGTAATTAGTTTTTAAGGTTTTATTCTTCCAGTTTATTGTAGAGAGCAAGATGATGTCTTTTGTAATTTCTTTTAGTTTATTTCCTTCAGGTATGAACTAAACTTCCCATAGCTTGGGTTTTGCATATGTATAATCTATGAATTCTAATTCTACTATCTAAGTTTCTTTGGGAATTATATGTTTTAATTTGATATTAGCTTCTTACTTTATATTTGCTTATGTGATTTGATTTATTGTCTTTCCTAGAACTGATCACTTTAGGATTGTTTTAAGAGTAGTTAGATGGTCTCCTTGACAGGGTGTTTAACTATTGAACCACCACATAATGTCTAGTGTCGATAGCAGTTCTGACAAAACATACTTCTAACTAGATAGTCATTAGTGGCGTTTGATAACCCTATTTGAAATCACTTCTTGGTTGTGACGTAGCCCCCTTAGTCGCTCTCAAGGTCTAAGCTTGGGGAATTTAGAATCCTGACTAAGTATTACCAAGAGCTAAATTAATATTCTCCCTTATTAACTAGATTTATAGATAGAATTAGAAGGATTAGTGCATACTAGCAAAACCTAAGCTATACTTCTCATCTCATATTCTTAATCTTTTATTTTATTGTCTTTATTTTCCTAGTTTTAATTCATAATTTCGAAATCTATTTGCTTTAATTTATTGTCTTTTAATTATTTACTTTTACTCGTCATTATTTCCTACGCGATTAACACACTTAAGTCCCTGAGAACGAACTCTACTTATCATTAAAACTTACATACGTCCTGTAATACTTGCAGTACTGTGCCTGTCTAGGGTGAGAGTGCATAGTTTTCCATACTTAAATTGATCTTATTTTTATCACACCCTAGGCGACACCATTCACCCATTATTGTTCTCAAGCACTATGAAAAGGTTAGCTCATATTAAAAAGAAAAACTAAATTAAATGTAAAGGAATTCATATTGATTACAAAATTAAAAGATAAAAGAACCTAATTTCCGGAATAGGAATGACTACGAACGGAGATATAGACCTTCTCCAACTCTTGTAGCTTCTTCTTTCTTCCTTCTGTTGCTTCTCTCCGGTGTTTTAATCTTGCAGAATGTGAATTGTCTGTAAAATAGAAGTTCAGACCTCCTTTTATAAGTGCAAATTCGGACTTGGACCTAGGCTTTTAATTAAATGAAATATAAAAGGCCCAAATCCACAAACTTAGCCCAAAATCCCGTAACTGCTGATATGCCTTCACTAAAACGGCTTTTCCCGATTCGCTATGACTCCGATTGACCTCATTCTAGTTGCTAAAGTTCCTTAACTCGATAAGGAATGTTTTCTCTTCAAAGGTCAGCGGCTAAATCATCGCTTAAGCACCTCGAAATCAGCAATCTATGGCCTGGAAAATGGATTTTCAGCTCTAAAAATAATATCTTCGGGATTTATCTTCAAGTCTTGACTCTATCTCTTGATCTTTGACTTTATCCTTGGATTCCTCTTCTAGCTAACATCTAAAACCTGTAAACTTTACACTAAAAATACCAATATTACGCGCAAAAGCTTAATGAATTAAAAATGCTAGAAATAAAAGAGGAAAATCATATTATTGCATATTTAGTCCAAAAGTCTATCAAATTGATTAAATAAACCTCAAAAATGATGTCTCCTAAGGGTAAAAAATAAGAACAATTAAGGAGACATCAAGACCCCCAACTCAAACCTTTGTCGTCCCGACAAAGCAAACAAAACAAAACAAGGGGTAGAGGTAAACGCAAGAACAAATATAAGCTAACAAATAAACTTAAAGCAATTCTTAAGATAAATCTCATATAGCAAAACTTTAAGAACTAACATATACATACACTAATCATGCAACATCAAATATAAATAATCTCAATCATAAAATTAAAGTCGCAATGCTTGAAGGTTACACTTGTACTCATCTCTGTATGATGGCTATAGGGTGGTCATTAATCCTACCTTGCTTTGAACGCTCCACCTAGTATATTCCCTATCAACAGAATCATAAATTCACTATGTACTTAAGAATCACGAGGTCTTATGGTTTTAATAATGGCTTAAGGACGGTATGGATGTATATTTGGTAAATTTGAAGTGAGCTTTTGGCTCTCTCTCCTCACTTACCATCAACAATGCCCTCGAGCTTGAGTTTACGCTAAAAAATGTTCTCACTCACCCATTTGACGCGCTAATGTTGCGTCCCCAATGTCAACCCAAATAAAACTAAGATGATTTCTAAAAATATTCCACTTTGCCGATTTATTTATTCTTTCTTTTTATTTTCTTTTTCATTTCTTTTCTTCTTTTTTGTACAAGATACCCATGACCATCATTTTGATGTGAAAAGTCATGTCTGTTGGCATATAGCCTCCCTTAATAGGTTGTTTTAATGTGACAAATCCTCTTGTGTTTAGTGTGCTAATTACTATTGTTATATACATTCTATCTTGCACTCTAATTCATCAAAAAGCACATTCTTTATCATTTAGATCAAAACTTTATTGTTTTATCTTAAGAAACTAATTCTCATACAAATAGTTTTAACCTTATCTTTGTGTAAATTGAGAATTAGCTTTAGTGATCAACTACAAATTTTATAAGAATGATGTCCTCTACAACTCTCGTGAAGAAGGTTTTCTGATCCGAGCATCACAGTAAAAGATATACTCACTAGAAGGTGTTTTAGACCTTTGGTGCGGTAGCCGGAAAGGTATACCGGCGGATTGAGAGGTATACCGCCCGCAGCAAGTGAAATAAGCGAGAGTTCATGCGGTACACCGCACGAGACCCGCGGTGCACCGCAGGTTAGGGTTTTCTGTAGCAAAATGAAGACAAAAATGCATATATCCGTTGGGGATATTAATATATCCGTTGGAGACAATTCTTATGACCGTTGGGAGCATTCTGCAACTATATATTGAAGGTCTTTCAAGGCTACAATTACACCTTCAACCCATATACACTTAGGGGCTTAATTGTTATCATCCAAGAAGGTGTCAAGAGCTATAATTGTCATATCTACTCATTCAAGGAGTAAATCAAAGGAGCTTCAAAGTTATTATCTACTCAAGAGAAGTTTTAAGCTTATAGTTATATCATCTCTTTAGGAGTACATTAGCAAAGTTGTTTCACCCTTTAAACACTTTGTATTTATCCTCTTAATTCTAGTTCTTGTAATAGATAGGTTAAAGAGAGAATTTGAGTATCGGGAGTATACTCGGTGTCCTTGTGTTGTGATTACACAAGAGTTTCCTTCGTGGTTTCGAAGAGGTTGTCCTTCGTGTTATCGAAGAGGTTGTAAGGGTTATTGTGTTCTCGACCCGGTTAAGAGAGACACGGGAGCTTAGTGAAAAGCTTGAAATCCTAAGGAGGCTTCCTTAGGTAGTGGATGTAGGGAAACCGAACCACTATAAATCGTGTGTATCTTTCTATCCCTACTCTATTTACTTTCCGCACTTTATATGTTTGATAATATGCTAGTATGAATATTGTGATATTGATTATCTAGTTTATCTAACATATTGTCATCTAGAGTAGTAAGAGATTAGAAACTCGTTTTACTTGTATCACTTATATATCGAACCTCTTAGCTTATCCATTGTATGATCCCTTAGGAGTTTGATATATTAGTTGACTTAGAAGTTTCTTTCTTAAACTTATAATTGTCCAAAAGATTTTTAATTAGGCATTAATCTTATTAGTAATCCTATTCACCCCCCTCTAGGACTTTCAATTGGTATCAAAGCCTAACTCTACGTGAATAGCTTAACCGTTAGTAGAGTAAACGATTTGGAATTTAATCTTTTGGAAGAGTTGTTTTCTACACAACCTCCATTCTCTTTGTAGGTGATCGTTACTTTTCTTGGAGGAAACAAATGGAAGAATTAATATACGAAAGAACACTCAAATCTCGAAAAAGGAAAATCCGGTGATTTCTTTTCTTTATCTCGTATATAATTTTGCGTTCCTCCTTATGGCTTGTGTTTATGTTTATGATTCGGTTTTGATTTGATTAGTTGTGTTTATCATGTTTTATCTTTGGATATTATCTTGTGTTACTAATCATTGGTTCTTTGTTATAAATGATATTGCATCAAAATCTCTTGAATCATGTTATTGCACTTTATCTCTTAGAATTTTGGTAATTGCATTTTAGTCCCCACAATTTATAAAATTGCACTTTGACCCCTCATATTTATTAAATTCTCCAAAGTGTCATAGTTTGGACTTTATAATCTTTCACATGTAAAATTTGCCATTTTAGTTCATATTTTTGAAAAATTGCATTTTTAGTCCCTACTATGTGAAATTGCTTTTTAGTCCCTCAACTATTATAAATTGCACTTTTTATTCTTACAAGTTTTTATAAATTTCAAAAGTGCCTATTGATTGATAAAAGGGAAAAAGATCAAAGATATTACTTTACACTTTCAAATCTCAATTTATCTTTGAACACAAATTTGCATTTTCATATGTCTTTTAGTAAGGGTGAGTTTTAAAATTGCTTTTCAAAATATTTTTCCGATAATCTTTTGAATTTCCCATAGCATTTCAAAAATGTTTTTATGCATAGAATTATGGGGAATTAATCCATTATTGGTCATTAACTCATTTGCATGAAATTGTTTAGCCTTACTATCTATATGTTGTGCTTCATTATGTGCTTATATGGTTTATTCCCTATTGTGAAAATATCTTGTATGACTTGTCCTTTTCATACTTAAAATTGCTTAACTTTGATTTTGGGTCTTTTCGTTTTTTTTAATATATAGGGGTATTTGTGAAATAAATCGTTTTATTTGTTTTCGGGATTTTCTTGTTGTATCTTTTCAAAACAAAAGCGTTTTTAGTAGTTTTAAAATATTTCTAAACTATTGGGGAGTTTTCGAATTAGTTTAGGGTGTTTATGCAAATTGCCTATTTTCTAATCTCTCTTCTTACTCTTTTTAGTCGAGCATTAGTGCGGTGCACCGCAGCAATGGTCCGGTACACCGCGATTCGGGGTTTATTGTTTTATTTTGCATTGTGGTCCCTATTGGTTGAAAATATTGCATTGTGATCCCTATAGGTTGAAAAATATTGATTTGAGGTCCCTATAGTTTGAACAAGTTGCATTTAGCTTTCTTATGCTTGAAAATTAGACCTAGGTCCCTATTGTCTTGAGAAAGTTATACTTAGGTCCTTGAAGTTTTTCAAAATTTCATTTAGTCCCTAAACTTTTGAAAAATGCATTTTGACCCCTATACTTTTCAAAGATCAAATTTTACCCCTTGATTTCTTAAAATCGGTTCAAATATTCTTATTAGTAAAAAGGGGAGAAATTATTGGTCAAACTTTTTTAAAATTGAAACAAACACTCTATGCATTTTGTGAGGGGGAGTTTTTCTTAAATTATCTTTAAAAACTCAAATGCTTGGTTAATCGTTTATCTCATAATTGCACTAATCGTTTGCGTTTATAGAAAGCTTATAAGATGATAATCTTCCGATCTAGAAGTTGGTAAAACGTTCTTATCCCTTATATCTTTCTTTCATCTTGTTTCATGCTTTACATTGTTAATCTTTATGCATTTCAAAATTAAAATGTTTTAAATGCTTTTAACCCTTGATCTCTCTATGTTGTTTTTCAAAATCTATTCACTTGAGTTTTAGCTCTTCTATGATTAGTTGTTTGATTTTATTTTATTATCCTGTCTTTTTGATGAAGACAAAGGGGGAGAAATATGTGCACTAAAACTTTCAAAATTGCACTTTTTAATACTCACAAATGCATTTCATATCTTATATTCATTTTTACTTAAATGCTTATTGTGAGGGGGAGCTAAATTTCATAAGAGCTTAAACTTTCATATCATTCCTAAGGTGTTTTAGTGAAGGATTTGTCATCATCAAAAAGGGGGAGATTGTTGGCATATAGCCTCCCTTAATAGGTTGTTTTAATGTGACAAATCCTCTTGTGTTTAGTGTGCTAATTACTATTGTTATATACATTCGATCTTGCACTCTAATTCATCAAAAAGCACATTCTTTATCATTTAGATCAAAGCTTTATTGTTTTATCTTAAGAAACTAATTCTCATACAAATAGTTTTAACCTTATCTTTGTGTACATTGAGAATTAGCTTTAGTGATCAACTACAAAATTTATAAGAATGGTGTCCTCTACAACTCTCGTGAAGAAGGTTTTCTGATCCGAGCATCACAGTAAAAGATATACTCACTAGAAGGTGTTTTAGACCTTTGGTGCGGTAGCCGGAAAGGTATACCGGCGGATTGAGAGGTATACCGCCCGCAGCAAGTGAAATAAGTGAGAGTTCATGCGGTACACCGCACGAGACCCGAGGTGCACCGCAGGTTAGGGTTTTCTGCAGCAAAATGAAGACAAAAATGCATATATCCGTTGGGGATATTAATATATCCGTTGGAGACAATTCTTATGACCGTTGGGAGAATTCTGCAGCTATATATTGAAGGTCTTTAAAGGCTACAATTACACCTTCAACCCATATACACTTAGGGGCTTAATTGTTATCATTCAAGAAGGTGTCAAGAGCTATAATTGTCATATCTACTCATTCAAGGAGTAAATCAAAGAAGCTTCAAAGTTATTATCTACTCAAGAGAAGTTTTAAGCTTATAGTTATATCATCTCTTTAGGAGTTCATTAGCAAAGTTGTTTCACCCTTTAAACACTTTGTATTTATCCTCTTAATTCTAGTTCTTGTAATAGATAGGTTAAAGAGAGAATTTGAGTATCGGGAGTATACTCGGTGTCCTTGTGTTGTGATTGCACAAGAGTTTCCTTCGTGGTTTCGAAGAGGTTTTCCTTCGTGTTATCGAAGAGGTTGTAAGGGTTATTGTGTTCTCGACCCGGTTAAGAGAGACACGGGAGCTTAGTGAAAAGCTTGAAATCCTAAGGAGGCTTCCTTAGGTAGTGGATGTAGGGAAACCGAACCACTATAAATCGTGTGTATCTTTCTATCCCTACTCTATTTACTTTCCGCACTTTATATGTTTGATAATATGCTAGTATGAATATTGTGATATTGATTATCTAGTTTATCTAACATATTGTCATCTAGAGTAGTAAGAGATTAGAAACTCGTTTTACTTGTATCACTTATATATCGAACCTCTTAGCTTATCCATTGTATGATCCCTTAGGAGTTTGATATATTAGTTGACTTAGAAGTTTCTTTCTTAAACTTATAATTGTCCAAAAGATTTTTAATTAGGCATTAATCTTATTAGTAATCCTATTCACCCCCCTCTAGGACTTTCAATGTCTCTTATATTTTTTTTTCTTTTTCTCTTTTTTTTTCATTACTCGGCAAAGGGTTACAAATAATAATATCATCTACATTTTTGTGCCCCCAATACAAACACATATGATCCCTTCCCAAATGTGGACCCTCCACCCCAAACTCAAGCTCGAGACAAGTCTCAGGGTTGTGATTCAAGTGCGGGTCATTTGGTCATGCCTAATAATCTAAAGGATAATGGGCTTATATCGTGGCTACAAAAGTAAAGGCTTAAGGCTCAAACTTGGGCTAAGTCGGATAAAATTATAATAAGGGATATCAAGCTAAAAGGCTTCAAATGGCTAACAAAGAACTGCCCCTATCATTTTCCTAAGTACATAGCTTGTCTTTAGTTCATATCTAGGTGGGTTCTCTACTAATTAGGATTTCACGTTCTACACACCAAACATATTCCTTAAGTACAAGCTTACTTCATTTGCATTGTTCATTAATTTTTCCTATCAATTACCTATGTTCGCATGCAATTGTAAGTGCGTTTTATGCTATTCCCTAAAGTCCACTATTTACTATCATTGATTCATCAAAAGTATGCTTAAAGGAACATTTAAAATCTTCTATAGTCAAACGCAACTCCGAAAATTATTTTATTGAAAGCAAATAAAACACATAACACATAAAAACTGGGATGAGGCAACTAACCCCACCCCAAACTAAAAAATGAGTCGTGTCCCCACGACTCGAAAAGACTCAACGCAATAAAAATAAACTAAACTAACTAAAACGCGAAAGGGATAGAAAACGTATCTTAACCAGCGCGAGGCTGGTTATCGGTGTTGCGTCCATGAACTTTCTCTTGCGTAAGTATACCATAGGTGGCGTGTTGACTTGTGCTCACCCCCATTAACATGTTTCGGAGAAGTTCTAACTCTTTTGTAACGTTTTCCAAAGACGCAATCATCTTCACTTGGTTCTCTTCTAACACCTTCACTTTCGCTTCCAACTCATTGGTGGTATGCATCTTCTTCTTTGGAGGAGCTCTAGGATTTCTCGTTGCTTTTAACACCTCATCATGAATATTCTTGATCAAAGTTAAACCCATACTCTCACCCACTACAACACGATCAGTCTCTGCGTCTTTACGCGTAACCTTTGCGTCTAAGCACAAAGTAGTGATGGTACAAGGAAATTTGAGATTTTGTTGCGAAGTAGGAATTCGAGCAAATTCCATGATGGCATCATATATCACACGAGCAACATCTATAGGTTTCTCCTCAATAATACAGTTAATGAACAAAAGATGCTCCTTCTTCACTTCCGATATGTGTTTAACTCCGAAGAAGGTAGGGATTATGAAGCGTGACCAAATCTTAGCACATGGTAACAGATTACTACTATACATCTGTCCAGGATATCTCTCTCCTTCGGGAATTGGGCGAGCCCCATCAACAAGCACTTTCCCCCAAAGGGATTCATAATCAAACGAAGGTTCTTTTAGAGACTCTTGAAACGGACATATTCCGGAAAATTCGGGTAATTTCAATGATTTACGAATAAGCTCAACGGAGAAAGGAACTACCTTTTTGCGAATAACAACTGCTTCTTTGGAGAAGGCGATTCCTTCATAAAAATCTCGCACCAAGGTAGGAATATACTCAAGCTTCCTTTCACGCAATTCTTTCCAACCCAATTTATCACAAGTAATACCATAATCTTTATAAGCACTAGTCATAATACCCTTAGAAAGATTCATCTCCTCACCAAACTTCAAAAATTGAATTCTATCACGAACCTGAGTATCCTATGGAACGAAGACTCTTTTAGGCTTTTGAGCCCAAGCTTTCCTACGCGGCGGTTTCGGTTGTTGTTCCGGTTCTTCGGGAACTTCTTGTTCAGTTTCTTCCTCAATCTCTTCTTCAACTTCTTCCTCACTTTCTTCATCACTTTCATCAATTAACCTACTCTTTTTCGGATTAGCCTTACTTGGATTTTCTTTTCGTTTCGGAGCAATTGGGTTTTGGACAGTCTTTTTGGATCGCGAATCCGGAATCTCAATTGCTTGGTTTGGGCTAGCTCCAACATTGTTCCTGTTTCTTGGTATGTTTCTTCGATAGTTACACATGGAATCGGTTCTGTTAGTCATCTCTTTTCACCCCAAACTCAAAACTTCAAATAGAGAAAAAGCTAGAGAAAAGCTTTGAAATTTGATGTTTTGAGGTTTAAAACTTGAAGAACTTGGTGTTATATGAGATGTGTTAAGGTTATTTGAGATGGATTGTGAAAGAATTGGGTTTAATTTCAAGGTTGGGAAGAGGGAATTTATGAAGAAAAGATGAATTTTGGTGATGTTTTGGAGAAGCTATGAGTTGATTGTGTGTTTTTGTGATGAAAGAAGGCTTGATTTGATGATTTTATAGCTGTTTGTTGATGATTTTCGGAGTAGGTGGAGGCAAGGATTCGGAATACAAGGTTTGGCTTGGAAAAGAGGCAAAAAAATAGGTTTAATAAGCTCAAAACCGCCTCTTGCAACAGGTCACCGACTAGCCGGTGAATTCGCCGGCATGCCGGTCGCGAGGGCCGCGGAAAAGAAATTACTAAATTCGATTTTTTATTTTTTTACCTCAAAACGCAAGTATATTGCGTCGTCGCTGACGCAGTGGTCAGAAACTTCATTGTCTTTCACCGGCTAGCCGGTCATTGACCGGTATGCCGGTGGCGTGTCGATGGCGCAAATGATGACGCAGCAACCTTGCGTCGTCGCTGACGCAATGACCAGAACCTTCAACTTCTTTGGCCGGCTAGCCGGTCAGTGACCGGTATGCCGGTGGACGTCTCGTTGGCGCGAATAGTGACGCAGCAAAGCTGCGTCATCGCTGACGCAGTGATCAGAGAGTTGGGGTCCTTCAGCTCGTTTGGCCGGTAAGCCGGCCAGCTCGCCGGCTAGCCGGTCAGACCTGCTGTGGACTCCAATTTTTTTCGTTTTCTCATCGTTATGACCCCAAACTCATGACCATTATACCCCTGAGATCATCAAAAACAAACACCCTTCCTCATTTCTTAGAAATAAACACTAAAATCAACGAAAACTTAACTAATTTATACTACGGAAATTGAAATACTTAAACTAATATACAAGAAGTTGGCTTTTGTTTAACGTCGTTAAGCTCGACGGGTTACCTCGTGCTTCTAAGGAGCTTCGAGGAGGTACATGACCTCTCCGGGATGTGGGTCTTTTGCACGATCGCTGTCTTCACCTCCATGATATATCTTTAAGCGATGACCGTTCACCATGAATGTACGGTTTTCAAGTGGATGTTCTATCTCTATAGCTCCATGAGGTGTAACCTTGGTTACAATGTAAGGACCCGACCATTTTGATCTTAATTTCCCCGGATAATTACTGAACTTTGAGTTATATTTCAACACTATTTGTCCCACTACAAAGTTCTTCTCTCGAATCCGATTATCATGCAATCTCTTAGTATTTTCTTTATAAAGCTTAGCATTTTCATAAGCATGTAATAGAAATTCATCAAGCTCATTAAGTTTCATCATTCAATTCTGACCAGCTAGAGTAGGATCTAAATTTAACTTCGCAATAGCCCAATAAGCACCCATTTCGTGTTCAAGAGGTAAGTGACAAGCCTTACCATATACCATTCGATACGGAGAAGCACCTATTGGAGTTTTGAAAGCAGCACGATAGGCCCATAGTGCATCATCTAATTTCATAGACCAATCTTTTCTAGTAGGACCAACGGTTTTCTCTAAGATAGATTTTACCTCACGATTTGATACTTCGGCTTGACCATTGGCTTGTGGATGATAAGCAGTAGATACACGTTGTCTCACTCCATATTTCTCTAGAACCGTCTTCAAATACTTATTAACGAAATGAGTACCTCCATCGCTAATAATTACCCTTAGAGTGCCATGTCTAGTGAAAATATGCGATTTCAAGAACTTAATCACCACGCGTGAATCATTAGTTGGCAAAGCCACAGCTTCTACCCACTTAGACACGTAATCAACAGCTAACAAGATGTAGAGGTTACCATTTGAAGGAACGAACGGACCCATAAAATCTATACCCCAAACATCGAATATTTCAACTTCTAACACATTGTTACGTGGCATTTCATCCCTCTTGGATATGTTTCCGGTAAATTGACATCTTGTACATCTTTTCGTATATTCATGACAATCTTTTATAATAGAGGGCCAATAGAAACCAGATTGTAATACCTTAGCAGCAGTTCGATCTCCTTTGAAATGTCCACATAAGGTGAATCGTGACACCCAGCTATAATCGCCTCAATTTCTTCCTTGGCTACACATCTTCGTACCATTTGATCAGCACACACTTTGTAGAGGAAAGGATCCTCCCAAAAGAATTGTCTTGCACGGTGAGCTAATCTTTTTCTCTCTTGATAAGTTGATCCTTCAGGAAAGGAACCACTCACCACTAAGTTTGCAATATCCGCATACCAAGGAGCTTCATAATCACGAACAACAAATAGACTTTCATCAGGAAATTCTTCTCTGACTGCTTCAGTACCACTATTCATCTCTGAACCTTCTAGCCGCGATAGATGATCCGCAACCTGATTCTCACACCCTTTTCTATCCTTGATCTCTAAATCGAACTCTTGAAGCAATAAAACCCATCTGATTAACCTCGTTTTAGCATCCTTCTTCTCCATAAGATGTCGAATCGCTGAATGATGTGTATAAACAATAACTTTCGCTCCAAGAAGATAAGAGCGAAATTTATCGAATGAATACACAACCGCTAGCAACTCTTTTTCTGTAACTGTATAATTAACTTGAGCACCACTAAAAGTTTTACTAGCATAATAAATCGAATGAAAAACTTTCTCTTTTCTTTGTCCTAATACAGCTCCCATACATAAATCACTCGCATCACACATAACCTCAAACGGTAAATTCCAATCTGGAGGTAATACTATAGGAGCAGAAATAAGTTTTTCTTTGATTGCTTTGAAGGCCGCTAAACAAGCTTCATCAAAAAGGAATTTGGAGTCCTTTTCAAGTAAGTTGCATAACGGTTTAGCAATTTTAGAAAAGTCTTTGATAAATCGCCTATAAAAGCCAGCATGGCCAAGAAAACTTCTTACCCCTTTAACAGAAACAGGAGGGGGAAGAGTTTTAATTACCTCTATCTTCGCTCTATCGACCTCTAATCCAGCACTCGAAACCTTGTGACCCAGAACAATACCTTCTCGAACCATGAAATGGCACTTCTCGCAGTTTAAAACCAAATCTGTTTCTTTGCATCGGATTAACACTTTCTCCAAATTATCTAAACATTTATCAAAATCATCACCAAATACAGAGAAATCATCCATAAACACTTCAAGAAAGTTATCAATCATATCCCAGAAGATAGCCATCATGCATCTTTGAAAGGTAGCAGGAGCATTACACAACCCAAATGGCATTCTGCGATGTGCAAAAGTACCAAAGAGGCATGTAAATGTTGTTTTATGTTGATCTTCCGGAGCCACGTAAATTTGATTATACCCAGAATAACCATCCAAGAAGCAATAGTACTCTCTTCCGGCTAACTTGTCTAACATTTGATCAATGAAGGGCAAAGGGAAATGATCTTTTCTGGTGGCCTTGTTCAGCTTTCTGTAATCTATGCAAACTCTCCATCCAACTACCGTTCTTGAAGGAATTGCTTCATTTTTATCATTAAAAACCGTTGTCATTCCTCCTTTCTTCGGTACACACTGAACTGGGCTCACCCATTCACTACTCGAAATGGGATAAATAATCCCCGCATCTAAAAGCTTGATCACCTATTTCTTCACTACATCCTTCATAGCGGGCATTAATCTTCTTTGACCTTCAACTGAGCGTGCATTAACATCTTCAAGTATGATTTTGTGTTGACAATAGGATGGACTAATGCCTTTGATGTCAGCAATTGTCCAACCTATTGCTTCTTTGTTGACTCTTAACACACGCAACAGATTATCTTCTTGAGGACTTGGTTGTGCCTTAGCCCCCTTAGTCGCTCTCAAGGTCTAAAGTATGGGAATTTAGAATCCTGACTAAGTATACCAAGAGCTAATATTCTCCCTTATGAACTAGATTTATAGATAGAATTAGAAGGATTAGTGCATACTAGCAAAACCTGAGCTATACTTCTCATCTCATATTCTTAACTTTTATTTTATTGTCTTTATTTTCTTAGTTTTAGTTAATTAATTTCGAAATCTGTTCCCTTTAATTTACTGTCTTCTAATTATTTACTTTTACTCGTTATTCCTACTCACGCGTATAACACACTTAAGTCCCTGAGAACGAACTCTACTTATCATTAAAACTTGCAGTACTGTGCCTGTAGGGTGAGAGTGCGTAGTTTCTTGACCTTATTTTATCATATTTTTATCACACCCTAGGCACCACCACATGTCTTTTTTTCTGATATGTTACAGTTTTGAAATTTTCTTGTTATTGATGCTTTCAAAAGAATCTTCGTGATTTTGGCTCATCTTGCTTATGGGAACTCAACTTTAAGAGTATATACCTCTGATTATTTTTGCCTTTCAATTTGTAGTACTTCTTATGTTGTGGCTTTCTCTGTAACTCTGCAATACAAATTTTATTAATAAATATTTCTCCCCATCATCTTTTACCTTTTTCCTTTCTTACCTCTCCTTCTTTATATTTATCGATGCATTTTATTTGCTTATTTCATACCTTATACCCCTTTGCTTTGGGAAATACACGAGATATGTCTGGTGCATGCTACAGGTCTTATTATAATTTATTAGCTTGCTTTGAGCTTGAAGGTAATATAACCATAAATAATATGCTTAGGCACTTGAAAATTTCAACCCACCCAACTTCTTGGCCACAATGCTAAAAGGGGTCTTACTCATTTTTTTTGTTAATATTTTATTTTTGCTTGCTTAAGGTTTCGACAATCTTCGATTTTGATTGCTAAAGCTTTGTTGGTCTTGAATTCTATTGCATATATTCAGTTGGTCTTTGATTTCTATTCCCAATGCTCCACTGCTATCTGTGATTATGATGTCTCCCTTTTTGTTCTACATTTATATGCTTAGGAGACATCAAATTAGGTGAATTATGAACTAATATGATAGACTTTTAATGATTATTTTCTATATTTCAATTTCACTCCTTGGAAATTAGTATTTTTGGATTTATTAAGATTTTGCGCGTAATATGGTTTATTTTTAGTGAAAAGTTCATAGGTTTGGAATGCTAGCAAGGAGGAGAATCGTGGATTAAAGTCATAGATCGTGTAAAGAAGTCAAAGGCGTGAAGAAATATTCCGAAGAGTTGATTTAAGAAACTGTAAATCTGGAAGGCTGCTGATGATTGCTGATTTTGAGCCATTTAGACGAGGATTCAGCAGCTGAGTTGTGAAGAGATTAGATTCCTTATCGAGTTAAGAAGAATTAGCAAGTTGAATGAGTCAATTAGGAGTTATATTGAGAAAGTTACACCCGTTTTAGTGAAGGGTGTACATCAGTTACGGGATTTGGACTCAAATTATGGACTTGGACTTTTTAATATTTGACTAATTAACCTAAGTAAAAGTCCTAGTCCGATTTTAGCACTATAAATAGATTTTTAGACCTCATTATTCAGTACCTCTCATTTTATTTTTCAATTGAAATCATCCTTAGAAGAGAGTGTCCAGAGAGAAAGTCAAAAGCAAGGAAAAGGAGAAAGCTAAGAGATGGAGAAAGTCATATTCTCCAAATCACAGCCAAACCCAATTCCTAATTAGGTTCTATCTTTTATTTCTGTAATTTGTAAATATGAATTCTTTTACTTTTATTATCTTAGTTTTTGCAATTATGAGCTAAATTCATACAGTACTTGAGAACGCATTAATGGGTTAAGCCCCAATCTATTTCATTCTATGTTTTTGGTTTTGGGATTATTGTAATTGAAATCGAATTGGGTATTTAATATTTTTCTTTAATTTGCATTTATTGACTATTATTGAAGTAGCTAATCTGTAATGGGACTTAGTAACTAGGCTATTCCATTTAGTGGCAAATGGATCACCTTGACGGGGGGTCTAGGTACGGAAATAATTAATGAATGTAGGATAGAAATTATTTGACCTTGACAAACTTAATTAATCATATGGCCAATTGGGTAATTAGAACTTAGTCATTCGAAGGTGGACTATATTCACCCTAACGGGGTTTGTAGCACCTAAGAATAACTCCTTAGTCCACCCTGATGGGGGTAAGGAGAATCCCGAATCCCGACCACTATTATTTACCAATTCGTCCCTTAAACAATACATGGAATGAATAGATTTAGGTGAGATCCTAGCGTTGCTCAAGTACTACCTTTCATACTTTGCGTCTAGCTATTTTATTTTCTCGCGTCTAGCTTAATAGTTACATTACTTTAGTCTTTTAATTACTTGTCTTAGTTATAGAAAAACAAACAACCAATCTTAAAATCATTTATTTGCTTTTACGTGCAATTATTCACTATTTGATAAGTATTAGAGTCAACCAATCCGTCCCTTAACGAA
This sequence comes from Nemophila menziesii, assembly GCA_029959085.1. Lineage (NCBI taxonomy): Eukaryota > Viridiplantae > Streptophyta > Magnoliopsida > Boraginales > Hydrophyllaceae > Nemophila > Nemophila menziesii. Next base: position 35,410,340 of record JARWIR010000004.1, read on the forward strand.
TCTATTTATCACATATATTACTTGGGACAACTGTACACTTGCAGTTGTGGTTCTCTTTTCCTTATTGAATTATTTTTAGAATACACAAGGGACCACCAGATTACTATCCTCGCAAAATAATAAAAGTTTTTCTTGCCTTTGTTTGGCTATGCTTACCTCGGTAAGATTGTCGAGACTGAGTTAGACTTACAAATATATCTTCGTTGGGCTTTGAATAGTACTGCCGATACTGCGTCGAACTTACGAATATATCTTTGTGGCGACTTTACGATTGAACTTTGAATAAGATTGTTGAGACTATGTCCGACTTTCGAATATATCTTTGTCCCGACTTTTACGTTTGAACTTTTAATAGGATTGTCGAGACTACATCAGATTTACAAATATATCTTAGTGCCGAATTTACAGTCAGACTTTGAATTTTTTTGCCGAGACTACGTCGGGCTTACGAATATATCTTTGTGCCGATTTTACGGTCGGAATTTGAATAAGATTGTTAAGACTGCATCAGATTACAATATATCTTCGTGTCGGCTTTACAAATAATGTGTATCTTGGATGTGAATCATGTAAGAGAGCGAAAGAAATATCTGAAAATAATATATATAATTAGATCATCCGAGATAATATCATGAATAATATTTGAGTGTTTTTTTTTTAGATAATATATCTTTACTTTCTTAAAAATTATTATGTACTCGTTAACTATTATGCTTCAATGAGTTTGGAACACTTTTTATTATTCTTTTTGTTTGGTAAAAAACACTTAATAATTGAAATTTGGCTTAAAATAAGTTCTCCATTCTTGCTATCTTGTTATGGCTTTGGATATGGAAAAAACAGGACTTTTGTTTTTATGTCGTGCAGTTACATGAACACACAGTCTTGCTAATATTTATTGATACAATCAACTTAGAGTAGACAAGTTTTTATATTGTACAAATCCAACTGTATACGTGTCATATCAGTTTGTTGCACACTCAAATTCAGATGACATTTATTCTTGACTATGTCCTATAAATAAATCATCTAAATAGAGTATCATAAACTTGGTTTCAAAATTAAAACTTAATTCACAGTGTGTATGCGTGTGTGGCGGGGGAAGAGAGTGGGGTTGTCATTTGTTTCCATATAATTTTGAAGATAAATGAAAACAATGGCTTATTAATACTTTTACGTATTAACAAGTATGATATTTTTTTAAAATCCTTTTTGTGTATATGTATAAAAAAAAACAGCACTATTTATTATTTTCGCCCAACAGCAATCCAGTAATAACACATATTCTTTTAGCAAGTTACGTTTGCCCAATTATATAACAACTGAATCAGTTTAACATTTATTTTTTTAAACAAAAAGTAAATCATATATTTTACTATGAGTAATGATCAATATTGTTTTATTAAACATATTTGCTAGACTATGTGCGCCCGTTTATGAGGAAGATGGGTTTCTCGCGTTAAATAATCCCCAATAACAAAAATGCTAATGTTGAGCGTCAGAATGTCATTGAAAGCTCATCTCTTTTTGGTTTTAACTTAGTGTCATTGAAACCTTGAGGTAGTTCAAGGTATTAATAAGCGGAGGGGTATTGACTGAAGGATTCGTCCCATAATTTCCGAGGCATGGAGGTGGATATGACAATTCCCGGACTGGAAAGTAACACACATTAAAAGGGAGCATAATGGGGTCGCAGATACACTCGCCAAATGTGCTAGGTTAAATATAGATATATCTCCATGTCCATATCATTCTCTTGTTGATTTCTTTAGTAGTATTAGTAATCTCTATTATCAATTTAAGAAGTAACTATTATGTAATTTTATTTGACAAAGAAAAAAAAACTTAGTGTCTGATTTCCAAAAGGCTACGAGAAGTTAGCAAATCTTCGGACCTTCATGGGATCCACAGAAGGACTAAGGCAAAACTCTTCAATCGATCATCGAGAGTAAGGTATCACATAATTTACTCTCCTCGATGTATAATTCAGTATTCCAAACTATTCTCCTCTTCTGCCTACACATATGTATCTATGTTGTTACGTTATGGTTATGTTCTTATCCTCGAGCCAAGCATGGTCCTAAGGCTAATGGTAGTGTATTTTAACGCTCTATCATCTGGCGCCGTATTTGGGAATCATATTTTGAATCCCCGTTGAGATTTCACATGGTTTAACACGATCTGTAAAAAATGTCTTGAGATAAATTGATACAAAAATTAAGAATAATGCTCCAATAATGAAAAAGAGACCCACTTCTAAGGACATAAATCATTGGCTAAGGGAAATGGAGGAAGTAGAAATGTTGAATGCGAATAATCAATCAAAAGAAGGTAAACTATGTGCGACGACAATGCCGACTACAATTACATTGGTTGAACCATATAATCCAGTTCTAGTAGGTGGGGATGGTGTTGAACCATATATTCCAGCAATGCCAGCTGTTACTGAGGGTGTGGAACCTTATATTCCTACTCCGCCGAGGGATGTTGGGGATATTGAATCGCCATCAATGGTGTCGCAATACTTACACAAATTGTTACACAAGCTTACTATTCAGAGGCGACCTATGCTAGAGCATTAAGTAAGGTAACTTTTAGTACTTCTAGTCCTGGGCAATACATAAAAATTAGACAAAAATACGCCTCCTCAAGACCCGAGGGGATATATAAATTCCCATGCAATTGGAGGAGGAAGGGAAGAACATTATCTAAGGGAAATACGCCAAAAAAGTGAAAAGTCCTACATGTGTTGGAATAAGTTTGAGGGAAACACGAATTGTCGACCGAACATCAGTGGTAAATCAATTGAATCCTCTATCTTTGGAAATTCTAGATGCTTTGAGGACAAAGAACATTAAGCCTCCATCAATGTCAACCTTTGATGGAATACCGATCCCAAAGATCACATGTATGTGTACGGTGTACCAAAGCTATATGACACAAACTATTTTTTAGCTTAACCTGCTACTTTGGCTGGAAATTCCCAAAAGTGGTTCTCCGGGTTAGCGCCCAAATTAATGAATAGTTTCTCACAAATAGTAGATGGTTTGCGATGCAGGTTTTAAAACAGGACAAATGGTGAAACAAATGCGTCCTTATTGGACATATGCCAAAAGGAAAAAATGCGTCAATCATACGTTGATCGGATCACAGAGATTGCATACAATGACAAGGATTTGGGTCAGTCTATAGTACACTATATTTTCATCCGAGTGTTATTCAATCCAGAAATATGGTTGGTAGAGAGGCCTAAGTCCATGTTGTGTGATATAATAGTCGAGTCAAGAAATTATATCTAAGAATCGGAAACGTGAAAGAGTTTTATAGCACGAAGTAAAGAAAGAGAGAGTATGGCAAGCAATCTTCCGCGTTGGGTAAGAAATAACCGACAACAAAAACAACGATATAGAACAGAATGTAAAGGGTTTAAGCGAATTGGTCTGCGGAATCAAGAGAGAGTCAGATAAAGTGATAATACAAGAGTGTGGGATAAATTGTACCGGTTCCCGATGATAATGAAAAAGAAGGTCATTAAGGAACAAGTATGTTGTCCACAAAAAAATGTTTGTCGATGCTAGAATCAGAGATAACACAAAGTGTTTTCATTTTCATAAGCACCATGGACATGATACTAACCGACACAAGCAGCTGGATTGTGAAATCGAAAGGTTGAGAGATATGGGCAAGTTGTCCTGCCCTTCAGATGTTAATATGAGAAAAAAAGGAATCTGAGGAAAAAGTAAGACCCAATCATCAGGTAACAACACTAGATTATTTGTAGAGATGACGATCCTAGAGGGCATTTTGCAAAGCCGTGACCCAATTAAGCAGGACATGGATATGAGTTCAAGGTAAACGCTATCTCGAGAAGATTCGGGGGTAGTTTGCAATTTGTTTATGTATAAACACAGTAAAGGGTTGCCTGAGAAGTATAGAAGGTACGACGTAGAAATAAATATAATAGTTGGGGGCCCTGAGATTGGACATTCTACGAATGAAAGAAAATAGTATGTGCGAGAATTGCGCACTAGACAACAATATGGTAGACCTTCTCATGTGATAACATACAATTCACTGACAAGCACGTCATCATGCTAAACTTTCCACATGACAATCCTTTGGTAATACCAACAAAGTCATCGGAAATGGACTCATGCATCGAGTATTAGTTAACACATGAAGCTTAGTAATCTATTGTATACATGAGCATTTAACCAACTGAAAATAGACCCGAAGTTTGTAAAACCATACACTGGCCCTATAAAGGGACGTATGAGACAGTGATTCTACCCAACGGGTTACATCAAATTACCAATGATAATTAATCATGGAAATCTTTCAAAAAATGTGTTATTGCGCTTTTTGGTTGTCAATTGTCATTTAGCATACCATGCTATCATCGGGAGAACCACCTTAAACGCTCCGAGTCGTAGTCTCGATGTATAATTTAACAATGAAATTCCTAACACCATGAAGTGTAGCAGTTTTCCAAATGACCAACAATGCACACATGAGTTCTACTACAATTCCATCAAAGGACCAACCTTGAAAGAGGTAGAAAGCAAAAGTGAAAAACAGTAATAATCCATTAACTAATTTAAAATGTCTTGTATTAAACTTCCAAATTAACCCACGTGCAAGTCAACCTGGATGCGATCTTTGACACAATCTATTTTTCCCTTTCGAGGATTTTTTGATAATGAAAACACGAACCTATAAAGCCAGAATGAAAGCTTTAAATGTTACTAAAATGATTCCTGACCTGAAAAAATTGATCGAATGTAAAAAAAAATCTTGACTCCCTGAGATCCTCGATTAAGGGGCCAGCCATGGATTCTTGACCAGAAATGTTAGATAGAATGTACAAAAAAATTCTCGACCCCTTAAGATCATCAACTAAGAGGACGAAAAATAGATTCCCGACCTAAGAATATCAATATAATGTAAAAGAATTCCTAAGACCAATTTTGCATTGGCCTCATAATACAGTAGACCAACTCCTGTGGCAAAAAAGACTAGCTCATCTGGCGAATAAATACCAACTCCTCTGGAAACTAAAGACGAACCCCTCTGGGAAATAAAGACCAGCTCCTCTAGCAAATAAAGACTAGTTCATATGGCAAAAAAGACCAGGTCTTCTAGCCCAGAAAGACCAGCTCCACTAGAAGCGACACAGAGATCCTGATTAGGCTAAGGGGTTGGTCAAAGGCATTATAATGAGATCACCTTACCTCTGGTATTCAGATCTGATGTAGTCTTGGTAATGATACCGACATAGCTTATATAAAAAAGATCGATGTTTTCTCGGCAAAGATACTGAAATAACTCTTGTAAATAAGACCGATGTAGTCTTGGCAATGGTCGATTTAACTCTGGTAAATAAGTCAACGCAACCTCAGCAATGAGACCGATTTAGCTATAGTAAATAAGTCTGACACAGCTTTTTCAATATGACCAACATAGATCCGATAAATAAGTCTTGCTTAGCCTTTGTAAAAAAGACCAATTTTGTATCGTTCGCAAAGAAAATTCGACGTAGTTTCACTAAAAATACCAACTGTATCATTGTCAAACTAAATCTGATGTAGTTTTGGTAACAACTCCAACTATATAGTTGGCAAACTAAATCCACTATAGTTTCGGTAAAAAGACCAATTGTATCGTTGGCAAACTAAGTCTGGCGTAGTTTCATCCAAAAGACCAACCGCACCCTTAGCAGATAGAGCCAATTGTGTCGTCATGAAAATAGACCTTGCTAAATAATAAGGGGTTAACTATGTGGACGATGAATATCGGCCCAACGACATAGTTGGCTAGAATTTTTTCTATTGCAGGAATTAACGAAGATCAAAGACTGACGAAGTCTCTACACAAAAAAATTGAAAAAGTCTCGGCATTCAAAGAACAAAGACCGACAAGGTCTCAAAACTCTAAAAAAAAAGACAGAGAAAGTCTTGACACAAAATAAATACCGACAAAGTCATGGCACTTGTTAACAAAGACCGACGAAGTCTCGGCATTCAAAGAACAAAGACCTACAAAGTCTCGACACTCGAAGAACAAAGATCGAAGAACTCTCTGCACAAAAGAATTAAGAGACCGAAGAATTCTCGGCACCTAAAAGACAAAGACTAACAAAGTCTCGGTAGTCGATAACAAAAAACCAACAAAGACTTGGCAAACACAAAAGTCCAACAAAGTCCTGACACTCCAAGACAAAGACCAACAAAGACTTGTTAAACAAAAGAATATATATATATATATATATATATATATATATATATATATATATATAAAGTGACAAAGTATCGACATTTAAAAGAAAGGACCAATGAAGTTTTGGCATCTGAAGGCGAAGATCGACAACGTTTTGATGTTGGAAAGCAATTTCTAACAAGGCCGTCAACGAGTAAGTTAGACTCCCTTTACTCGATGGATAGGAATTTGGGTAAGGAAAAATAATTAATCATATAAATTCAATCTACAAAATTGTTATTTCACCTAACGATGGACTCAAGCAAATAAGGTGTTGACCAGGTCTAGAGCAAGAACTTAACAAATTCCTTATATTTTTCGAGGAAAGGGGTATAAGCTATGCAAATCACATGATAGATTCATCGCTAGATACAGTGGAAACACTCAAGAGAAAAGGACAAAGGAAAAAATATATTTTATTAAACTTCGTTGAAGAAGTACAAAAGTTAAAAAATATAAGGTCAAAAGAAGCATGAGCAGAATAAACATAAGCCTCTCAAACCTATGGAAGCTAAGTACGCCCCAATGAAAGTTCCTAAAGATTGTCTCTAAAATAAGTATGAGATGAAGCTCAAGCATTCAACAAATTTCCTAATAGAGCCACAAAAATATAGAGAGTGACTGAAGCACACCAGAGCCAAACCCAAGGGCACGATAATCAAAATAAGGCAACCCCACCTCCAGTCTCTTCCTCGAGGGAGCCTTAGGAGGTGGTAACATTTTCCCCTTGGAGATGGAAAACTGCAACAATTGCTATGAAGTGGGATAAGCAAATAATCGAAAGAGGAGAAAAATGCACTTAGAAGGAGAAATAAGCAGGAACTAGGGGTTTTTCAGAAGACCTTAAATAAATGCCTTTAAAAGTAAGTAAAAGTAAAAGAGATAACCTCTTTAATAAGCACTAAAGAAAATATGATGGATCAGCAGTAGATATGGCAAGTATAAGTGATACTCGTTACTTCCTGCCATGTATGGAAAATAAAAACGGAAATCAATGCACCATGTATGGGTGCTCAATAGAATTTCATATAGAATTTGATAAGAGAAGTTTAAAAAGCCCTTCGAGAAAGTAAGGCTAAAATGAAGGGCATCAGTCAAGATAAGGTAAAGGAGTACTCAAGGAAGACAACCCTCGTTTATGGTATGAATCAGAATGTCATAGCAATAAAATACTTGTAGCACGACCATCACAAGTAAAGTACTTTAGCAATAACGAGTCAACCCTTGAGAAAGGAAAAAAGATAAATAAAATAAAATAAAGAAAGCAGTGGAATAGCATCATATATTTATATTAAATACATCAATAAAAAGGGGACATCACAACAACTCTATGAAGAATTGCCAAAAAATGTTGGAAACCGGGCAAGACTTAGTGGTTGGATGGTCCTCATGATGTGGAGTTGCTTCAGGAAGTGGGATAATGCGTTCATTTATCATGCCCAATAAGTGAGAATGACATACTAAAATATGATGAATGCACAATAGATACCCGACTCTCCTCTCGTTAGCATAGGATACAACAATATATTGGCGTATCTCAGCCATAAATTCCCTTAATGCCAAGTAGTTAGCTATAACTTCAACCTAGGACTGGGTACACTTGAAAATTATCCTACAATGCCTCTTATATACCTCTGAGTGAATGCCCTCTATTTATTCACTTCCTAGGTTCGAGTAGCCTCGGTTCATCTATCTCAAGCGTAGCTTGTCTGATCATTCTACGCCTTTAGATGGGCTGCCTGAGCCCTAGTTTCTTCACAATCCCGATGAAGTTTACTAAGCCTATTCATTAAATCCCTTCAAGAAGGTCCGAAATTCGATGGTAAAACTTCATGAGATGAGCGCGGAAAGTCAAGGACTCAAGCTATTTGTAACGAAGAAATATGTGTAACGATAAACTCATGAAAAATGAGTTATAATTACAAGTTCCCAATACCGCAGAAATAATTTTCCTCAACAAAGAAGAGCCTCCCTCATCATAGGAAGGTTGGGAAACTTGAATAGTACGAGCCCAAGGGTTAATGCTCTCCGAGGGATAGAGGTAGAAGAAGGAGGTTATAATGTCCTTCTCTTTGAAAGAGGAGTCAAGGGTTCTTCGAAATCTAGAAAAGCATAACCTGTGGAATGATAATTATCATCCATGATAAGGGAAAATTAACAGGAGTAAAGAAAAGCAACAAGGACAATGGGAAAAGATGGTACAGTACTTATAATGAATAAGGTGAATGTTTGTTTTCCCCATGGTAATTAATATGAAAAGCAACCTCTTGCATCCCTAGAGTAATCATTAGAAAGAAATAGACTTTCTTGCATATCCCGGATGGTGATAAGACCGGCGTTACCTAAATTAACAGCGGTCTCCGAAAGACCAACGTAGACTCGACAAACAGGGTTATTTGTAAGGCCGACCTAGGCTTTGCCAATAGAGTTACTCGTAAGGTCGACATAGCATCCTCAAATAGAGTTATCTGTAAGGCCAAAGTAACCTCGGCAAAAGAATTATCTGTAAGGCCGACGTAGTCTTGGATCATTAAATTATCCATAAGGTTGACGTATCCTTGGAAAAAAAAGTTACCTGTCAGACCAAGTAGGCTTGGCAAACAGAGTTATCCATAAGACCGACATAGCCACAGAAGAGAGAGTTATCTGAAAGACCTACGTAGTCTCGGCAATCAGAGTTATCCGAAAGACTTAAATAGCCTTGGCAAATAGAGTCATCCAAAAGACTAACATAGCGTTGGAAAACAGAGTCATCCAAAAGACTGACGTAGCCTCAACAACCTAGAGAGAAATATGTTCAAATCTCAATATATATTCGTCAACCATACCCTTCTTTCTAACACCTTTTTAGAGGTGCGCTCCTAAAATACAGTTTCAACAGTTTAAAGGGAAAAGGTTGTAAGAACGATGTAAACTCAACTACCAACCTCATCGAAATAGACCAACACAGTTCTTGGCAAAAACACATATGAGGAAAAATTGACATAAGAGTTCAACCTCGCATTAGCTCAAAAAGAGCAGAAGTGATGAATTCATTTCGATCGCATCTTAACAAAAGATATTGATCTCACAAATTCAAAGGGGTATTGATAAGACAGCTTATACGTGGATACTCGCCTTTAATCAAAGGAAACCTGATGCACTCAAAGTTGAGGAATTAGGTTGTGCTTTGAAAAAAATACACATGCGCCGGAGGAAGAGAGCGATCAGGCCCCATTTATTGGACAACTTCCCAAGGTCGGGTTTTGCGCGCAATCATCCTAGAGAAAATATGACGCAACATGAGAGTAGTTTCCCTTAGTTTTATGTTGCACATTCGCCTTCTTCTTAAACTGTGCTAAGAGGTATTTCACGTATCTATCACCATCTATATATACCTCCCGCTCCAGACGAATAGACAACTTGGGTTACTCTCTCTAAAACTCTCGCTATTTCTCTATATAGGATGTGTTAATATACAACTACTAAAGTCTTCATAGCTCTTTGGGTTAAGTAATACTCAATAGAAAAAAGACTAATGTTTAGCGTCAGAGTTCCATCGAAAGTGCACCTCCCTTTGGTATTGACTTAGTGTCTGAATTCAAATAGGTTGTGAGAAATTAGCAGATCCTCAAATCTTCATAGTGATCCAAAAAAAGACTAAGATAAAGCCCGTCGCTCGATCATCGGGAGTAAGTCATCACATCATCTACTCTCCCGAATGTACAATTAATTATTACGAGTCATTTAACTCTTTTTCCTACACATATGCATCTACGCTCCTGATTTTTAGGTGATTAAAAGAAATTGTGTTTTTTTATCAAAGTGGAGGTTGAAGCTTTTTGGAAAATCTTAGATTTCTCCAAATCTGCAAGAATGTATCACTTATCGTATCAATCACACACACACACACACACACACACACACACACACACATATATATATACACACATATATATATTACATGTATATATATATACATGTATACGCGCACACACACACACACACACACACATATGTATATATATATATATATATATATATATATATATATATATATATCACCGAGAACAACCATAAACCATTCAATGAGATAACATGTTTATCATTAAATATTTAAAGAATTTTGTAGTTAAAGGTCAAACCCTAATTTTGAGAAAGTTGGTAATCTGGAAACAATTTTGACAAGGTTGGATTTTCATGAGAAATGGATAGCCTATGTGTTGTCCTCCGAGGTGTGATCTAAAATCAACACTCGGATAACGATAAATCGCAAGTGTACGAGTTATCACAAGTAATAAAGTGTTAAAAAAGTATCTTCTCTATAGAGAACAAAGAGATAATACACAATATTAATCTAATCCAGATATCTTGTCAAAAGACTTAGAGTTGTGTAAATATGGAGAAAACTCGTAGCTCGAGACACTTGTTCAGAATTAACTATGACAAGAACTCAACTTCAATCTTGATGGAAAAATAGGATGATGTTTCTAATCGGGATTCTAAGGTCAGTCTAAGTTCCTCCAGATAAGTAAAGGGCTCTTAGGAACCTCTCTCGAGTGATCTTACATAATTATCTAGTGCCTAAAGTTCTAGCGTTATGTGCTTATCAAGCTAGTTTAGATCTTTCGTGTCTCAAACGAAACTAGACGTTAAATATCCTATATCCACTAATAACCCCTTCCCGGGGGTACAATAACGCTAGAAAACCCAATATATGGGTCCATCATACATAAATTTAATAATAAATTGTAGGTATAACCGTATTACAATAACAATTAAATATTTTATTTAATTATAAAACCAACGTTCATACACTTTAATCCAAATCATAAATTAGGGTGCATAACCTACCATGTCAAGCTACTAATGAAATTAAAGATACATAATTAAAGAAAATAAAGAAATTAAAATACATAATTAAAGGAAATAAATAAATTAAGGTTTACATGAATAGATTGAGGCGTATAACCATTGCTTCTCCTTGCTCCCAACGATCCTAATTTCATATATGATAAGTTGTTTGTTTTGAGGCTAAAAATGGTATATATTCCCCAAACGCTTCACATCAGTTGGTGATAAATTTTGAGATATACAAGACATCGTTTAAGTGGGGTTTTTTGAGATTTAACGTGAGATTTATCCTTTTATTTGACATGTTTTGAGTTGTTAGCTAATTTTGGATATAAATGTGTTTTCAAAGCTATTTGAGATGATTTGTGTGATAAGTGTGAGCTGCTAGGAACATGGATTATACAATGAAGTTATAAATTCTAAAAGTCAAGGAAACCCCAAGTCAAGTCGCAAAGGAGCCTAAAGTTTCATGATATGCTCAACAAAATTGTCGGCATACCATCTCTATCAACTTTGAAAATTCACAAAAAATACGACACTTATACATAAGATATTTCTTAGAGTCTAGAGCGTGCTGGAAGAAACATTTCACAAATCGGAGTTGAATTGAGAAAGTTATGGGTATTTTTCTATGAAGACATAAGTTGTTCAAAAATTTACAAGAGAATCCATTGGGCCGATTCTGTCTCACTTAAGTTGGCAAAACAAATGGAAAATATTTTTTGAGGATATATATATATATATATATATATATATATATATATATATATATATATATGTGTGTGTGTGTGTGTGTGTGTGTGTGTGTGTGTGTGTGTGTATAGTCTCAAAACATATCACTTATTCTTCTTGAGAGCTAGGAATGTGTAGAGTAGGGGAAGGAGAAAGGAAGTGCAGTAACACCACCTTATTTCACATTCTTTCCATATCTATTAGTGTAGTTATTCATTCTTTTTACGTTTTAGATTTTCTTTCATACTTTTATTTCCTTATTCCACCATGAACTAATTTTATTAGTAGTTTGAGATGCTTGGGTATGGACCCTAATTTATGATTTCAGATCTAATTTAATGAATTTTGCACTTTAAATTTAAATAAATCGTTAGATCGTTGTTTTTTATATATTTTCTCACTTTATTGTTAAACTCAAGTATTGTGGCCACATATATTAAGATTTTTAGATATAAAGTACACTTGGTAAGAGGGCTTATTAGTGGAATTATGATATTAAATTTTTTACGAATTTAGAATTGGTAGGCGATCACGAGAGGGTAATAATATTTACCATTAGATGGTATTGTAGGATCACTCGAGAGAAATTCCTAGTACTAAATAACATCCCCTAATTAATCTTGAGATTAATATGAGTTTAGAATCCCAATTAGTAATTAGTGTCCCAGTTTTCCCTAAAACTACAATTAAGTACAAGTCATATTTAGTGGTAAGTACAAGTGTCTCGAGATACACCCCCTTTCTATATATCTACACTTTTTTTAAAGTTAATTACACAAAATATCGACAAAAACTAAAATTGAAAATATATTTTAGTTTGGTTTTATAATTATTGACTACTAAACTATGAATTAGAAAGATAAAGATTAACTAAAAAAAGCAAATAAACTATGTTATGAAGATATGTGGAGCAGGCGTAAGCTGAGACTTATGTACTTACAACTAACTATGACTTGGACTTAATTGTAGTTTAAGGGTAGATCGGTTTGTTAATTGCTAATCGGCATTCTAAGTTCACCCTAAATTTCATACAATTAATTTGGGGTTGCTATTTAATAATAGGAATATCTCCCGAGTGATCGTGCAATATTATTTAACAGTCAAGACTATTACACTCTCTTGTTCAACTAATTTTGACTTCTCGGTTCTACGCTAGTTGAATGTGTAACATCCTAATTACAATATTAGGACTACATACTGGTGTAGTTTAATATCTAACAAACTCAATTACTTGGCCAAAATAATTAAATTCAATAATAAAGTGCAAGCATATTAATAACCACGAAAATTCAAGGCTCAAACTCCTCCCTGAGCATGGGTCACCTAGTTCTGATTTACCTGAAAATATACATGGGGAGGCGTGTATATCCCCATGGTATTAGTCGGGTGCGCGCAAGCAATCCCAGAACCCATGTACCAAAAAAAACACATTTTAATCACCTAACTATGCCATATCATATGTTAATACAAACATACATAAAACAAATTATGAAAAGTTTTAATTTTGAAAACATACCTAATTTTTGGAGAGATTATATGGTGAAATTGAAGTATAAGTAGGCCCCGCAAGTGCAAGATGCTCACTGAAGAAGCAATTGATAATGTGGTAAAAACAGGCTCTCGGATTTGGTGTTAATTTAAGACTAATTGGGGTTAAGATTTAAAAAAAAGGGAGAAAAAAATGTTTTTTTGTTTTTAAAAGTTCTTGCTCAACTGTAATCAATACGACGGGGTCATTTGTGACGACATATGATTGTCGTAAATGAGTGTAAAGTGGACGCTATAAGTATGCATCAGTGACGACATAGTTTAGTCGTCAGTTTATATGGTTACCATCGACTATGAAAGACGACAAAATTAATACATTTTAATATTAATATTTTTTCCGACTTTGATGTTATTCGCGACAATAATTTTTAGTTGCGAATAAATGAGGTAGGCGACGATTTTTGTCGTCGATGACAATGTTTAGTCACCAAAGGGTTGTCTCTAGCGACGACACGCGTGTAGTCGCTAAAGTTTTCGTCGCTAGAGGTATGCACGGTTTTAGTGTTAACAAGGTTGAGGACTGATTTTTTGACCAAATACAAAAGGACAAATGTAATAAGATTAATTTAGATAATCCCATAGTTGGGAGGGAAGACATTATGTGATGGCACATCTGGAAGATCAGAAATATAATAATAAGGTGTATAAAAATAGAACAAATGATTAAAAAAAACTCTAACATCAAATACTGCGATGATTTTTACTCTATAACTAAAATTATTGCGCCAAGTAAAGTCCTTGACAATGAATCTACAAACGTTAAAATGGATAACTACTTTAATCATGGTAAAAGAAAATTAAAGTAAAAAGTTACTAAATATAAATGTCGATGATGCTTTTGTTTATTTTACTAAAAGAATTAGTGTATCTTGTATTGTAACAGACATGCGGGAAACTTTTGTGGAAGACTAAGATTAGAGTTTGAAAACCTAAACAACACGAGGAGCATAAGATGTTGGTTTAGAAACAAGAGATCATATATGCACACATTTATCCAAATTATTTATATTTCAAATGACTGATGTAATATTATTACCCTCTTAAGTTGTAATATTTTTTCGTATATCTTTGCAAAAGACATTATAACTCTAACTAGCTATAGGGATAGGGTAAAGCCCTCCTGAAACCCTTTAACTTTAGTCAAAGTGCAGCATCCGCCCCCGATCTTTCATTTTACCCTTTCTCGCCCTTGACGAAAGTATTTTTTGTCACCGTTAGCCCTTTTTCCATTTTTCTCTTAATTGACCGTTAGTCAACGCCACATGGAGCCACCTCACTGCCACCTCACCGCCACTTCAGCATGATGTCCCTAGCAAATTACAGTCATTTTTTAAATTCTTCTTCTTCTTCAATGGCTTTATTTTTATAGAAATCTTCTTAGTGTTCTTCATTACAACTCAAAAAATGCTCAACCCCATTAAACAATCGATTAAAACAAAGATAAAACCCAAACCACCGACCCCGTTATCCCATATCAAACAAATTGAGCCTCATTTCTTCTGCTTTTGATCGAACAAAAAAAAATCAATTATCCCATATCAAACCTTTTCCAGTTCCGTTTTGATACGATCGACACCGTTGGATTGAATGTTTAACGCTTTCAAGTTTGCGATTTCTTTTTTTAAAACTTCGTGCTCGGAATATGCTTCGGACAACTCCATTACTAAATCAGATTGCTTCTTTGATTGGATGGAATATTCTTGACTCATAGAATCTAGATCGAGCATCAGTTTCCGAGCATTTCTCTCCCACATTTTTGCTACTGCACGGAGGTCTTCAATAGTGACTTCTGCAATTTCTAATTGGTTTTTTGAAGAGACAGGAATTTTCTGCTCTTCAGAATTTTCTCTTGGACACGAAGCTTTTGATATGGGAGAAGCTTCATCAAAGCTATGATTCGAACTAGATATTGAACAATTACTTCTGGCCTACACTAATATAATAATATAAGGACTATTAATGCAATTTACTGAAAATAAATAGTAGTTGGATTCAAGAATTGTTGGTTAATTTTGTAATGCTCATTTTGACTATAATGGATATGTGAAATCCTTAGTTGAAAAAAAACTAACTAACCATAGTAATCAAATTAACACAATAAACTACAAAATCCACATCGTTACATAAAACTCAAGGTATTATATTGAATATAATACATAGTAAATCAGAAATCAACAAGTCTTTTATTCGTTCAGTGACAATGAAGATATGAAACCAGTTAAGTCATTTAAGAAAATGTATGAAGATTCTCCTTTCTCCACACAAATTTCAATTTTCCGTTTCATCTCAACCGCCCTTTTTGTCATTTCTTAACCTTCGGGATCCAACATTAGTTTTTTTATAGTTTTCTCGATAACTCTTCTCTCTAATGGTCTTTCCATCTCCAATCCTATTTTCCATACATCTGTGAGGTACTTTGCATTCACCATTTGGTCAAAAGAAAATGGTTTACAAATCATTGGAATTCCTTGAGAAATGCTCTCTAAATTTGAATTCTAACCACAATGAGTCCAAAAGCCTCCCAAAGCAGAGTGTTGTAAAATGTTCTTCTATGGTGCCCATTTTACTATTCGACCTCTTTTTTGAAAATCTTCAGGGATAATGGGGTCGGTGGTTTGGGTTAAAATATGCAGAAGAAATGAGATATTTGAATATTTGAATATCCAACATTATATGTGATATTTTTTATTTTTTATTTGTTTGATCAAAAGCAGAAGAAATGAGGCTCAATTGGTTTGATATGGGATAATGTGGTCGGTGGTTTGGGTTTTATCTTTGTTTTAATCGATTGTTTAATGGGGTTGAACATTTTTCGAGTTGTAATGAAGAACATCAAGAAGTTTTGGTTTGATTTTCTGTAAAAATAAAGCCATTGAAGAAGAAGAAGAAGAATTAAAAAAAGACTGTAATTTGCTAGTGACATCATTCTAAAGTGGCGGTGAGGTGGCGATGACATGGCACCATGTGGCGTGGATTAACGGTCAATTGACAGAAAAATAGAAAAAGGGCTAACAGTGACAAAAACTACGTTAACATCAAGGGCAAGAAAGGGTAAAATGAAAGATTGGGAACGGATGCTGCACTTTGACTAAAGTTAAAGGGTTTCAGATAGACTTTACTCATAGGGATATCCTATTTACCTTAAAAGATCAAATAAAGTTGTTGATTAGATAGTAAAACAACAATATGTTATATTGTTTGATAATTGCGCTTCCACTCCACCTTAGTTAAATCTTCTCATCAATTTGGATTATAAATCTAAGGATGTTGGTGACTTTTTTTCATTCCATTCTGCTTTTAATTATCATGTTATTGACTAAAAAACAACTACTATATTTCACTAATAAAATAATACATTTTTCGCTTGTTAGTTCCTTTTGCATCTGACATTTTGTTTTGTATCGTGTACTCATTAAAGAGCATAAAACTTATTTATAAAGACAATTAAAAAAAATTCAAAACTGTCCACCATAGTCATATGACTATACGAGTGTGTTCATTCCTTTCAAAACCTAGTGAAATTGATGAGACAAAACTTATAGATAAAGTTTTCCCCTACTAGAAGATATTTGAAAGAAAGAATAGTTTGCCTTTCATTATCACATTCCTTTTAAGAGGAAGAACTAGGGTAGCCAAGGATGTATAATAATGTTAGAAATTATACATTGAAATGGAAATTGGTGGGCACATTTAATTTAAACCTAGCTAAAGAAAGTAAAAGCAAATGGGGCATATCAATATGGTTTAAGATGAAAATGAAGAACTCGAAGAAGAAAAGGACAATTTTATAGCGAATAATAAATGAGTGGACAAATTGCTCTCCACCAGTATTTAGCAGTACATTAGTAACACATAGTTATGATTCCGTGCCCCAAAAACCAAACCTTTTTCTCCTATCATCTATCACTAATACCTCGATTTGATCGTTACTCTCTTTATCTTTCTCTCTCTCTCTCCAAAACCCACAACCTAGTTTATAGAGTAAAGAAAAACCACACTTTCTCTCTCTATCTTTAACAAGTTTTCTCTCTCTAATTGCCAGAAAAGGCAGTGTTTCAGTGGCAGTGCAAGAAAAGAAAGAGAGAGTTTTCATTGGGAAGGTAAAGCTTTGCACCACAAGGCAGGCTCTCCAAAGATAACACGACCAGTCTCTTCCTCTGAAGCTACTACTCTCTTACTTACTACTACTATCTTATGAAACAAACGCGTGCATTCTGCAAATCTCTTTTTCTTTTTACTTCTCTCTTCTCTAACAGTTATAACTCGTACTGTGTATAGTGTTTTAGAAAAAAAAGAAGAGTTTTTAATGCTATGATAAACCCCCATTTTAACAGGGAAACAAAATCTGAACAGGCTTTTTCTGAATCAAAACCAGTATAGCGCATAAAACACGGGAGTGCACTGCATAGTGGTATTTCTCAAGAGATTTTCTAAAAGTGAAAAAGATTGTTTTCTTAACTTATATATGGTTAAGGTTTTATAGGAAAAACAAAAGGTAATATTATCAAAAGAGATAGAGAGAGAAAGTGAAAAAAGAAAGTAATAATGGAGGGAGATGGTTCAAGTTTAATGGCTTTTGGAGGAGGGGACAACAGTAATGCGCTATGCCCTATGATAATGATGCCTTCAATGACTACTAATTCAGACACCAATAATACCTTATTTCTTCCTCATCCTCATCATCAAGACCTAAACAGACATGCTAATTCTAGTTCTATGATGGTCCAAGAACATTTCAACAACAATAACACCAACACTAACACGACAGGTTGCTATTTCATGGAGAATAATAACACTAGTGATGGAAGTTCTTCTATTAAGTCAAAAATCATTGGTCATCCTCACTATCATCGTCTCTTAGCTGCATATGTAAACTGTCAGAAGGTGAACCATTTTTTACCCTAAAATTTTGTGGGGGACCTCAAGGATTAAAACCCCTTAATTTTTCTTTAAAGGGTCTTCTTTAATTTTTCTTAATTTAGTCCCTGAGCTCTCGCTTTCTCTCGGTAAGGATGTAGTACGAGGAAACTCTTTTGGAAATGATAATGATAGGGACAGTTTTTTTCTCTTCTCTCAAGTATTAATGTTTATATATATATTTATATATCTATACACAGATAGGAGCACCTCCTGAGATTGTGTCAAGGCTTGAGGAAGCGTGCGCATCTGCTGCTAATATGAGCCGGAATGGGACAAGCTGTCTTGGTGAAGATCCAGCACTAGATCAATTCATGGAAGCTTACTGTGAAATGCTTACTAAGTATGAACAAGAACTCTCGAAACCCTTCAAGGAAGCTATGCTTTTTCTGTCAAGAGTTGAGAGTCAGTTCAAAGCTCTAGCTTTAGCTTCTTCTGATTCTGGTGCTCATCTTCTTCTTTCTCTTCCTCTTTTCTGTTTACTTTTAAAAAACATTTATTCTTCTCAGATCTTATCTATTTTGAGGTTGTTAACCCCTAGATTTTGTGTGTTTAATGCTTGTTATACTTCTAAGTTTAATTTCTACTCGTGCATGTTCCAAGAAGATAATTTAATTAATTCTAGACTTTCTTTCTCTCTCTTCTCTTTCTCTACATCTGCGAATTGTTTAATGAGAATATTAAGGCATGCATCCAAAGCTTCTATCTTGTTAGGAGTTGATAGATGTGAAAGATAATTGATTTTTTTATTTAAAAATAATTTTGATTTTTGGATCTGATATCACAAATCATGCTATCAATATTTTAAGAAATCTGCTTTCCTTTTCACTTAAGTGTTAGATTATTGTTTTCTAGTAGACTTAAATGTGTGATTAACTATTACTACCAAAAATCTAAAAAGTCTTCTCTTTTTTCCCCATATATATTTATTAAGATCTGAGCAAGTGGGGTAGTCTTTTAATGTTGATGTTGTGAAACGTGAGGCTTAAAACCTTGTATAAAACCACAGAACAAGCATAAAGGTCTACTTGCCCTTGCTTGTTTGGGTAAACCAATAGTAACCCTAGATAGGGTTTGCTACCGTCAAGTATTGATTTGGTTGAAGAGAGATAAATTAACATATCTCACACTTAGCTGAATTTTTTTCCATATTAATCTCTATTTTTTGTGGGTTTTTGCAACTTTTTTCATATTTCTACACTTAATTTTTAGTAGGGTCCAAAAGAATTAGGTTTCTAACAATAAAAAATAATTATTTTGCAATTTAATTGGGTATACTCTTTTTTTTTTGGTTCTAAAAATTGGGTATACTCATTTTCTGCTTAGATATACACGTTTTACTGCTAAATTTAATTTTATGCACCGAGAGAACTTCAACTTTTAATGTTAAGTTTAATGTTATGCACCAAGAGAACTTCAAGCGTTTTAAACGCTTTGATTTGAATGTGACTTCTTGAAACTGCAAAATAAATGCTGTTTGACTCATACACTACAACTGATTTGATTGATTGTATCTAAATATATATTGATTGATTGTATTTAAATATATATTGATTGATTGTATGTAAATATATACAAGTGGACCTTCAAAAATAGTAGACATTTCCTTTTGTGATATGAAATTACATTTATTTGAGTTGGAAAAAATATAGAGGTCAAGCTACATTGTCTAGTAATGTTTGGTAAACATTTGACTGTAACATTGAGTTGTTAAGCATGTCTATGATTGAAATGTACTATTAAAAATAAATATAAATATATATATATATATCTAGACCGTCTGTGTTGATTAAATTTTCTTAGATGCTCAAAAGCTAAAGCAAGGATAAATGTTGGACATTTTTTTTTCTTTTAGAAATAAAGTAGTCATATTGTTGTTTTTTTTTTTACCCTTCCAATCTAAAAAGCCATTGTTGATTACCCACTAGAAGCTATGGGAAATATTCAAAGATTTCATTGGAATTAGTAAATGCTCTAATAAATGCATATTATGGATTAGTTTACTACTAATTAAGAAAACTCAAATTAAGAGTTAACTAAGGATATTTATGTTGAAGCTAGATAATCTTTCTTGCAGTACCCACTAAAACGAAAAAATAGATCCGTTTTTGATTAATAGCAAAAATGACATCTTTTAAACACCAACTCGGGTAATTAATTCTTTTATATTTGTTAGGTCAGGTCTATATATGTTTTATTTGTAGAGTAAATTCAAAGATATTATTCTTATTTAGTTGAAGCATGAGTTAAAAACCCTTATTATATAAGCTCTAATGTACTTCTGGTTTCAGCCCCTTGGCATAAAATTCATGTTCCCCCATCTTATCATTCGTGCTGGCATGACAAGGCCAGAATTTGGTCAATGACCTAAAGGAATTTTAGACAAACCTATAGACTATAAAGAAACCTTATATTGGCTTCATGTGGCCATTATAACTTTGTTAAAGTACCCATAGGCATAGCTGTCCACAGGTTACATGAAACAAATGTAGTTGCTATAATTGACCTTGAAAGGGGAGGTTAAAATATGAATTTATTCTTTATCTTACATGACGGGCATATTTTAATTGTACTCTTAACCTTGTGAACAACCTTTATTTTGTGTAAATAATAGAATACAAAATCTAGGCGATTCATTATTTCATGCTTGTCCCTTACTTGGTAATTAACTAACTAAAAGCTCCTAGTGGATTAAAACCTTTTTGTATCATTTCCTTAATTCTCTCTGGAAAAAATGTGGCCGTTGTCTTGTAATTTTATGTAATGAATTTCACTGAAAATTGTTGTGTGTATGATTTTTGGATCCTGCATTCTTAATTATAACTATATAACTTTCATTTGTTTGTGATTTCATGGTTGATTATGTGTAACGCTTAAAATCTGTGTACTCCACATATGCAATAAATGTGATAATCCCCTCTTGATGTTAGTTCTTGGGCTGTGCTCATAAGGTTCTTCCACTATAATGATGTTAAAATTTTTACTTGATGGTAAGAGATCATCAAAATCTTTGAACTCTCGTTTTGTGTATTTAATTCCTTTTACAAGGTATGTAAACATAATTGTTAATAGTTTGAATAAATGTGATTTTAAAAAGAATATATGTACATGTGATCATAGCTTTTATTGTAAGAGACTTATGATTTACTTTTCGTTCATAGCTTGCGGTGAAGGTATTGATAGAAAT